>OZ010577.1:136646424-137073924 GCA_963932145.1 Acanthosepion lycidas
GATTAAAGTAGTGAGGAATGTCAACATCTTCATTATGTCATTATTTTCTTTTTGCATTACATGTGATATACATTTTACCTGTTGTAGCCATTGAAAATCCTCAAGCAATGTGGTTTATGTTATCTGGTATAGTTCTTTGTTTGTGATTCTGTAGCACCAGTCTATGAGGTTTGAAAAAGAATGGTCCTCATTAAGACTTACAACCTTCATTTGCTTCAAGTCATTTTTAGTCATTGATCTTAAAATATGGTTATATACAGCTGACATTTTAGATATTACTGAATAATTTTGATACCACACATGGCAACCACATGAAAGTCTCAATCTGATGAGGCTATGACCAGAATTTTAATTTAATATTTTGGCTTTGTAGTAATTTGCAGTATTGGGCAAATATCATGCAGCCTATTCTATGTCCAATTTCCTTTTCTCCTAGACTAAATTTACTATCACTGATCCATACACCAAAGTATTTAGATTGTTTAGTATTTACTAATTCCACATCCTGAATTTTTATGATGGATTCAGGGTAGGTTTACATTCCAATTCCAGATCATAGTTTCTATTTTAAAAAGGTTTGAGTACTATTTACTATGGAACACTTAGTAGAGGATGTTTTTTTGTTAAAGATCCTTTTTATTGCAATTATGAATACCTATGTAATCAGCATAACCCCTTTCATCAACAGTTATTAGGTTGGTGCAAAAATAATGTCGTTTTCTCACATATTAACATATGTGAGAAAACGTCATTATTTTTGCACCAGAAGAGGGAATGCAAGAGTACTTAGTAGATTCAGTTACAGATCTGGTATGGAATGTGCTTAAATAATCAGTAACCATTTCTACACATCTGTACTTATATATATGCAGGACATTGTCTAGGAAAAGTTTAAATAGATTGAGGCTCTCGTTTCTGCTTTGTCATATTCGTAAGGTTTTAAATATTTCAATATTGGGGCCCTCAGTGGACTAATTTAGTTCCTCCATCAAATCTAGCCACATCAATTTAGTAGGAGATTTGAAAGTAAATAAGGTAATTTGATGATTGAACAAATTTGGCATTTTTCTTTTTTATTTAAAATTTATTTTAGAAACTCAATCTATGTTTTAGATTAAAAACATGGGAAAAGGTATTGTCAGTGGTCAGAAATTAAAGGTAAGCATTATTGAGAGAATAAGGAAATATAGTAAATGATGGCACTAATAAATCAAGTTCAAACTGCAGCAAAGACAGCTTTGAGCTAAATAAATCTGTGTACTCTGTATGTCACAATATCAGATGCAGAAGAGAACTTGAGAAAGCCACTTCTCTCATAACTATATAAATTTCATCTTTTCTATGTTGATGAGTATTATTTTACTGCCTTGCAACATAATACATCAGTTTAACTGTGATACAATATAAGTTAGTTTGTGAGAACTTTTATCTTGATTACTGAAAGAATATTGCACATTGACCAACCAGAATGTGGTGAGGGAGTTGCATTTGCTGAAGATACTACACACTTTCTTCATTGTTTATTGGCTTCTATTTTCTGTGTCTGAAGCTACTAGATGTTTTCCCTTCCAATCATACACAGATTTCAACCTAATGAAACTCTGGCCCATTTCTAGAATGAACACGCCTAAAGATCTAGTCTTTAAACTTTAATATGGACAATTATATATCATATGTGTTGTGTGTTATGTCTAAGAAAAAAGTAGTTAAGACAGTGAAATGTATTTTTTCCTTTAAATATAACAGGTTGAAAATCAGTTTTAAACAATTAACCAATATCTTTGCACATACAAGTTTCTTCCCTCAAATCATTTCAACTGATTAAGATGAAGGAACAGCAATGTAACATCAATACGATGGAAATTAACAAAAAAATCTATTCCTGCCCCATCGCCTACTCCATCTCCTTCACAAAAATCTAAGAAAACAATGCAATTACCACCTCCAAGAAAAAAAATCCATCCATTGAAATTGCTGTACAATCTGGGGGATGACATCTTCCCAGACCAAGAGATTACTCAGAGAAGGGAAATTGAAAGTTCCTGCTCAGCATAAGATATATAAATGAAAAGAATGCTGTAAATCATGCAAATTAGAACTGGTTTGGAAGCACAGCAGATATGGGGCATAGGTGGGAAGGCCAATAAGACCTGCCATATATCATCCCTAGTGGTGGTTATTTCAAATAAAACAATAACTTCCAAACTGTTGTGTCATTTGCTAATCTGTGACAGAAGTTCTACCAGTGTCGAATGATGACTGCCTTAGTAGTCGCTCGAATCTATGCAAAACAGGGCAAGTCTGTTTCATTACATCTCCTGGAAATGAAGAAGTTTTATGTCCTTCATGATCAGTAATTTCTCTAAACTATCATATGAGATCTTATCTCTTTCTCTTAAGATGTGTACCTTGTACTTTTTATTGGTGATCTTGGTCTGGACTAATCTTCATTCTGATCTTACAAATCCATATCAGATTTGTGTGAACTATCTCCCATAATTTCTTTACTACTATGTTTGCTTTCTGTAGTGATATGCAAATTATATTAATTTGCATATGAGCAGGTAGCTCATATGATAAACGGACACCAACTAGAACAGAGGTCGAAAGATAACTTAGCAAGATACACGACACAACAATGGTGTCGCCGATAGGATACTCTCTGGTCCTTGAAGACCCAGAATACGTAGATACGTGGATTCGTTGCTTTGCTGCTAATGCAAGATGTAAAAAGTTGAAAGACAACAAAAAGAGGAGGGGAAAATGAAATCACCGACTTGTTTATGGCTACCGCTGGTTGTGAAGCAATTATGAAGGTTGCTACAATGGTTTACCCTTGAGAACTAGAAGAAATGACTTTTGAAGAAATAAGTCAGGTTATTAAGGGAAACATGAGGCCAAAGAAAAGACTGGTGATTGCAGAAAGGACCAAGTTTATGGCAATGAAGCAGGAAGTGGATGAACCGATAGTAAAATATTTACACCAGTTAAGAAGTGCGAGTAAATACTGTGAATTCGAAAAACTAGGAACAGGAGAGCAGACAACAGAAGAAGAATTAATCCAACTAAGATTAATTGAAGGTATGCATAATTCAGCACATAGATATAAGTTAATGGAACAGTTACAACTTACAAACATGCCTTTGAATATGTGTATAGAATTTATACAACAGCAGGAATTAATACATACCTACAGCCAAAATAAAAATAAATCCTACGAAGAAATAATGGCTGAAACATATACGGTACAAACAAAAAGAAAAAATTGTGCGTACTGTGGAAAAATTCATGAAATGAAAAAAGAAAAATGCCCAGCCTTTGGAAAAACATGTTCAAAGTGTTTAAAAAAAAATCACTTCAAAGAAGTATGTAAAACGAAAAATGTGGAAAGAGTAGAGGATGAAAATAGACAGATTTTTAATGTAAAAAAGGATAATATACAAAATACTGGATCTAAGAACGGAGATACAAAAATAAAAGTGAAAATCAACGACTGTATTGTCGAAATGCAAATCGACACAGGTAGTGAGGTCACGATAGTACCCAGAAATTTGTGGGAAAAAATGTGAAAACAGTTTTTTAAAAAAACCAACGTACAAATTACGTCAGTTTGATGGCTCGATTATAGCAATTATGGGTTACTTTGAAGGTTCAATAGAACTAAAAGAAAAATATGAAATAGTACCCATTATAGTTACAAATTGCCGAAAAACGCATGGACTACTGGGGAATGACGTTTTAAAAATAAATTCAACGAAGTTGATTAATGAGATAGAAATGGAAAAAATAGGAAAATTAAAAAATTATGAAGCTAGCCTGAAATTAAAAGAAAATGTTTCCCCCTCCTACTACGAAGCGAGAAAAATACCAGTGCATTTATTACCGTCGATAATAGCTAAATTGCGAAGGCTAATAAAGGAAGACTTATTAGAACCTGCCCCTCCAGGAGGAAGTAAATGGGCATCACCCATTGTGGTATTGAAAAAAAAAGATGGTGACTTGAGAATTTGTGGAGATTATAAAATAGGGTGAGCCATAAAGTTTGTGCTGACTCGTACCCTATTCCGAATGTGGAAGTAGCTTTACATAAACTTGCTGGAATGAAAGTATTTTCGAAGATAGACCTAAAATCAGCTTACCACCAAATACCGATAAATTAAAATTTTTAAGAAGTGACGACCATAAACACACCTATAGGCCTGTTAAGGTGGAAAAGAATGACGTATGGCATAAAAACGGCAAGTGCAATTTTTCAAAAAGCTATTGAAAAAGTAATAGGAAATGTTGAAAATACCATCTGTTATCAAGACGATATATGTGTTGGAGATTTAAATGAAGATGATTTAAAGAAAAAAACTGAAAATATACTGAACCAGCTAAGAGACGCTGGTATAACAATAAATACAAAAAAGTGTGTAACCAACAGTAATGAAATATCATTTTTGGGTTAAATATCAAAGGAAGGGATCTCTCCAGATAAAGTACTAATAGAGAAAATTCTAAAAGTTGCTACACCAAAAAATAAAAAAGAGTTGAAGTCCTTCTTAGGCTTGGTAAATTTTTATAGAAAATATGTACCAAAATATAATGAGTTGACAGAACCATTTGCTAAGTTAAGAAAAAAAAAAGTGGAATTCATTTGGTTAGAACACCAACAGAAAGCCTTTGAAAACTTAAAACAGATTCTGGCAAAAAAGCCAATAGTACAAATTTTTGACCCTAAGAAGGACATAACTCTAACTACTGACGCTAGTGAGCAGTCCATATCTGGTATTTTGTCACAAGATGGGCATCCCATAATGTACTTATCGAGGAGATTAACAACGACTGAACACAATTATTCGAATATAGAAAGGGAGGCACTAGCCATAGTGTGGACAATGGATAGAGCAAGACAGTTCTTGATGGGAAAAAAATTCTTGTTGAAAAGTGATCACAGACCACTGGAATTTATTTTCAACCCAAGAAAAGAGCTAACAAAAGTTACAACGTCCAGAATATTACGTTGGGCAATTAAACTGATGGTGTTCGACTTTGACATTGAATATGTTAAAGGGAATACGATACCGCATGTTGATGCCTTATCTAGATTGAGGTTTTATAGAGAAGAGAAGGACAAAAACGATGAGGAATTTGAAGACACATTCTTGCACCTTGTAGAAACCGATGTAATATCTGTAGATAAAATGGCTACTGAAACTACAAATGACCCAGTGTTAAATAGAATAATGTCGAGGATAAAACAGAATTGCTGGGGAAATTGTTCAATGGCTGAAAGACCATTCAAAGAAATCAGACATAAAATGACTATAGAAAACGGGATAATATGTAATGGAGAAACACAGAGGAGACAGGTTATAAAAAGTGTACACGATGACGTACATTGTGGAGTGGCAGCTACGCAAATAAGATTAAAATTGGAAGCGTGGTGGTCGGGGTACTCAAGAGACGTAGAAGACCACGTAAAAAGATGCAAAAAATGCACAGAACTCAGGAATTTTAAGCAAAAGAAAATACATGTATGGTCCCGAGAAGTAGAACCATGGAGCAGAGTACACATGGACCATGCCTATGTCAATGGGATAGGACTATTATTAATAT
Source organism: Acanthosepion lycidas (assembly GCA_963932145.1). Taxonomy (NCBI): domain Eukaryota; kingdom Metazoa; phylum Mollusca; class Cephalopoda; order Sepiida; family Sepiidae; genus Acanthosepion; species Acanthosepion lycidas. Next base: position 136,652,026 of record OZ010577.1, read on the forward strand.
TAGTAGACGCATATTCAGGTTGGCCTGAAGTGGTGAGAGTACCTGATAAAAAAAGTACCACCGTAAAACAAATATTAAGAGTAATATTTTCGAGGAATGGGACACCGAGACCATTGGTGACTGATAATGCACCAGAATTTGTGGATGCTGATTTGCATGAATGGCTAAGAAAAATAGGATGCAGACCTTACAAGACCCCTCCCTACCACCCTCAAAGTAATGGGACAGCGGAAAGGATGGTCCAGACGGTAAAGAAGGGCATAAAAGCATGCTTGCAACAGAAGGAGGAAATCGATGCTTTCCTACCAAGACTATTATTAAGTTACAGAACAATTCCACATGCAGGCAGGCCGGAAAGTCCATCTGCCTTAATGGGCAGACAATTAAGGTCCCCTTTGACTATGTCATATGCCACAAATCAAAAGATGTGGTACAAAAGAAATAGGAATATGCAACCCGAGTCAGCCGAATTTATTATGCAGAAAGGACATAATACTGCAATATTAAATAAAGAAAATGGGAACAGTGTTCTAGCTCATGCTGACCAAATAAGATCCCAAGGAGAAGAATCGGATGAGGAAATGCCTTCAGAGATGCCCATTATTGACGTAACAGAAGAGTTAATGCAGAATGAAACTGCGGAGGAAGAAGTAGAGAGGAATGAGTTAGAAGAGGAAGAAGTAGAATGGGACAAGTTAGAAGAGAAAGACCAGAGTATGCAAGAGGAACAGTTCGATTATAGGGAAAGACGTGATAGATCTAGATCTCCAAAGGAAAGGAGAGAGATAAAGGAAGATGTTCAGGAGGGCACAAGAAGTATAAGAAGTACTCGCGGCATAAGGCCCCTCCGTTATAGGGAGATGTAGTGATATGCAAATTATACTAATTTGCATAAGAGAAGGTAGCTCATATGATAAAAGGACACCAACTAGAACAGAGGTCGAACGCTTACTTAGCAAGATACACGACACAACACTTTCTTCATCAGAAGAACTCATGTTTTCCTCCCTTTCAGGTTCATCCGCCTCTTCGATGTTGACTTCTTCTTGTCAATTCTAAATCTTATTTGATCAGCGTGAGCCAGTAAATTTTGCCCATTTGTTGTTATTATAGATGTATTATGTTCTTTTTGTACAATAAAGTTTGCTTTTTCAGTACCTTTTTGTATCACATTTTTTCATTTGTTGAATAGGACATTGTTATAGGAGATCTAATTTGCCTTCTCATCAATGCAAAGCGACTTTGCATTCTACCAGCATGTGGAATAGTTTTATAACTCAGTAATAATCTGAGTAGATAACTATCTATGGTGTCTCTGGATTGGTGAAAATGCTTTTAATCCCACCGTCTGCACCATTCTTTCTGCAACTGCATTCAACTGTGGGTGGTATGGTGATGTTTTATAAAGGAGACATCCATTTTGTTTTAACCATGAACACATTCTGGTGCATTGTCAGAAACTAACACTTTTGGCACCCTATTTCTGGAAAATATTACTTGTAATATTTGCTTCACCATGGTTGCCTTCCTATCCTGAACCCTAAACACTTCAGGCCACCCAGAGAATGAGTCCAGGAAAATTAAAAATAGTCCTATGCTTTTAACAAGCACATGATCCATATAAACGTGGACCCATGGCTCTTTTTCTTTAGGCCATGAATGTTTCTTGGTTTGTTAAGTTTTTTAATTGCCTACATTTTGGGCATTTTTGCACAGATATTTCTATATCACAAACATACCCAGGCCACCATGCTTCCAATTTTAATCATCTCTGTGTTGCCATGACATCTTTTTTATATATATCATATATAATATATATCATATCAGGGATAGATTAATATAATCAGATTGGACATGGATCCATTTTGAGACTATCAACAAGCTTGATCTTCTCAATAAGTTTAGAAATGAGTACCTCCAGGATGTAGTATGGACTTAAACTAAAAAGAGAAGTTGCAGTGTTGCAACTATGTCTAGGTTTTGTTGAAAGAGTTTAAGTAGTACTCTTGGATTGTTCAAGTTTTTATAGGCAAAGTTTTATAGGCACAATTTATAGAAATTAAAGGTTTCTTTGATGTGTGTAAACTTACAAAACTGGAAATTCAATGTCATTAACTGATGAAGGGTTTTACTAACATTAAAGTGAGAATTGATGGGGAGGAATAAGTGGTGACAACACATCAAGTCTGATTAAGTCATTTGCTGTTAGCTTCAGATTAGTAGAGGGTAAATAACATGTGAATCTAGATTATAGGTATCTCCACAGAAACAAGATACATAATGTTTAAAATTAATCTTTAATTATGGAAAATCTTTCTTGAAGTTTTTATTTTAGTTTTAATTTCAAGCTAATAGATTAAATTTAATATTTCCAATAAGCAAAATACTTTGATCTGTTTCAGAAACTAATTTAAATTCTCTGGATGGAGATTTTGTTTTAAACTACTAAAGATCAATGATTTTAGTCCCATTTTTAGTCTTCCATTATCACAATGTAATTTTATTCATTAAAAAATAAAAAAAAATTAAAATAGACTTTTCTGAAACTTTAAGGAATATTAGCTGATTTAAACTTTAATTAATCTGATTTGAAACAAATATTACTTACTTTAATTTCAAAATATCACAGAAATGCATTTTTTAAACATGGCAGTAGCTGTTTATTTAAGGTGTTGACAGGTTGACAGCTTCACTGATAGACAAAAGTTTATTAAATTATTTTCTATGGTGGATTTATCTGTAAAAAATTACTCAAGGAATATAATGTGAGCACCTTTTTATATAATTTTTAACTACCCAGTAATCTTAAAGTTTAGGAAAATGTTTTATTGAATTTTACATTTTCTGATAATGGATGGATGTCTGTATTTACAAAAATCAGCAAAATTTTACAAAAAAATTCAAAATTCTTTTTAAAATATTGAATGCCAATGAATCATAGTAACCTTTTCAATTTATGTAAATAGAGTTTTTACTTAGTAACAATATTACATAACTGCTGCAAATTAATACAGAATTTTAAAAGATTTAAAACTTTATAAATTATTCTAATTAAAACTTTTTAAAAACAAAAACGATTCTTTTAAATATTCATGATTCATTGAAAAAAAATTAAGATGATAATGTCCATAATATATCTTATTCATAAAAGCAATTAAAAGCTTTTCTAATTAAATAATATCTTAATTTCATTGCATTTTTTATTTTATGATTCAGAGCAAATTTTCAGTAAATGGAGGTTCTGTTTTACAAAAACAAAATTGATGATTTATATTCTCCAAGGACTTCCGCATATAACTAATATAAACCTTAAGTGCTACAAAATTTAATTTCTCAAAATTTCATAAAATTAAATAAGGTGGCGAGGGAGGATAGTAGATGTAAAGAAAAAAGGTTTTACAAAAATTTTACAAAAAAGAAAAATTTCTAAAATAATTTCATTCATTTGTGAATATTTCTTGAAAGTGTTATTAAAATCTGACAATTATTTGATTTTTGTAAGAATTTCAAAATCAGTGTTTTTCGTCATAAAAATACACTAAAATTTCTATATTAATCTTTGCCCCACCCCACTGACACAAAATAAACAATATTTTGAACAAAAATTTAAAATGTTCTAAAAAGAATAAAGAATATAATTTAATAATCAAAAAATCATTTAGTCTTTTCCTCTTTATAATAAACAAAAGATTTTGATGATAAAACTTTGTTTTATCACAGTATGCTATTTTTAGTGAATCGGTGAAGGTATCTAATCTAGAGTATAAAAGGCTATCAGATGGATTAGGGAAGTAACCATAACTAAGGAGAATGTGACCTCCTTTCTTATCAAGATGTGCCAAGCTTTCATAGTTAGGACTTGTTTAAAAATAATGTCTTCCTAAGTAATGAACATAACAGCTGAATTAATAACTTTACAGCATATGACAAATCTGCATATCATCATCATCATCATCATCATCAGTGTGATATTTCCAAATGAATACTGGTCAGTTCAATGTCTATTCAGCAGCCTTTCCTCATCTAAAAGTGACTGAAGCAGCTTGGTTGGAGGAACTTTAGTGCTTCTCAAATCTCAGCCTGAGATTTGGGAAGCACTGAAGATTGCCAGCAGGGACAAGACTCCAGATGTGGATGGTCTTTTCTTCAAAGTAGACATATGGGGCATCTGAGAAAATATTGCTCTCTATGTCTGTGTATGCAAGGTTTGAAATTTCTTAACGACAATGCGGTATCACTCACCTGGTGGGTGATGTGGAATGTGAAAAAATCTCTCTTCAGCAAAACTGATAATTTCAACAGAATGTGTATGCTAGTGACTGGGGAGAATACCCACTGGACACATATTCCCTTTTACTGCAGCCTTATACATAGCCTTACATGCACCCCATAGAAGATTACATTGTTCATATAATAGTGGAAATCTCTTTGTCCTGGTAGTTAGTTCTATTTGTAGCAATGTGGTACTGCCACTATATAGTGCTTTATTTACTCAGTATTATGAAATTCAGGGTTTGGGTTAGGGTTTCATAAAGTTGAGGAATTTTCTGCTTCCCAATTTATTAATTTTTAACTTACCTAGAGAGTGTACATTCATTGTACTTTTTATTTTTGTCTCCTTTTCCTTTAATTCCCTGACCCCCTCCTCTATTAACAGAAATTTCAGTTCTCTCATAGGTGTCGATTGCCCTTTTCAAAATACTATTTTGTGTCTTCATATTTGTTATTATGTCTGAATATTTTCATGCTTGTGTGAATGATTTTTTTTTAATTATTTACTCTTACATTTTTGGTTTATTAACTGTTTTTTCTGCTACAGTTAGATTCTGTGGCTTCTGATACTAATTAAAGTTTTTCTCTTATTTTCTAAGTAAATATTTTTCTCATTGTAAATGAACATTGGAGATATTTTAATTGTACATAATAATTATTATTCACCCCACCCCTGCCAAGAAAAAATAAATGTATATATGAGACTATTTTTGAACTTACTGAGAATCTATAGCATTGTGGGGCCTGTAATATGAGAAGTGTGAAAGTGAATTTTAGATGAAATTAAAAAATATTTCCAGTGAATATGTCAGTTATATATATATATATATATATATATATATATATATATATATATAATTCTATGGCATCCTCCACAAAAGGGAATGTTAGTATGCTGGTCTAGGAACTATTCCTGTAATAATAATTTTCCTTTTTGCTGGAAGATAAAGGCTATTTGATTAAATGTAATTTATGTCATGTGACTTTATATCTGGAAAGAAATTAAGTATTTTTATAAAAACGACTTCATAAAGTTATCTAAAAATAAGACATTTTTAGAATTTCTTGTGACAGTCACTAAGCTAAATATATCAAGGTCATGTTAAGTGTATCACTAGAAAAAAGATGTTTATTTCCAGTGGATGAGAAAAATGAATATAAAAAAATATTTATTTTCTGATCATCAGAAATTATAAGTAAAATTTAATGTTGTATTGCCAACATATTTTACACTCACTTTCTTCCAATTAGAAAAAATCCACACAAACATGCCAGAAACTCCATTTTCAAACAATAAAAAACATGAAGAATTTTAAATTAAACATGAAGTTTAGATAAAATATTTATGAAAATTAAATAAAACTTGTTTAAAAGCATTACAAAATTAATTGACATTAAAAAATTAACTGACATTAAAATGTTCATTAGTTTATCAATAAGGAACAATTGGAAGTGATTTAATCAAAATCTGAGCAAATCACAAGTCGACTCCAGTAAATTGAAAAGAAAGTGAGCATTTTTTACTGGCACACACGCAAATTAGAATAATGATTCTCATCCTCATTTCTGTAATGAAACAGATGAACTTGTTAGCTATCATTTCATGACAAGTGTTCAAACAATGATTTATAAAATAAAAAAAAACCTTTTTAAATTTAAGTCTTATAACAAAAGCATTTATATAGTTGTACTCTTAGTAACATAAAATAACATTAGGGTTTCATTCTTTGCTGCAATCAATTTTAGATCCTTATTTTCCATGTATAAAAGAGAGAAGTATTTTTGAAGTCTCACCAGTCAACACAAACCAGTTGTGCCTATCACCTATCTGCTGTTGATGAGCTATTGCAATGAAATACATGAAAGTTTGTCATCAAATGTTAGAAGCTGAAATGTAAGATCTTTTTTTAAAAACCTGCTAATATAAATAGCCATAAATAAGAAAGCTTGAAATTTCTGTACTTGAACAAATGAAATCATTATCTCATATAACAAAATCTTGAAAGTTTCTGCAATAGAGATGACCCTGAAGAATCATTATTACTTTAAAAAGATCTACCTGTCATCAGAGCAGAAAAAAAAAGCAAATTGTATTAGATTTTGCTACCCCTTACCTTTTCTGTGATCCACTTTACCCTTATAAAAAGAAATAAAACAATGAAAGTTTCTTAAACAATCCACAAATATGAATCTTCTTAAATTCCTTACTAGACTCACAATTCTTTTCATCAGGGCTTTTATTAACAAAGATACAGAATTTAGAAAGAAATCAAACCAGTTTGTAAGACAAGCTGATTTGACAGCCCTATCAATGAATTTATCATGTCTACTGTGTCAAGTCATTGTCACAATAATATTTGAAAAAGGCAATAAACCAAGGTGAAAACAAAATTATAGCAATCGTCTTGCCATAAACCTATCCATAATAAAGACATGATAAAGGAACTGGTGTGTAGATGAAAAAGGCATGAGAAACAAGAAATGAACAGGTATGTTTAAATAATTAAGGCACAAGAAACAAACAGGTATATAAATAATAAAGGTATGGGAAAACAAACAGGTATATAAGGCATGAGAAACGAACAGGTGTGTAAATAATAAAGACATGAGAAAATGAAAATGAAGTACTGTTGGCTATGCACACATCAGAAATTATATAAATTCATTTGTGGTTAGATAACGTGTCATAAAAGAAAAAAAGTTTGCATCTTGTGCTAAAGTTGGTTGTCATCCAGAAATATTGATAACAAAGATGATGAGTAAGAAGACTGATTAGTTGTAAATATAGAAATCATTTAGTTTTCCAAAATGCTAGCTCAGTAATGCTCCTCTACTCCAAACCTAGAGGTGCAGGTTCACATCTTGACAATCAAATTTACTATGAAATTAAGAATGTAAAAAGCTTTTCATAAATTACACTGTCAGATTTTATTACACAAGTCAATATTTGCACAACAAAATCAGTATTAGCCAACTGACATTAGTGAAATTTTAAGATTTATACAAAAAATATAATTATGTTTATGTTTCCTATTTAAATTTTCTGATGAATCAATTCTTGATTGAATAAATGCCTTGCAAGTTCTATTACTAAAAAGACTCATGGAAGTTCCCCTATTGCATCATTAAATACTTGAGCTTTATAACTTTAACAAAAGATTGCAATAAATCATAAGTATAGCTGCAGGTCATTATTTAAAGAAGTAAGAGGTTACAAATGAATAAAAACTGACAATGTTTTCCATTTCACTGAAGTAAGCCTTAAATGCATCTACTATCTTCATTTTCTTTCTTATTATATAACCTTTCTTTTCCTCACTAAAACCAAACTGTGTTTTGAATATATCTTTATCTTCCATATTTTCTTACAATCAAAATGGAATGATCCATTATTTATCTGAGGTTATTACAAGACATAACCCAAATGATAACAGATGAACAAGAAGAATTGATATTTGGTGACATGAGATTTTATGCAACTTGATCATTGTTCCTTATATTGTAAATAAACATATATATGTTAGTATAGTTATTGATATTTTCTCTTTTAAATTTAGATCTATAAATATTGCAATGGATTGTAAGAAAGATATAACCTCAAAAGATATTATAAAGTAATTAAAGTAACTAAAAAACATTGGCAAAATAAAAAAAAATTGGCTTCCAGAATTTTGCAAAAAAAGACATTTGAGAAAAATTAAAATGGTAACAATCACAAAAAGATTGACCTGCAAGAAAATATTTGAAGTTGGTATTGCAAATGTAAACAGAGAAAAGATGCAGAATATTAAGAACTTTCCTTATTTCACTTTCATGAAAGTAACTGCATTATTTAATAGCTGAAGATGGTAATGCATTCAACATTAAAGATCCCAGAATACAGGCCAAAGTGCTTTCCATATGACTAACCCAATAAAACTGACACCCTTTCCACTCAACCAATTTTCTAGAGTTGCTGTGGAAGAATTTGCTTCTTCTTTCTCAGCTGTGCCAACCAATGACAGGCTCACAACAAATATGAAATCCTCTCCCAAATTATTGTCTGTAAAGACAAGGCAGTATGGATGAAAGGAAATTAGCTGCAAAGATTTTAAGACTCAAACTGAACCTTGAATACCAATATTTTAACTACTGACAACTCTCCTTCTTATGCAACTGTGAAGGAGTGGGCTGCAGAATTCAAGTGGGGGAGGGACAACACAGATAACTCTCAGTCAAATTGTTCAAAAACCTTAACTACTGATGAACAATTTGATGCCATTCATGTATGATGGACACTTAAGCATTAGTTCTGGTTTGGTCCATAATATTTTAACTGAGATCTTGGGGATAAACAAGCTGTCTACAAGATTAATCTCACAAATTCTGCCACCAGAACAGAAGCTGAAAAGGGTTGACATTTCAAGGACACTTCTGACTCACTTGACCCTGAGAATTTCCACCACAGATTAGTAATTCAAGGTGAAACTTGGGTCCACCATGTCGAACCAGAACCAAAGAAGTTCAAGCAAGCAGTATCTGTTGTCCAAGTGATGGCTTCTGCTTTTTTTCATTCTAGACTTCCTGGAAAAAGGATAAACTATTAATGAACAGTACTATGCATCAGAATTAAGACAATTGAAGGAAGCAATCAAGTCAAAATGCAGAAGGAAGGATGGGATTGCAGTGCTTAAGCATTGTTGGACCAAGTGCATTGATGTCAAGGGAGACTATATTGAAAAATAGTGAAAAACTGACTTGTTTCTCTAACTTCTTCTGGGTGAGGCTTAGAACTTTTTGAATGACCCTCATAAGTGGTCCATTTGTCAATGAACTCTTTACTCTGATGTCCAATGTAAAATATATGTGTGTATGTGTGTAGGTTTATGTATACAAACTTCAAATTTGAATTAATTTTAACTTGATTCTTATATTGTTGGACCAAGTAAATGATATAGATTCTATATCTGAATTAAACATCAACAATTACATTTTTAAATTCTCTAGTGGTTTAATTTTTGGCATTCATCTTGAAATCAAAATGGTGGTCAGACTGTATGTCCTGGTTTTATATGGAAAAGTAGAAAAATATTAGTATACACATTTTCACATATTTTTTCATATTCCAAATAATTTTTTTTTTCAAATTAATTTGTCCATTGTAAAAGACTTCATATTTTAAAATTCACAGGACTTTTTATCAGAAATAAAATAATTTCTCAATACTTTCACCTATATTAATCAAAAATTTTCTTTTAATTCACTAATTTCTTTATTCTTGGTAATTAAAGTTTATTAGAGGTGCAAGTGACTTAACAGTAAACAGCATAGAAAATGACTTCAGCAAAGCAAGTTCAAATGCCAGCTACGATAATGTGATGTTCACTTTGCATTAATGGTTGATTGGTTGGCAACCAGTCTAGAAGAACCTTTGTCAAAGGTTCAATGGGCCAGTGGGTCATGTTAAGGCCTATCACACTGTTTTTGTTGGGTTTTTTTTATACAGACTTTGCAGAAGTTCTCTGTCTAACAAATAGACTTGAAATGCTGAAGAAATGTTCATTTTTCTTGTTTACATGTCTACAGATATATCAATTCAAACAGGTTTGTATAAAAGACAAGAGGTCAGAAATTCTGTTTGTGGTTTTACAATGTGGCCTGTTAGTTACAATGATTATGATTAAAATTTGCTTCTATACATTGACTTAACCAATTTTAGATAATTACTGTTACAAGGTAAAAGAAAAATATTGTTAACTAAGAGGAAATTCTATAACCAAATGCTATTTAACTTTTTTTTTCACTTTTTCAGATAAGATAAAAACTGATTTAGATTGAACAGTGAGTTCTGATGATGTTAGTCTACTTGAAAATTCATTAAATAAACTATCAAGAATTTTAATAAAATTGATATTACTCACTCTTTCGCTTTCCCAACTATTTGAAAATTCCTGAAAAGAAATAAAAATATCAAAATATACAGATTCTTTTGAAACCAAAATAGATTTGATAACAATGTCACTCATAAAAGGTTTTTCTCACTCAATAATAATTTTTAGACAATGGCATCATCAATTTCTTTTTCATTAACAAATCTCTAATTTATCATTTTATGCAAAATAGACAATTTTTCAACAAATTTTCAATGATCTTATTGCCCTTGTTTCATTCTTGTTTTATAAATCTGGCCTTGTATCAGAAATTATACATTCTATAGAGTGTCAGCAAAATATTTAAAAAAAGATGTCAAATTGACATATTTTCTTAATGAGAGAGCCAAACTATCTGAATAAGAAATTTAGTAAAAACTAATGCATGACTTCTTCAATCAGACTGAAAAATCATGGGTGAAAAGGAAAACATCTTAATTGTTGAGAAAATAAAAACAATATTTATCCAATATTAATTTATTGTTTCTTTTTTAAAACTTACAAGGAGTTTGTATAGAAATATTTATTTTTATTTTTTTGCAAAAGTGAAAAAAAAAAAAGTAAAATAAAAGGAAATTTTTTTACATATTTTTTATGTAACCTCATACATACACACACATAAATGTGTTTCTTATAAATTTCACAAAACAAAAACCTGTCTCTAAAACAATATTCAATTAAGAGATTAAGCTAACTACAAAAATCATACTTACAGATGATGAATATTCAATTAACAAATAAGAATATTTAAAATAATTAATAATTAAAAATTGTTAAAATTTCAATGTTTATTCTCATCTTTAGCAAAAAAAATTACAACAATCAGCTTGGAAATTTTCACATACCACTTTATAAAACTGACGTATAGAAAGGCCTAAAAGATCATATGTCAAATCTATATACAATGTCTCTCTGGAAAGTACCCAACTATTTTGAATATCTTGTGAAATGGTAGATCAGACTTCACGCAACTTGAAGAGCTTATACATAAGAGATTGTCTGTTTTTGCATGTGTACACATGCAAGAACATACAATCTCTCATCCAGTAAAACCATCAAGTGAGTTTGTGTATTGTGTGGTTGCCATTCATAACAAATATGCATAGAGTTATACTTTGAATTTTGACATTCATGTAGAGAAATAATTTGAATGATTAAAAAACTTCTGGGGATGATACAATAGATAAAATTCAGATAGAATTTTGGTACCAACACTTGAAGCCATTGTAAGAGATCTGTGTTCTGAAAAATCTTTAATAAACAGTTGAAAATGAAGATTGTAATCAAAGAATACCTGCAATTAACAGACCTGGAGCATCTATTGATTGTGAAGAAAGTAATCCAGCTATTTTGCATATTGTCACACACTGTGCAGCTCCCAAGATACATAAAGAAAAAAAAAGAGCAAAACAGCTCACCCTGGAAACAAAAACAAAAACTAAGCATTTCCTTGTTGAAATTCATGCTGCCATAAAGAATTGATACACATATGGATAGCCTGAAAAAAAACTTCAGAAGAGTAAATCAGAATTAAAAAGGAAAGAAAATGAGTTTGAAATCACCTGTAACAGATGTTAAACTCTTTTTTTCAGATACACACACACACACACACATAGAAAACCTCATCAACAGAAGTAACCCATTTCCAAGTTTGGAGCATGCATAAAAAGAAAAAAAACATAGTAGTTCTCTTTCACTGCAGGTCGACATCAGGAAGGACACTAAAGTTAGTGCTCCATGCAATAGACAGTACACCTCACTCACTTGCTAATTCACCAGCAGAGTAAGTTCTTCCCTTATTTGCAGAAAGCATTCCTTGAAATCTTCTCTATGTGAAAAATGTTTCTGATAGAATAAGTATTTCTATCTTATTTTGTTTCACTCTTTTGTTTGTCTATTTTTTCAGCCAACTCAGCACACAGTTTTTGTTCAACACACAACCCCTTATGTAACAACAGTTTGGTTACCATGAGTTTTTTACTTCATGTTAACTTTATACACCAATGAACATCAACTTCAAAAGAAGACTGGGCAAAAATTATAGATTTTGGAAACAACAATATGATTTTTATTCACTTGCTGCTGGAGTAGCCAAAAAAAATGAGTAAATACAGGTTGCTACATTCCTACATGTGGCTGGATCACAAACCCAACAAATTTTCAACTCATTTGAATTTGCAAACCCTGATAAGAACAAAATACAATGTGGGAAAAATTAATTCTAGGAATATTGCTGATTGAGAAAAATATAAATAAAGCTAGACATTTAGTTTTCAGCAGAAACCAATTACCTTCTGAAAAATTTGACTCATTTCTGTTTGAAACAAAAACTCAAGGCTAAGAACTGCACATTTGGTAAACTTGAGGAAAATTTTGTCAGAGAAGGAATTGTATCTGTTATCTTAAACAAAGACACTCACAAATTACTACTCGATGACTAGGACTTAAAGTTAAAAAAAGCAATATACAAATGCTCCTCAACTGAAATCAGTGCAAACCAAGTTAATAGTAATGAAGAAACATCAATTTCAGAAATAAGGTAGAACAGAGGAATGAAAAAAAAAAAAAAAAATTCAGACCCACTCCCAGTCCCAACACCAGTCGTAAATGATACATTTTTGTGGAAAATGCCAAAAAAAAAAAAAAAAAGAAAAAAAAAACACTCACCAAAGCAATACCTGGCTTACATAAAAACATGTGGAAATGCCACAAATCCAGACAAGACAGCTTGTTAATCATGGCTCTATGGTAGGCGCCCCACTTTTATTAATGGTTTAGCTAGAAAACTCACTAATCTCACAAGCCATTTATTAGTAACTTCAATCCACGTTAGGTGGTTCATTAAAATGGCTTTATGACAAAGATAATTACATACATCTTCAAGAGTCCATAAATTTTACCTGAGGTTTAAAGTTTTAAAGATGAATTTTTAAAAATGAAAAATCTTTCTTGAAGTTTTTTTTTTAGTTTTAATTTCAAGCTGATAGATTAAATTTAAGATTTCCAATAAGCAAAATAAAATATATTTCAAAATTAATTTAAATTGATCAGAATGAGTTTTCAGCTCACATTTTCAATTTTAGCACCATTTTTTAGCCACCTATCAACAGAATGTAATTCTCTTTATTAAAAAAATTTTTTAAAAATAAAATATACTCTTCTGAAATTTCATTTGAGAAATATTAGCTGATTTAAAGTGTAATTAATCTGATTTGAAACAAATATTATTTACTTTATTGCAGAAATGTATTTTTTAACATATTGGAAGCTCTTTAGTCTTTATTTATTAATCTGCTTATCTGTTAACAGCTTGTTTATCTAATGTTGTTCTAAGGCGGCTTTATCTGTAAAAAAAATAATTGAAGAATAACATGAATGCCTTTTATGTATCATTTTTAAGTACTCAGTAATCTTAAAAATTTAGTAACATATTCTCTTTAATATGTTTTATTCAATTTTAAATACTTTGGCTTTAAATTTACTACAGTTATCACTCTTATTTTCTGATGATGTCATACATGAACTTCATATCTACAAATATCAGCACATTTAAACACATAAATAAACAATTCAAAATTCTTTTTAAAATACAGGGATACCTCAGATTTTAATAAGCTTTTCAATTTATGATTAGTAAATATAGTTTTACTTAATAATAATATTCCCTAACCTTTACACCATTGAAACTGATTTTTAAGATTTAAAAACTTTATAAATTATTCTAATTAAAAAAACTATTCTATTTAAAAAAAAATGTAAACATATCTTGTAGAAATTCATCATTCATTGAAATTTTTTTTTCTCAAAACAACCGTGTCCTTATTTTATTTATAAAAGCTTTTTAGAATTAAAGCTTTTATTCCATTATGGCTAGATGATGTGCACCATTGTAAATTGTAGATCATCAAAATAATTCCATCAAGGTACCTCCACTAATTCACTGAAAAAACAGTATAGCATGATGAAAAAGATCCCAAACTTAATAAAAACAAAGATTTATCCTCAAAATGTTTACGCTATTATTAAGAGGAAGACTAAAGGATTTTTTAATTATTTTAAAAAAAAAATTTTTTCACCTTTCTAACACATTCAAAATTTTGGTTAAAAATCTTGTTTTTTATGTGTCAATAGTGTAACAGAACTGTCAACGGAAATTTTAGTGCCTTTTTTTCCAGTAAAATAACACATTAATTTGGAAAGTTTTACAAAAATTAAATAGCTGTCAAATTTTAATGAAACTTTCAGGATTTATTCACAAGAATGAATTTTTATTTTTTTTAAATTATTATTTTTAGAAAATCTTGGTAAAAATATTTTTTTTTTACATCTGTTACCCACACCCAACATAATTTCATAAAATTCACAGAAATTATATTTTGTACTTCAAATATTTTTTATTAGTTAAAAGCAGGACTACTTGGAGAATGAAAATCATCAATTTTTTTTCAAATTATTGCTATTTTCCCTAAAATCTGCTCTGAATCATAAAGTAAAAACTGCAATAAAATTATCTAATTATTTAATTAGGTAAGCTTTTAACACCTTTTATAATTAATATATATTAAAGCCATTATAGTATGAAGAAAAAAAAAATTGATGAATAATGAATTTTTACAAGAATTTTCATATTTTCTTCTTTCATCTTTTTTTCAAGAGGTATTTTTTGCCTGATCTAAAATTTACATTACCTTTCCAAAATCTTCATTTTCGAAAAATTGTTTGAAATGTTTTTCTTTAAATCACGTGTGTATTTGTCAAAATGTCATCCTGTTTTATTTTTTAAATAAGGCACAAAAAAAGACATTTTCGTGCAAGTTCATCTTGTAAATTATTACATTTGTTTTATTGTCTTGATAAGTTTCGTAAGAAATATTTGTTCTTTGAAATTTCACATAGCAGCTAAGTTTTGTTATTTTGCACCTTTAACATTTGGGATAAGAGATGCGTGTGAGGTACTCACATTTCCTATTCAATCCCAGCAAAAATAAATTCTTATATTTTACAGAAAAATAATTTTTTGTAAAAAAACAATTTCTTATACATTTACATTCTGTTATATTTAAAAACAAGTAAAACTTTGACTTGTATAATTTTATCTTAAAACTTCAAGAAAAAAAAGGCTATACAAGAAGTAATATTTTTTTTGTTAATACTTAAAATTTCATAAACATTTTTGTCAAGCAATTTAAAGTTTTAAATCTGTTTATAAACTTTAATTTGAATTATAAAAATTACTTTATGATACTTTAGATAGATAGAGACATGACTTCTTGAGAAAGAGACCTGCTCCGACTGTAGATTCTGTTGTTGATATAAAGGCCATAAAAATGTCACTGCCACCAGCATCATCAGTGTAATTTGAAGATATTAATAGCATGATTGCATCAGATTATGAAATGTCAGATGTAGAACATGAAGGCAACAATTATGACAGTCATTTGAATTACACTGAAAAATCTAGTCCAGATGCATTCTGATAACAGAGCAAAAGACATTCTACCTGCAGAAAATACTAACAGTTCAGGGGTTTCTGAAATAAGAATTCACCCTAATGATATCAGTAGTAACACATCTGATGAACCTATGCAAACAAAAATAAAACAAATTATCCTAAAACACTGTTTGGCACAACTTATTAAACCAGATTTTTCCAAATCCTATCCTTGGATATTAGAAAATGCAGTGTATTGTTTCCATTGTAGACATTTTCCTGACAAATCCAAAGTAGCACATAAGCAAACATTTACTAAGTCTGGTTTTTATTATGACTGGAAGCATGCTGGTGGTCATCATGGCACTTTGGCCTCTCACCATAAGTTGCAGTTTCACATTGTGGTTGCTTCAATATGGAGTGATCACTGAAAGCTTCAAGAAAAAATGCACCAGTGGTCTGTATCGCTAATGAAGCTCACGCTAAGCTAGTTTGTTAAAACAGACACTGTTTTTATGTCTATTTTACAGCTTACTGCACTTCTGCAGATTTTCCCAAAGATGTCATGAACATGATGAGGAAGACCAAGATAATAATCAGAAAATAATGGAGTTAGTGACAATGTATGGTCCTATCATCAAACAGCAGATGACGAAGAGTCCACAGAATGCAAAGTACTCACATCAGGACATTCAGAACAAATTTGTCTCTCATGGTGGCTGCAATCAAGGAAGAAATAGCTTCTGAAATGTCACAGTCTGATTTTTTTCATTAATTGTGGAAACACACAATATTACTAAAACTGAGCAGCTCTCAACTGTTCTACACTTGATTTTTGATGGCATCATCTATGAAGAATTTATTGGATATCAAGCTGCTTTTCAGCTTGATGCTGTATCACTTCTGCAAAGCATATTATCCACAACTGTGATGCTCAATACTATGATGGTGCTTCAATCATAAGCAGAAGAAATGTTGATGTACAAGAAGTAGTTTATATCCACTGCCATGCCCATAATCTGAACTTGGTCATAATTAAGTGCATGAAAAATGTTGAATGTTTTGCTTCACTGCAGAAACTGTACCTATTGATGGCTCAATCTGCAGTTCATTCATATTTTAGGAAATTTATTTTAGACATGTCACATTTTAGCAAAAATTTGAAATCACCAAACAGGTGTATTGAGGCAAAGTCTTTGTTGGCACTATTGTCAGCAGATTTCTGTGTTCTTTTTATTCTTTTTTAACAAGTTCTCCTTTGAATTAAGCCACTGTCAAATATGCTGCAATCTTCTTCACTTGATTTGGATGCTGCAATCAAATTGATATGTAATTGTATTGAGGATTTCACTAATGAAAGACAAAAGCTGGATGGCAAAAGCATATGGCACAAAATAAGACAAGCCATTGAGTTAATGGCAACTGGCTGGAATGGGGTGAACTAAAGAGGCAAAACAGATTGCTGCAGTATTTATAAGACTTAATTGTGACTAAATTTGTTGGAAGTAGGCTGACTGGTTGTGTAGATAAGTTTACTGATATGCATCAAGAGACCTTTATTCCTGTTTTGAACAGAATTGTCTCAGAGCTGCAATGCTGTTTTTCTAAAGAAAACATCATCATAAAATGTCTGTTTTATTTGAACCCCCAGTGCAAACAGTTTTTGGATATTGATGGTTTCAGATTTATGGCTGAAACATACTCACTCAACGTAAAGGATCTGAAAGCAGAGTGCCACATTTGAAAGCATAGTGTAACACATTTCATAGAGCGAAGATCACCAACATTTGGAAATGCTTACTTATAAATTGGAGTTTATGCATAACCTACAAAGATGGTTTCTACCAACTTTATCAGCTTGTTCAAATTGCAGTGACTTTACCCTGTCAGCAGTGTTTGTTGAAATGTAGCTTTTCAATGCTGCAAATGATTAAGATGTACTTGAGAAACTATGGCTGATAGCAGACTGGATAGTTTGGGCACAATCGCCATGATCAGGCAAAGAGCTGAAAACTTGAATCTGGAAAACATTATCTTGAAATTTGCAGCAAAACATAAAAACTGAAGAATTATTGTTTGAATTCCTAGTAACTATGAAAGTCAGGTTGTTGTAGATACGTGTTTGCATTAATTTTATCTTTTCTAATCAGTTTCTTCATTCAAATTTCCCATCTTTTTATTATCATAGTGCATTTTAGCATGTGTCTGTGTTCTGATTTGAGTATTTGTTTTCATTAAATAATCTATCAAAACCTAGTAAATTCTTAATTTTCTAATGCATGTGTTTGTTAATGTTTTGTTTAATTAAATAATGTTGTGGGCTGGTTAATGCATTGAGAGATAAACATGTGTGTCTCCTGAAATACCCACAACAAACATGGCATACTCGGGATGTGAATTCATGTAAAGAAATGTAAAGAGATAAGAAAAACCAATATATATGTACAAACAAATGATAATGTATTAACAATAAAGTGCTACAAGTGACAAAGATGTGTGTGTCAAACAAATGTGAAAACTGTTTGGTCCAAATTATGTGTAGTGAGTGAATGTGTGTGTGTGTATTGTTCATGTGTTTCCTCAAAGGGAACACATTCTCTGCAAGAGGTTTACATGTTGACAAATAAGGTAAAAAGAGAAAAGAGCAAGAAAAAAATATCACTGAGTATTTATAGTCCAGAAAGCGTCCTCTAGTAGCAGTTTCAAAAATTAAGAGGAGGTAACCAGACAAATATATGGACTTCTTTATATTAATATGTGGGCAGAACACTCTATTGACAAAATTTAAAAAAAACCTTTACAGCTGATTGACATATATGATCTTTTTTTTTTTAGTTTAGATTTTTCAATTTCTGTAACCACAAATTCCTCAAAGTTAATTTTGAAGGTATTCTGAAGAATATTTTAATTAAGAGTTT
Source organism: Acanthosepion lycidas (assembly GCA_963932145.1). Lineage (NCBI taxonomy): Eukaryota > Metazoa > Mollusca > Cephalopoda > Sepiida > Sepiidae > Acanthosepion > Acanthosepion lycidas. The sequence goes on from OZ010577.1 coordinate 136,670,556, forward strand.
AGGATTTTCTATTTCTTATCTCTGTTAAAAAAAAAATTGGGGAAATGAGCAGTCAGCAAAATCTCATTATTATTGCAACCAGGCTTTAAAATGGCTGTAAAATTATGGTATTATGTTTTTTTTAATTGGTATAAGAAATAAAGAATAACACTGGTATGGAAAATGATTGTAAACTATGTCCTCATAAAAAATGACAGACTGGTATGGGAAATTGCTAGGTATGATACCAATTTATATATTTTATCAAAAAAATGAATAGTAATAAAGAAGAATAAGAAGTTCATGAATAAATATCAGTTAAAAAAACATGTCTAACATTTATTTGGAAAATTTGCTATGTAGCTTATGTGGAAAATTTTCAAAATCAATAGGATTCATCTTGTTATCTAATTCACATTCACTAACATATTTTACGTTTGCTTTTTAAACTCAGACAATGAACCTGGCAGATCAGTAGTTCTTAACTGGGGGGGGGGGGGCACATGGCAACAAGGAATCTGGTAAATTTTATGGGGACACAGAAACATTGGAGGGGACACAAGTTCAATAAAAGAAAAAAGGGCTCAGAATGTTACAACCCTGCTGTCCTCTATTTTAGTTCTAACAAAGTTAAATTATGTAAAATAATAATTTTTAAGTGTCTTTTTACTTTTGTTAGTTGCAGGCATTTAAAATCTACGTGCAGAACTTTATTTTGCATTTTTATTTATTTTGCATTTTTATTTATTTTGCAGAACTTATTTTTGCCTAAATAAGAGTTTCTACTTAGTTTATGGTATATAGAGATGAAGGTTGGGCTAATACATAAGTAAAGGCCAAATTTACTGTCTATAGTACCATTTTATTATTGTCTCCATTTGGTTACAGTGGTTAAAGTGGGTGATTATTGTCTTAGTCCTTTTGTGATTTAAGAGTTTATACAGGATTGTTGCATTTTTGGCTGACAGAAATTAATTTATTGAATTCATCCTTTCTTCTTTTTCTTCTGGAGTTGTACGTCCAGTCAAACTCACATCCAATGAATCTCCAACTTTTGCATCTCAAACTGCTACATCAAACCAATTTCCCGACTTCTAAAGTTGCACACATGGTTTTTTCTTCTTTTTATTGGGCTTGGCTTGACACATTTGTGTTTTCCACTTGATTTTTGGCGGGATGTGTTGTCGTTTTTTTTTAAATTTTTTTATGACATTCACTAATAAGCTATGTCCAGGTTCTGTCAGTTACAGAGAATAGGAGGAAAGGAAAGGAAGTATATGTAATAGAGAAGAGAGAGAGAGAGAGAGTTTTCTTTGTCACTTTCTTAGTGAATGAAAAGGAAAGTATATTTCCATATGGAGTTGTAGCGGTTGTTTACATACACCATATCCACAAAATACTCAATAGCCATTGGATAGAAAATAAGCACTATTTTCTATAGGACAATTTATGCATCGCATGAGCCACATCAAATTTTCCGATGTTTACTTTGCCAAACCTGGTTTAGAAAAAATCAGTGATTGGTTGATTTTTGACCAATAATATAATATAACACTCCTTTCAATATTTTTCCCACTCTTGTTCCTGGAGCCTATTCAGAAAGTATAAATAACACGAAAATCAAAGAAAAGAACAGTAGTAGAACAGTAAATCTCCAGAGCTCAAACACGTATGTGAAATTCTCATTCTTCTACTCACACATACAGACACAAAATTATAATTGCACTACGCTGTGAACTGTCTGTCCAAAAAGCCAAGTAACCAACTCAGAATTCTATCATTCTTTTGTACAACTTTCTCATATTTAAACTCAGTTATCACATATTGCTGAACTCTGAACATTTTAAAGAAGAAAGTTCTTTTAACACATATTTACAATCTCACATCAGTGCAAGGGGAACTACTTCCTCCTTCTTAACTTTGTTTCACAATTGTTGTACTCGCTTGTTTTTCAATACATGTTATTGTTGATTACTGAATAATCTCTTGTTATTCCTTCTGTGTGTTTCTTTGTAAAATTTAAATGTGATGTGCTAATCAAAAACGCAACCTTCACCAAAGCCTTCTTGAAAATTTTATACCAAATCTCATTAGCATGCGACAGTGTTACTGCTCAAATAGTCTCACAAATAAAAAAAAAATGACTAAAAAGATTTTCACATAGAAAGAATTGGCCAACTAAACATTCCGTCTAAACGTGAAAGAAAGAATGCAAGACATTTTGGTTAAAAAAAAACAAAACAAAAGAAAAGTAAAAAAAAAAAAAAAAAAAGGAAACAGATTGAGTTAAGAAAAAAAGTTGCCTTTTTTTATTAGTTTTAAAATTTAAATAGTAAATACCTACTTTATTTTTTTCAAGTAACATTACTTTTTGTGTCTCTGTGAAAAATGGATGCAATCGCAACCTTTTCTTTTTATCTTTTAGAAAGTAAAAATTAAAATAAAATCGGATTTGTTCCGAATTCTGACTTTGTTTTACTTTTCACTTTTCATGGTTACATTTTTTTTTTTTTTTCATAACTGCTGATGTTTTTCGTACTTTTCGTTGTTGACAACATTATTACCGAGTAAGAAATAAAAAAATAAATAAAATTCCTTAACGAGTAAAAAAAAATATGTCAAGGAACAAATTGCAAAAAGAGACGAAAAGAAAGACACGACGAACCACTGACCTGAATAAATTGCTGCAAATTTCAAATGTTTACGAGGAAATTTTATCAAATTTGATTGACAAAATAAAAAATTTTAAATAATGATCGTAGTTTGACTTTGTGAATGTAATTGGAAAATGTAATGTAATTTATCTCCTGTTTGTAAGCAGTAATATTTAAAAGTAGTTAATAAAAAAATTATTTCTTTTTTTCTTCCTGGTTTTGAAACAATCGAAACAAAGTGAAAAAAAGTTTTCTTCGTGATTCTTATTTTTTTTTCTCATCCATCCACAATGTAACAAGCGGTCAGTGTTCGAATGGAGACTAAGGCTCTCATTATCAACAACTGTGTGGCCTTTTGTCCGGTTCATCTGAATATTGGAACACAAATTACTGCCAGTAGTAAACAACTTTCTAACTAAAGCCAAACTTAATTTCTAATAAATAATTTTTTACATATTTATGTTCAAACAATAACAATCATCTTTTTTTTTAATTTTTTTTTACGAAAATTGATTTAAAAGAATCTGTCATTGAATCAATAGTTTTTAAGGCGAGTTATGTCTGTGATCAACCCGGAAAAAGTTGCATTGCTTTCCACCACCAACGTGGACTTAAATCTTTTAAAAAGTTTTGAAATGGAAAAAATATATACTTCGACAATAATTACAAAAAAACAAAAGTACACGTTAAAAATTCGTTTTTAATGCTTAGATTTGTTGAATAAACTTTTAAAAAATAACTTTCCTCAAATTAGTAAAAACGGCATTTAAAAAATTAAGTAAAAGTAACACAGATTATAAGATTTATGACAAAAAAGATTCGACTTACATTTTTAGTCCGTTAAACTCATTCCTAGTTTTTCTGTGTTTGAGTTTGTTCTCTCTTTATAAATTGTAATTTATCAAAAAATAGTATGTGACAGTTGCTGATTTCTCAGGTAACTACGATCAAAAAAACTTTTAGTTCATTTGCCTGTAACCTTTTTTTTAGTTCAATTGTTGAGAGAAAAAACAGGAAACGGCGGGAGAAAAAGGAAAAGGAAAGAAACAAGCGCACACGAGAGTCACATAAATTGACAAGTTGCAAATTGAATAGGACATTTAACACCACTTCAGTACGTCAGCATTTTTCCCCAATAACAAACTTTTAAAAAAGGTAAAAGTTAAAAAAAACCCTCTTCAGTTTTTCACTCTATTGATAAATCTTTCTATTTTTTTTTCTCTTATATTATATTTTTCAAATCTTGAGAAATTGAAGCAAATATAAGTTAATTTGTTTGGAAGAGATCACGTACAAAAATTGTTACCGTTGTTGTCAAAAGTCAGTCACAAGTGCTTTTTTATCTGTTTATATAAAGAAGCAATTTAGTTAAGTTCGTGTGGCGAACTTGAACTCATGTTGGAAGTTAGGTTCCTACTAGGCGCTTCCTTCATCTCTTTGCTTTTGAGGCAAAGTTTTTTTTTAGTAAATAAAAAAAAACTGTTGCTAATTGAAAAAGCTTTTCGTGATACCTTTGCCAAAAAAGTACTATTTTGCTAAAACGTTCTTTCTTCAAACGTTTCTTTACAGAAAACTTGGTGAAAAAAAATAACTAAATAATTTTTTTTTTCTGTCTTAAAATAAAAAATTGTCTACGTATTTTTATTTTTACTTTATTAAAAAGTTTGTCATTTCTCACTTTTTCATGCCATGTCACTTCACTTCAGGATGTGTAGTCGGTCATGTCTCTCCACAGTTTCCTTTTCTTTATTATCTGCTAATAATAATTGCTATGACTTCTTTGGGGACGATTTGTGGGTTGGTTTTTCGTTGCATTCTCCACAGTTTTGAAATCAAACTTGTTCTTCCTGGTTAGCTGCCATCAAAGGCAAGAAAGTCCAGTCTACCCTAGGCCCTATCGATTCACAGCTGGATTGAGGGAAGATGGATTACCGTTAACGCCTTCCCAAAAAGGCATAGAGCGAAATGGACGCAAAAGACGAAGCAAGAACTCGTTTTATCCCACGTTCCGCGTTAATAACCATTTATGTTCCGCGAACATCCACATAGAGTTAAACTTAAAAGAAAATATGTAAGATTCATATTTATCTTCTATATTCTTGCTAACAAATTCAAATCCAGACCCCTCTCTTCGCACCTCCTCTTGCTTTTTTTAAAGACACCTACAGTAAACTGCACTTAAATTCAAGTTGCGTGGACGTAGGCCTAATTATGTGAGAAAACTCCCTTTTATATTTTTACGTATTTACCTAATTAGAACTTTATTAATTTTGGGATCTAGCTACTTCATTAAAAAAGAATAGGAAAGGAAAATACTATCCGATCGTCAGTAGGGAAATTTTTCACGAAGCGGATAGATCACAGGGAGAGCAAATTATCACTCCCTTACTCTAACTGTTCGGCCAACATATTCCTTTCGACACCGACGAATGTAAAATTCTTTTCAACGAGAGCTATAGTTATAAAAAGGACTTTTATTTGAATGGAACTTAAATCTCCCAGAACAAATATTTTATCTTTATTCTCTTTTATCACAAAACATTTTTCTTTCAGAACTATACCGAAACTATGGCTGATTTTTTTTTTTTTTTTTTTTTTTTTTGTGAAAAATTTGCTTTGTTTTTATTTGTTTGTAATGCTTGGATTCCTTTATCCATCACAGTTTCTGTTTTTTTGTTATTTCTTTTCTGAAAGTATTTCTCTACACTACAGTCTACACATCTCCAAATCTCAAAATAAGTTGAATATAAATTACATCCGCTACACAAGTTTGAATTAGGCTTTATTTGATGTCATTGTCATCTGTTCAGCAGCAGCATTGTTTTAAGTTTTCTAAAAAAAAAAAAATATATATATATGTGTATGGACGAAGAGAGTCTCTCCCTCTCAAGTAAGTATGACCTTGGCTTTGCAGCAGCCTGTTTAATTATACCAGATTTTTACAAGTCAGTCTTTTCATCCTGGACTGGATCCAACGGTGAATATCGGCGATTATTCTGTTGCATATAACAATCATTTATGTTGTTTTTGCCTAGTCCACTCACTTTTTTCATTTGTTCCTCACTGAGCTGTTTCTTTTAGAGACTAGTAATATTCGAAAGGATCTACTATTGAACAACTCGCCTGGTTGAAATGCTGGTTGAAAGATGTGTGGCATGACGTCATGGCCAAATGACAGTCGGTGCTAGTTTTTTGCGCTTTCAAAAGTAGATTTGTACATATGTTTACTATCCTCTCGACAAAGTCATTTGGCTGAGGATATTTCAGTGTTAATATTGTATTTATGAAATTGAATTTTTCTGTAAAATCAACAAATTCCTGCAGACCAAATACTCTTTACTCATCGAGTATTTATTTTTTCATCTGTTTAATTTCAGCCGATTTGATAGAATGAATGCAGAGTACAAATGGTCAACCATCAGAATGTAATTGTTGTATTCCATTGTGAAAAACCACGTGCTGACATACTACCATGGTTAGCAAGAGGTCTTATGCACGAACAAAGTTTCTGATGGGGTGATCACTTGATATTTCTGGCATTTGGAACATTTAGCAACCATGTACTCAATGTCTCTTTGTTAATTGCTATTCAGAAAACATTTAATGTCTTCAATCTCTTTGCCCAGATTTGGCGACTCACTTAACAAAAGGGATGTCGGGATTTACTTTCCTTTACTAAATCATAGCTTTAATCTTGAGAAGCGGCCTTGATAGTCTTGGAGATGCTTGCATTAGATTCCTAAATGAGATTGAATCTAAATGTTTGCGGTCAGTTTGAATTGTCACTCTAAGATAATGATGAAATCTCAGCTGAAAACAATCGCAAGTCTCTCCCTTTCGATCTTAGAGTATCGTATCTCCGGTCCTAGGAGTGTTTCGCTCGGAGACTCAGCTGGAATATCACCCTGTGACCTTCATATATAAGTAGGAAATATCAACTGAAAACAATCGCAAGCCTCTCCTTTTCAATATTGCAGTATTGTATTTCCTGTTCTCTATTTATTGTTTCTTGAATTTTTTACTAGCAAAAATAACTCGTATGTCGTTCTGAAGGAACTGCATTAAGCTAGTCTAGCTTACCTTCATGAGATCGCTAAAAACAGAGCATGGCATGAGGAAAAAGACGCCAAAGTTGAGGAAAACAAAATTTTAGCGTCTAAATGCTTATGTTATTATTGAGAGGAAAGATCAAAGTATTTTTTACTTTTTTTTTTCAAATTTTTCCTTCTTTTTTAGAACATTGTAAATTTTGATTAAAAAAACCTTTTTTCTCTTTTTTACGATAAAATAACATAACATTTTTAGCGCGTTTTTTTCCTGTTTGAAACACATTAATTTGGAAAATCTTGCAAAAATAAAAATAATTGTCGGATTTTAGCGAAACTTTCAGAAACTATTCACAAATATCTTTTATTTTTAATAAAGTCATGGCAGAATTTTTTTTTTTTCATATGTATTACCCCCTCTAACTAATTGTAAGAAAACTCTATAATTTCAATTTCGTGGAGATTAATGATTATATTAGTTAAAAGCACAATGCTTTGAGGAAACCAAATCATGTTTTTGTTTTTTTTTAGTTGGAACCCTTCTACCTGAAAATCGTCTCTGAAGTGTAACATACAAAACTCAATAAAACAAAAATATTATTTAATTTCAAAAGCTTTGAACTGCTTTTATTTATTCCAATAAACATGGACAATATTGTCTGAAAGCAAAAAGATATTTCGATGAAAAATGAATTTTTAAAACAATTACCTACAATTATTTGTTATTTCTGTAATATTTATTTTTATTTTTACATTATGTTGTTAATTCTTCTAAAATTATGGAAAAGCTTGTAGAACTTAACGAATGCTGTTTTTAAGTAGATATATATTTACAGATTATAATTTCCAAAGCTTATTACAAACTAACGACCCCTCTTATTTTAAAAAAATTAATTTCTGTCAATAATTTTTACCAAATGAAATCTACGGAAGCCGGAAGTATCGTGCGTGCAATAAATAAAAAACGTCAGCAGTGCAGCACTTGTATCTTTTTTTTTTTTTTTATAGTATTTATAATTTCTCCAGATAGTATCAACAAACTTATGGTACAGTACTTAAAAAAAAAAAAAAAAAAAACGGAATGGCGAAGGTTTTTTTACTTTAATTATTACAAGGTAGTACTTAAGCAGGTCCGCTTAAAAAATATGTCCATTCTGTCCGTCCGTAGGGGAACTCGAATCTCACGTCAGCTGTCAATAATTGATAGACGGCATCAATTCGCACTTGTCAATTCACGCGTGGTTCAAATCGGCTCTCTTTTATTTTAAAAAACATTTTTCTACGAAGAAAGTAAGTAAAAGTTTCTTTTAAATTATTTTAAATAAACTTCAAATTTTCTAAATTTTTTCGAATAAATTTTGAAATACGTATAATTTTTAAACGAATTTTAAACGAAGAATACTTATTTTAAAAAAAATTTTAAATGGCTTAAAATCGAGTTTTTTTTCGTTATTTGGTAAACAAGATTTGTAACTAAAATTTTGGACATGTTAAGTATGAGTAAAACATTTCAAAAAATACTTCATTCTTCTCAATAATGAAATTGAAATATACATTTAACACGAGGAAATTTTTTTTCATTAATTTTCAGACCGTTCTTGTCATGCTATCGATTTTCAATTTTTCATGAAGGTACTTCTTGTATAACGAATGGTGTTTCTGGGCCAAAGATTTATAAATTTACTCTTTGACGCTGTCAAATGCTGCTGCTTGTCGCTGAGATAACCAAATAAACACTATTTTTATCAGCTCATAGAGTGGTTTAGTCACTGCCAGTGCTACTCAAAGTGATGGTCCGCGGACCGGTGCCGGTACGCGAAGGATCAGCTACCGGTACGCGGCCAGTGTGCAGGCCATGCTAAGGAATCATTTGAAGCTTATTTTTTATTACTTTTTATATGTTTTGATATTGAATTATTTTTGGCAAAATAAATGGAAGATAGAAAATAGTTAACTTTTATTATATTCATTATATTTCCGGCATAAATTAATATTAACATGAAATATTACAGGTACGTGACACACTGAGAAAAAATGCCAGTCGCCATATCAGATAGTTTAAGAAACACTGAGTCAACAATGTGAAATGGGAGAAGTATATGACCAATCCGCGGAAACTGTTTTGCAGCCTCGAGAGGTGCATTTGAGTAACTACATTTGGGTTTTCTTGGAATATGGTTTTATACCATCTCTTGATACAATGTGATCGAAGAATGGTATCTCTGACGCTCATATCATAAACTTTCAGGGTTAAGTTTTCAACTTCTCTCTCCATAGCCATGTGAAGATGATAAGTGAGTGCATGGTCATAGTCATTATTATCCTCTTCGAATCCGTAAACATTTGTGCTATCAGAGATGGAGGAAATACTCTTGGGATTGGCAAAGCTCTCAGACATGGTTCAATAGGATTTATATTGGGTATTCTTTATTTCCACTGGAAACATGTATTTTCTGAATGCGCTTAAAAATATTATTTTCTCGATTCTCTGTTGACCTTCATTTGCTAATATCCTAACTTGACATCCAAAATTGTGAATCATTTTACCATATAGTTTTCAATATCCTTAAATGCCATGTTATTCAGGTGTCTGGGATCTAGGTATAGCTTACTTGATCAAAGGACTTTGACACATGCAAATTGATTAACCCATGAGGTCACTGTAGTTAAGATGCTCTGACTCAAAAAGGATTCCAGTTCGCCCCTGAACTTGTATCTTACAGTTGCAGGGACTTGACGAGGTAGATGTACGATTAGAGATATTGTAAGGTTTTCATTTAACTAAAGGTCTTCTGGCAGACAGTCAATGCCATCAAACACATCGGGAAATGCCAAATAAGCTCTAGTGCTTTGATAATTTTCTCTCAGCCTCGCTCTTGGAATAGATTTTTTCTCTGTTCTGATTTTGTCTGATTTCTGGCATTTCTCTGGTTCTTCACAGGGCGTAATTTTTGCCTTGATTGTAAAGTTGCGAGTCACTAGACTTAGCCTTTTGGAGGTTTGGAGCCCTGGTAGGATTGGTATCTTGATCTTAACAACATAGAAGATTGCACTGGGAAAGATATTACCGATATCTCACTATTACAAAACATATACATGCTTATTCTATTGCAGAAGATGTTTTCTCAAACGGTATACTTTTAATTGCTTACTCATAAATAATAGATTGCACATGTGGGGTCATCATGCACATCATAGCAGCAGAAATTAGCCTTGTGTTCACGGAGATAAAAACATACTCGACAGGCAATAAAACGCACACAAATAACAAGAAAATCATGGTAAATTGTATGTTAATTTTATACAATTTATTTTTTTGTGTGTATTTTTAGGTTACAATTGTTTTATGGTACATGTGATAAAAGGGAGAATTTACTTCGTAGTATTACAAGCCATATCACAGAGAGAGAAGTTGGACACACGTTGTTCGTACCAAGGTTCGGGATAAAGAGAGGGTGACATAGAATGTCACTGCCCATTTATAGGCTTAAAGAGCGTCCTCTAGCGGCGTTTTTAAGGAAATAAGTGGGGTAATTCCACACGCATAAATCCAGTGTCAAGTTGTGCATTCATTTCTGTCTAAAGGCACACTGAACCATTTTGCAGTCCTCTGTAACTATCGAGTGAAAGTAGATATTGTAGACATCACCACTGTTACTTTATGTGTATGTCTATTTCCAGAGTGCCTTTAGTATTTGTTTGTCCCCTTACTCAGGTATTTGCCCATTTATTTTCCCATTGGCCGACATACACTGGCAAAATAATTGTTTTTCTTACATTTCAAACACTTTTTGCCTCTTGCAGAACATTTCTCTTTACTGAACAATTTGCATTTTTAAAAATAATCCTTATCGCCTTTTGATTCTACGATATGGGTACTAGCCTTATCTTGTGAAATACGGATCGCTTCTATCTGTCTCAGAGTTGCATCTTCAATCTCTCCCTTCATTCAGTAAGAATCTTTCGGTCGACTTCAAATGAATCTCAAATATAAATAAATCTACTAGGATTATTTTTCGACTATGGTGTCGTCCTTGTACTTTTTAATTGTCTGACGTACTTTTGTTTTAAAGAAAGGCATATGCAATCTCATTGGCCTCTTAACGACACTGCAACAGTTCATGCCTTCGCACTCAAAAGTTCGAACTTGGCCTAATGTGACATTGAAACAACCTTAGTAATAATGCGTTTATTTGGTCCCTTTGAAATACAAAAAATGTGCCGTTAATCTCTTGGCCTTCTTCACCGTCCCAGACAAGATAGGGAGTAGTCCGCCAAAATGTAGCTTAACTGATGTAAAACATTGTCAATTTCTAGATTAGTACTGTGCCAGTCTTTTGTTGTTGAGGGTAGCTGGCAGGTTGCTATGTCGAAAGTAATGATAATTCAACTAGAAACAGTGGTAGTTTGTCTCACTTTAAACGGTAATAGCTCGCGTATAAATTTCCCTGGTCGAGTGAAGTATCAAACTATTAACATATACGAACACACACATTTACTTGAACACACACTCACAGAGAACATATACATAGCAGTAGAATTAAGACTGCTGAACCCTATATGCATGGGAATTCCAGATTGTTCATACGCACGTCCAATTGCAGCCTCAATGGAAGATGTAGAGCAACTAGCATATTTTCGCCTCCAACAAGTGAACAGGCAACACGCAGCTGTTTGTTCCCTTCTGATACCACATATCGGAATTATGAAAACAGAACTTTCATTGTTCTATAGTAAAGAACAATGAAAGTTCTATACTATAGAATCTATACTTAAGAAGACATTCACAAAAAGGTAAAAGCTTTCTATATTGTGCATTGTTTCTTTAAATACAATAAATATTTTGTTTATTCTCATTCGTTTCCCATAATATCTACTAACTAATCATTATATATAACTTAAAGACTGTATATCGTGATTTTCAAATTAGTGCTTTTTTTCTATTTTTTACACTTTTATCAATATTATACCATATTTTAGTATGAGGATAGACTGAATAGTTCAGAGGGTGACTATGAAGGAGCGACGGTGGAGCTGTGAAATCTTGCATGTATTCATTTCAACTCCTCTTATCAATAACTGCATTGATTTATTTCCATGTAAACTGACATCTGTCTGTTCAAAGAAAACTTCAAAGTAACGTGTGGTGAAATTTTGAAAATATCAAAATTTGGCAACGTGGTGTTATGAAATACCTGCAGAAAAAAAGGATGAATATCCCCAAGGACATTCATGCTGACATGGTTGCCACATTAGGGGATGAAGTTCCACCTTTATCAACAGTGCAAAAGTGGGCACCTGAATTTAGGAGGAGAAGAAAGAGTCTTGAAGATGGCCCAGACAGACAGGGTTCTATAGCCTTGGAGGGCAAGTGGTCTACCGCAACCTACTGCGAGAAAAAAATCTGTCTCGTCAGTCATGTATCGAAAGATCGCTTAAGCGTATATCACGCAGGCACATAACTGACTGAAGGGAGGTAACTACTTATTTTTCTATTTAATTTAGGAATTTATTCGTGTGAGTACAAAATATGTTACGTCATCTTCCACATCCCCTTAAAGAAATCTAAGTTGGGTAGTTTTCAGATTACAAGGAAAATAACATAAAACAAGATTTAGAATCAAAAGTATTATGTTTGAACTAATAAATTGCAACAAACGAATTCGCAGAACCTAGCAAATATTTGACGATAGTTGAATCAAGAGGTGGTGGTGGTGGTGGTGGTTGTGGCAATGTTTTTATGCAATTAAAAGGAAGTTTGTTTTTTTAATTTTAGAAAATCTTTTTTTTATTTTTGCTTTAATCAAATTTTTTCTGTGCTTTAATTATGAAAGATTGCAAAAGCCGATAAATACATAATTTTGCCTTCGAATTTTGTGTCAAGACTGTAGTTTAAAAATAGAAGCTTTACACATTTAAAGAGCTTCAAATTATATCAATTAATATTGGAAATTACTACTAAAGATATTTATTATCAAGCTTAAATTCAATACTAACTAACTGGAAAGTGGAAATGAACATTTTTTTTTAACTTGAAAACTATGGTAATTTCTGGTCTAAGGGGAAATAACTCCGAAATAACGTTTTTGTTTTTTTCATTGTCATAGTTTTTCATTATTATCGTTCGGAATGTTAAACAGGTTTGAAAAGCAACCAACAAGGTCTGTATTTAATCAAACTTGTTGGTGAATACTTACTGCCTAAATATGCCTTAATCCTGTTCATTTTTTAAACTAAACTTTAAAGGTATGTTCAATAATTCGCCGAAAAAACAGATAGCATGATGAAAAAAGCCCAAAACTTAATAATAAAAACAATGTTTTATCGTCAAAATGTTAAAAGGAAAGACCAAAGTATTTTCTAATTATTTAAAAAAAAATTTTTTTAATCCGTTCTAGCTCGTTAGAATTTTTTTTTTTATGTCATTGCCGCTTAATATTTAGCATTAGTTTTTTAGCGGGTTTTTTTTTTTTCAGTTGAGAAACACTTTAATTTCGAAATTCCTGCAAATATCAAATAATTGTAGGATTTTAATGAAACTTTCAAAACTTATTCAAAAATTAATTTTAAATTATTTTAGAAATGTTTGTTTTTTAGAAAGTCATGGTAAAAATCTTTTTTTACATGTTATCTCCCCTTACTTAATTTTATGAAAACTCAACTATGTATTTTTGTGATTTTTTTAAATTAAATACAGATGACTTTGAAGAATATAAATAGTTTTTTGGGTTTTTTTTTTAAATCGAGAAGTGTTTCTACCCCAAATTTAGCTCTGAATTGTAAAATATAAAACTATGACATTATTTAGAAAAGTTTTTATGGCTTTTATGAATAAGAAGTGCATTATTATCTGAAACCAAAATATTTTTCCGATAAAAATATATTTTTACAGGAATTTTTAAATATAAAATGTGATAAAGTTGTTAAATATTTTAAAATTAAGTTTGAATATGAGTCTTTCTGAAAATCTCTTATTAAAAATATCTATTTTACAGATCTTAAATTGGAAAGCTTATTACAATCTGCGAAGCGTTTGTATTTATAAAATAATTTTTTAATATGCCAAAATGTATTAAAAACGTTTTCGGAAAACTACGGAGGCACAATTCAGAAATAGTGTCCCTTGTTTTAAAAGTTGTTTCTCCTGATAACGAGGATCCAGCCTCATAAATTGCGTTGATTTCCTTCTCTCTCTAGCACGTATCAAATTATCTGACGAGCCATTGTCGTGTCCACTAGAATATCAACTACAATATTTATAAACCAATCACACTCAAGAAAACACATCTTAAAACACACCAATAAAATCATAGATTACAAATCAGAATGTTTGTTGTATTAGTCATAATTATTTTTAGGTAGATACCGACCAAATATCGTACAGACGTAGTAGAAGACATACCACGTGACTTCTTAGTGCCAATTAGAAATAAATAAATAATTTAATTCTGGAGCCGATATTGTTCGGAAAAAGTGTATAAAAACATACAAAATCTGTTCCCGAAACAATATACACGCGGCTGCCAGCAAGCTACACACACCTCTCGCCGATGACCTTCATGACCTCATGTCAAAAACGACAGCGTTGAAAACTCCAGACCACGGCAACACCGCCAACAGTAAGAAACAATTCGTATTTCTCGTATCCGTTTTTATTATGAATCACGCACACACATGTTGACTTTTTCATACAAACACACATATCACAACATTTTATTGTTTCTCACACACGTACACAAAAACAGTTTATATTTTATTTCGGAAACTTTATCAACCCAAACAAAAGACATTACTTTCCAATCTATTATCAACTGTTTGTATCCCTATCGTTATATTAAATTTTAATTAAATCAATGTTTATTTGTTGAAACTACGTCGGCTTTTCTACTGAATTTTATTCCTTCAATGAAAAGCGTTTGATTATTCTAGGCGGCCAAATTACGAGCGACCCTGTAACGATATTTTATTAATGTATTGAATCCCGACATTCCAAATTTTAATATTCACCAAAAACCGAGTAGAAGGATTCCTATACCATCACCAAAAGTTTTAATTTTCTTTTTTTACATATTTCACAAAATATTTTCTTTTCATTTTTTTAATATAACAATTTTTTTTTCTTTTTCTCTGATAGACATACTGCAATTACTTTTTTTTTCTTTTTTAGATTCAATTTTTGGGACGGAAACAGTGCAGACTTTGAACATATTTTTGTTTAAAAAGTACCTAAAACATCAATAAAATATTAGACTTTTGAAAGTATTTAATTTTTAAGAATTACTTTATACTTAAATAAGCTGGTTAACTTAAAATTCGAAAATACTGTCACATTTGTCCTTCCGTCAGATAAATTGCCCTGGTGTCAGTTGTCGATACATAGACGTAAACGTCAATTCACACCTCCAAAACCAATCACATGCTTCTCTTATTTCCAACTAAATTTTTTCTGCTAAAAAAAATAAGTAATGTTTGTTTCCAATTACATTAAGTATAGTTTAAATTTTCTAATTTTCCTAAAATAACTTTTCAAAAAAGTATAATTGAATTTTACAAGATTTTTAAACGGAGACTTTCACTTTTGTTTACGAAGTTGTCAAAAATAGGTGACATTGTAGAATCAGACTTCTACATTTATTTAAAAATCCATTAAAAGTGGATCAGAGCGAAACTTCTCAAATCAATCCAAGTAGCCCAACAACCCATTAAAATCGGCTCCAGACATGAAGTAACTAAAAACGCTTTCTGATTGGCTAACAAAAAATCATAATTTCATACGTTCTCAACTACGTACGCATCATATCGGTTTAGTGTGTATCCTCAGCAGATTCAAATTTGCGCCAAATTTCTTGTAGCCTCCCACGTGACTTGAAACATCAATAAATACGAAACATCATTCGACTTCGACAATGAGTCTTACGAATTTTCTCAGCTCGACACGAATCCATGTCATATATTTTACCAGGCTTAAAGTTAAAAAATACTTAACATTTCCACAGTTTGCGAAGTACACTCACTAAATTACATAAACTCAACAGAAAACATCAAGTGACGCATTCAATCAAAGGGAGACAACTTCAGACACAGAACAGTAAGTCGAGTACAACATTACAAAATTCAACACTAAAAACAAACTGTTTAATTTTCCTACAAACACAAAAATACCTTATCAAACTTACCCATTTTTATACACACAATTTCTCAACTCTTAATCTTTCATATAATATTTTCATGAACACTTCAATCCACACAAGAAAAAAAAACTTTGAAGCAATTTAAACAACTCTCAACATACAATTTTGTACCTTCTATTGGTCATATAAAAATATTTACTGTTGAACCAAAGTATTGTTTCATATCATTATTTCTCTTGTTGTTTGCTTGCTTTCTGTTACATTTGTGAAATTGAAAGAAGTAGCGGGTTTATCGCATTTCGATCAACCTTTTACAGATTGGTAAACCCGTTTTGTTGGTGCCATTAACCCCCTACAACATCATCGATTTTATGGACTTTTTGCTAACTCAAAAAGAAAAACTACATTTTTAACTAAAATTTCGAACGTGCTATGAAGGATTAAAAATATTCAAAAAAATACTCTGATCTTTCCTCTTAATAATAACATAAACATTTAGACAATAAAAAAAATAATTTTATCAGGTTTGGGGCCTTTTTCATCATGCTATGCTGTTTTTTCGGCGAATTATTGAACATAAAACAAAGAAAGCGGTTATTAGCGCGATTAATGTAATCGAAGAGTTCTTATTGGGGCCATAACAGCTGCGGATTTGAATCAACCCACAACAAAGAAAAAGCAAAAAAGGTGTTTAACTATAAAAATATAAGACATTCTTAATTTCGTGTTTTTTTTTTTACGATTAAATTTTTCGCTCCATAAGTACTCCCTTCAGATTGAGAGTTGAAACAGATACAGAGATATTAATCAGTATATTAATATGTTTGTTAACGAATAGCACAGTCTTTATAAAATAAAAAAAAATCTCCCAACTGCCACGTTTACTCGCTTGCACTTCCAATTTTTCTTTGCCCTTTATCATCGTTGTATACCGCCTTTTAAAGTGGGTGGTAATCCTTGTATGCAAATGACCGACGTTCATAAAAGTTCACGTTGTGCCTTGGACATCTCGTAAATGGCGGTTCGGCTGGCCAGACACCTTGGACCCTTTGGATCCAGTAAGTGCGAATATCTATTGTTACACTCCCCTCTGATTGTATGATCATACAGATGACAGCGGTGGGCTCGTCGTTTTAGCCTAGCACTCCTCGGGTTAGTGCTGGGGTCTGAATCAGAATCCGCTGAATTAGGGGGCTCAACAAACATTGGTCCCATCTCTCCCTCGCTCTTAGATGGGGTGCCATTACTGCCTGTAGTGGAGCCTGGTTCTCGCTATTCATTACGCCCTGACGACGCGTCACCGTCATCGTCCACTGGTGACGAGGCGTGCAGCCGGCGACCACCGACTGTGAACTGGTTATCCCGGCAACGCGACCTGATTTAAATTTCGACGGGCACCGTCCCTGTTGATTTTTCCCCCAGAGCCCCATTCCCTGTACCGGTCTCTTGGTGGTCAGGCGGGGGCACAACGTCAATTCATTTCAATCGAATCTGGTACGAATGCAGCAGATTGGCGGGCACAGAAGAGGCAGACACTTCGTTTTTGGGTGTGACGATGTACCAATATACGGTCAGATGTGCAGGGCTCAGGATACCCGCAGCAAAAGCACACACCTTTGTGGAACTCTAGTCAGCAAGTCCGCCCGGTTCTGGTCGGATCTTACTAATGCCACATCGAACGAAAAGTTCTACTACTTCACAAGTGAGGTCAGCGTGTCCAGCCGCCGCCTTATGAGCATCTCATCGACGAGACTGTAAAGGCTTTGGTCAAACAGTGGTACACGCAAGGGGAGTCTGTTTTCAAGTGTAACACTGTGGACTGCTACTTGAACGCGAGGTTTACTCCTCTTAGTACGGCATACATCTCCGCCACATTAATATATTGGGTGTCCTTTATAGGCCCCAACCAATATGCGTCTTCATTGATGGAACCATCGGCGTAATGCGCCACTTCTACAGCCAGTGAACTCGCGTCTACTCACACGTCCAGCTCCCTCAGGTCCAAGTACCACTCTTCCTGGGCACGACCTAGTTGCTCTACCCGGGCGAACATGTCCGTTATGATACGAGCCAGAAGGGCATCACTGATTTTGTCGTCCCAGTTCTGCGTGATGGCAGTGACTCTACGTTGGATGAAGCCTGTCGCTACTCGCAGCCATCCACACACGGGAAAATGCCCCACCATTTTGCCACACGTGGGAAAAATGCCTCTCCGCACCATGGGTTATAGGACCGTTCACCACACTACTTCCACGTCGCCATCGCAGTCGACCATGCTTCCACCAGGCTTCTAGTCCCAGCACTCTGGAGCCGTCCTGTAACTTCTCCGGATCCTTGCTAATCAGTCCATATAGTTCGAAATGCTTCTTCACGGATTCCGCCAACGCCACATCTTCATATATATATATATATATATATATATATATATATATATATGTATCATCAATATATGCCTCGAGCACAGGGGCGCTACATTCAGGCCGAACCCCAACCTGGTTAAACAATATCTCTTTCCTTTGAATATAACTGTCTAGTACGGCCACAGAGAACTCTCAACGGTGAACCTGCAGGTACGCTTTCAGGAGGTCCAGAATTGATACGTTCGCACCTTGCTGTCGCCATTCTCTCAGTTTCTCCGCGCAGACGTCCATAGCACCCGTGAATGTATCAACATAGTTGTTTAGTTCGTGATAGACCATTACAGGACGCACTTTATGTTTGTTGGTCTGTAGTATGGCTATCAGCGGTATCAGTCCCTTGGGCAGGCCAAACTCCTCATCAATATACGGCAGCAACCAACCGTTGTCCACCCAGGTCTACAACTAACGCTGGTACTCCTTTCTAGACACCGGATATTCAGAGATCCTGTTCCTAAGTTTCTCTGGTGCACGATCCGTTGACCACATCCAGGCTGCTACCCACACTCCTTGTTGAATTAACTGTTGTTTGTTGTGAATCTCTTCTAGAGTTCTTATTCATTGGAGCTGGTTAGTTGGTTGAGGACTTTGTAATTTGTGGTGCAGTATTTTGCTTGGGACTTCTTGTTTTGATGAACATATGCAGGTTTCGTTCTATTTGTGGATACTCTGTCTCTTTTACCGTCTTTGAAAACTGTGAAATATTTTTCGTGTTTCTCAATGATTTGATGTGGTCCAGAATAGTTTGGGAATAATGGTTTCTTTATCATATCGTTGCGAAGAAAAACGTAGTCACATTTCTGTAGGTTTTTTGAAACGTATGATTGTTGCAATGCCTTGTTCATTCTATCTTTAAAAGCTTGAACAAAACTTGTATGTTGTGATGTGTGATCGGGTCTCGAATTATTGGGCGGGTAAAATAATGGTAGTACCAAAAACCATTTTCAATGGCGCACAGCTTAAGTCTTATTTAATTACGTTTCTTATAGATGAGTGTGACTCGTAAATTATCAACCCAGTTGTATGATTCGACTTTAGTTGCAAGAGGCGTTTTTAGTTGTCTTTGAAAAAGCTCTCCGATATTATTATCGCATGGCTGATATGCAGTAGTTTTAATCTGATTAACACCCAACAAGTTCACAAATTCTCGGGAACAACATGAATTGAAACCGTGCCTTCTGTTGTAATGACTAATGTTACATCATATGTTGTAATGCATTGCTCCAAGACGGTCCTGGCAACGGTTTCTGCTTAAATGTCCTTGATTGAAAACGCGGTTGGCCACCAACTAAAACGATCCACTATTGTTAGCAAGTAGCTGAATCCATTAGCATTGGGGAATATCAATATTCAAGTTAGTAAATCTGCCATCGTGTCCCGGTAGTGATTTTGCATGTATATTTATCTAGTGTTTCTAACATTTATTGCGAAACGAAACGATGAGTTTGGTTGTATCTCGTCTTTCTGGGTGGGAGATTTGTCTAAGTAATGATGGTGCTATATAAAGTCGGGAATGACTTTTCACCATATAAATAACAGTTTTATTTCCGAAACAAACTGAAATGGTGTATGATTCTGAATGTTTAATAGAGTCGAATCTTTCTTCTATACTTTGGCAATTCCTTCGTAACTTAGTACATTCGAATTAACTGTTGCAATGTTTTCATTGCCTGTGATATAACGAATGTCTTAGGTGAATTTTGATATAATCAAGGTGATGCATTTCGTTACTATGCAAAGCATATGTGAATGACATGTGGTCAATGTATATGGCAAAATGTTGATCTGAGTGCTTTCGTGACAGGTAAATTGTCAGATTATCTTGAAAATATACAGTATTTCTTTTGTGTTGTATTCAGCTTGACAGAAAAGAAGGAAATAGAATTAGATTCACACTTTGTAATCTTATGTACAACAGCCCCAACAGATTCTGACGGTGCATCTGTTGTGAGTGTGAGTGGAGTGTCTGGTTCCTCATTTAACTCAATTTCGTAAAATTTGCTAGTGTTTTTTAGCATTGTTGACAGTTTCTAGGGTAGGGACTTGTGATATGATTTTTGCACTTTTACTCTTGTTGATTTTTAATAAATTGGTAACAGAGATTCTTGAACAGAAATAGAGGCTCATTCTTTTTTCCTGTTTAAGAATGGGTTCCCGGTTCTTTTCTTTTTCTCTGTCCTTAATATTGGTGCTGTCATGAATTTCTTGTGACGTGCGAAGTTGGTAGTAACGTCTCTTCATACTGAGAGTACCGGGTTGGCAGTTTTCTGGTTGCTGTTCCCAACTGATAGTTAGAAGCCCGTACTCTTACGTAGTGTCTTGAAGGGTTGCTCTAATCAACAGTTGAATAATATCGGAGTTCTTGCAGTGCTATGTCGCGCACGGACGGGGGTCTCTGCAAGCACCACCGGTGGGCAACTCCGAGGCCACACTATGTTGTAGTCTGCGTCACTTCTCTTCTGCACATGTTACATTTGATGACCGACTGCCGCTACTAACCTAGGCCTTTTCCTTACCAATATAACACATCATGAATCAAGGATATAAACCTAAACCAGCTCAACAAAAATCACCTAAACCCCTTAACCTTTCCTTCTCTATCATTCGTGGTATTCGTATCAACATCAGCAGTGTGGAATCGTTCCTCTTCGAAAAGTCTCCGGACATCCTAGCACTATGCGAAACTAACTTTAACCCTTCAATCCTTTCTCTGATTTCTAGATTCTTGACTATCTACTTCTATTTAAAAAGGACACTAATGTCCACATGCATGGCCTGAGAGTTTATGCCCGCAAAAATCTCCCGTTGGCTAGGGAACTCTCTCTTGAATCTCCAGACCATTATTACACGTGTCTCTCTACTTTATTCAGTCAGTTATCTATTCTTTCACTACCGTTCCCCTTCATCTGAAGACTGTTGCATGCTAGATAGTATTTTCGATAACGCCATCTCCCTACACCCGTTTGAAAACATATTTGTGTTCGGTAACTGAAACTCTCTGTCACAGACCTCGCTGGCACCCAAACTCTTAATTTTTCAATCACTCAATCCCTCACGCAAGTGGTTGACTTTCCTAGTAACCCTGACAGAAACGCTTTTCTTCCCGATCTCTTTTTTCTTTTTACCTCTATCCCTGACTCTTGTCACGCTACACAGCTTTGCCCTCTTGGCAACTCTTATCACGTGTTAGTGTCTGTAAACATCTTCCGCTCGCCCTACCAGCCACGAACCTCATATACCTGATTTCCCCACTAGAACTGAGGCCCTGCTGAGTGATATGTGCATAAAACCGTTGCTGGTCTAGGACATCATTTCTAAATTAGATTCCCATAAGTCAAGAGGAGGTGACAGGATAGCAGCTGTCCTAAAGAAATGCACTCTTGGGCTAGCTCCAGTTCTACAACTGTTGCCTCTCTGCTTGCTGGAAGTCATCCTCTTTAGTCCCTGTTTTTAAGAACTCTCGATCATCTTCTGACCCCTTTAACTACCGTCCTATCAGTCACCTACCGCTTTTCAGCAAAGTCTTAGAGGCCTTAATCAATGCCGAAGTGGTTAAGCATCTTACCTCTCACGATCTACTCTCTGACAAACTATATGGATTCTGTTTTGACCGGTCTGATGTGCTTACGGCCATAACTGAGTAGGAATATCAAGCTCACGATAATAACGGCGAATCCCGAGCTGTAGCTCTTGATATCTTGAAGGCGTTTGACAGGATTCGGCATGCTGGTCTTCTACGTAAGCTTCAGAGATACGGTATTACAGGACGATTATTTTATTTAATCTAATCATTCCTATCAAATCGTGAAATGAATGTCGTTTTGAACGAGCTCTCTTCCATATCCTTTCATACGAACGCGGGCTTCCTCCAAGGCTCTATCCAGGGTCCTGCACTGTTTCTGATCTTCATCAATGATCTTCCTGATGTCACCAGTTCCCAAGTAGGTATCTATGCAGATAACACTGCCATTTACTCCTGTCTCAATAGTAAATCCGGCAGCGCTGACAAAGTGAACCTGGCCGCTGCTCTCGAAAAGGACCTCCAATCACTGGTTTACTAGGACAGGAAATGAATTGTGAATTTTAATGCCTCTAAAACTAAACTGCTCTAACTAACATAGAGAAACTTCCCTGCCTTAGCATGGTTGATGCTCGACTCCTGGAGATCGTCTCATTGTGCCTTCTTGGCTTCAAGTTTTCAACTGACGAAGTTGAACAACTACATTGAATCAATAGCTGCATCTGCTGCAAGGAAAGTTGCTTCTGTATGTCGTGCCAGAAGGTTTTTCTCGTCAGAGTCCATCTTACACATCTACAAATCTACCATTCGTCCTTGCATTGAATACTGTTGCCATATCGTGTCCGGTGCTCCTACTGGTCATCTCAAGGTTCTCGACAAAATCCAAAGAAGGATCTGCATGTAATCGATCCTGACCCGGAATCTCTACTTCAGTCACTTTCTCACAGACATGATATAGCTTCCCTCTGTCTTTACTACAAATATTTTCATGGCAACTGCTCTAACAAGCTTTTTCCCTGGTGCCCCAACTACATGCGTACTGCTAGATTGGCATCTAGGTCTCACCCATTTACTGTTGAAATAGTTAAATGTAACCGCCACTTCTACTCCAACAGTTTTTTCTCGCCTGTGGAACTTTCTTCCTCTTACTTGCTTCCCTGATAACTACAATCATCAAAAATTTAAATGCAGCGTCAACCGCCATCTTCTGTTCACTTTAATCGCGTTTATTTTTTATCCTTTGCACAATATTCCCTATACCCGGTCTTTTCCATCACTTTCATTCTCTGTAACGCCCTGCGTGCTAATGGCGCTCCCGCCTTGTTTGGGGTGAAATGTTAAAAAAAAACATTGTTGAACATTTCAGTATAAATCGATGATAATAATTAGTCAAGCCAATAAATCGACGTACTTGCCTGAGTGATGACGACCGGAGAAAATTTTGTATTGCGTAGATTTTCTCTGGTGAAGGAGATATACCCGTTTCATTCATTTCATGTCCGAGGAAAGTGAATTTGTTGACTTTAAAGATGCATTTGCCAACGATTATTTTGAGTCCGAAGTGTTGTAGTCTTTCAAAGACTTGGTGATCCTGTTCATTTTTACTTGCAATTGACATCGTATTTGTATGCAAAAGTAAAAGGTAAAAAATGTAGAACTTTGTTGATTAGTCATTGGAAAGATTGTGCTGCGTTGCATCGACCAAATGGCATTCTAAGGAACTTAAATAAACCAAAGGTAGTGGTCACTTCTGTCTTGGGTATGTCCTCTTTTGTCACTGGAGGTTGATTAAAGGGCTTTATTAAGTCCAATTTTTCAAAAATCCGTGTTCTTTGCAAGCTCCTGGTAAAATCATGGATGTGCGGGATCGGATACCTATCTCGATATGTTGTACTGGCTGCATTTAGACGGAAATGGCGCCAGGCAGTGACTTCTGGCTTTGGTACCATGTGCAGTGGTAATGACAATGGGCTTTTGGATGGACGTA
This sequence comes from Acanthosepion lycidas, assembly GCA_963932145.1. Classification (NCBI taxonomy): domain Eukaryota; kingdom Metazoa; phylum Mollusca; class Cephalopoda; order Sepiida; family Sepiidae; genus Acanthosepion; species Acanthosepion lycidas. Next base: position 136,694,290 of record OZ010577.1, read on the forward strand.
TTATACCGTATTCCAACATGTGTTAGAATTTGCCTTTGCAGTTTTATATTTCTCAGGACTCAGTTTCCGCAGGGTAGAATGGGTTGATTGTCCGGTGATCTTTATATAGTGTTTGTAGAGTGACGCACTTTGTCAGTGTATCTGAAAGTTGTTGTTGTTGAAAATTCCACTCTAGTCAGATGAACACTTACAGTTAGATAAAGGGGTCGGCGTTATCTAACCCTAGTTTCTTTGTTTTTATTGTCGTTATGAAGGCGCGCTGTCGTGTTGTCCCTAATAAATAAAATAAATCACCGCGTGTGTTAATGCGGTACAACATGTGTCTGTTTCTTTCTTGAGTTTATCTTCCTGTCTGGAATATGAAATACCAACATTCACACAAAATAAGGTATATCTATGTTTGCTATCTAACTTGATGCGTAAATTTCTAACATTTGTGATATCCAGAAATTTTTAGAAACTTTCGGTATGCTTCATTCTCAGTTCAAATTCCAGTAGAAATGCATGGAGACTGACTTCCTTGAATTGCAAATCTTGTTACATTATCTGTGAGAGTTTGATTGACTATATTCGCAGATATATCAAAATTAGCTAGAAAATTTGCACCTAGTATCGGTGTCTTGACATCGGCCTGAGTAAAAATCTAGAAAATAGGACAGCGTAACCCGAAATCTAAAGAGAAATATTTCTCGCCGTCGATATTGGATCTGTTTACTGTCTGATGTAGGTATCAACTGTTGTCCTGGTTTGGGTATTATGACTCTGACCTCTGCTCCTGTGTCTAGTAAAAATAGATCTCCGTGAATTTTGTCTCGAATGTAAAATAGACGTGTCGGGTCCACCTGAAGTTGCCGTTTCAAAAGTCAGGAGTCAAATTACCAAAATCAGTCATTACGCATAGGCTCCGAGTGGCACTTCCGACAGTGCTTTAGAAATATTGGAAATAAGTAAATTATTAATCGACAACTGACAGCGCTTCCCTCGCATTTTTGAGGGATTTTTTTGTGAGCCAGCACCTGTTTAAGGGAATCTATGAATACAGACCGTAATGCAAACAAAAGCCAGTTGGAGCATGAATTCTGCATTGTCAACACAGACGGATTACTAATCAACTGAAACAACATTTCCCGCTTTTTTATATAGATTCTACAATGAAACTAAGATACGAACTTTCCCCTTTCAAGGGGTTTTATCATTAAATACATCTCAATGTGTGTCTATTAACTTTTCCATTTCTTCTGGATTTTATTAAACACAGTTGAATGTGTGTCTATGAACTTACTTCTTTCAACAAACGGTTTTCATTAAACACACTTAAATGTGTGTAAGTTAACTTTTCCCTTTCAGGGGTTTATTTAAAAACACCTCAAATGTGCATATGTGAACTTTTTTCAGTTGTCGTCACTCCTTGGCTGGAGAGTTCGTTTCCCTGGAATTTACTATCGTTCTGGGCTTTGAAAGTACATGGCTCACTGCATCTTAATCTTTCGTGCATGTAGCCTCTGCAGGGTCGATAGTTGAATTTGTGGCCATCTTTTCGTCCGTTATGGAGTTTCTTGTTGTTAATGTCGAAAATTTTGTTTCTGTTTTCGCCTTCGATATAACAACATCTTTTGTTGTTATTTCTTACAGTGTGTTTGCTCATTTCTCACGTCGGTTGGTCACCAATTTTGAATCAATCCACAACAAAGAAAAGGGTTAAAAGGTGTTTAGATATAGAAATATAAGGTATTTTTATTTTCGTGTTTTTTACAATTAATTTTTTCTTAGTGTGTATGAGTATTAACGTTCTTACTGTCCTTATCTGTAGTTGTTTGTTAAGATGAAAAGAAATGTGATTTCTTCGTGTGTTGTGTGAGAAAGAGGCAAGGGAGAAAGTGAGGAGGAAAGTGAAAGTGTCACGTAGCTTGGTGAGGAAGACGGGTGAATGTGTAAGGGAATTTCTTTTAAGTCGAGTTTCTAGTTTCGTAAACTTGCCGTCTGTTGCCGTTGTATCTCCCTATTGGTTTGTCTGTCTAGAAACTTTGCCTCAAAACCCTTCATGTGGCATGTTTTTGTTGTTGGCGGGAACGGGTCCCGTTGGTTGAAAAATGTTAAATATTTATTTTCAAAGCATTAATTTATTAACCGGAACAATGCACATTCCTCCGACTCAGAAACCATTTTTTGGCATTTGGTGTTTGACTGTCTTGGTGTTTATTTCCGTCTTCACTCCACATAACTATTTATTTTAGTACTTGATAAAGAATTCAGTTATCCATGCACGCAGTACTATCGCTAGTCAACTTGGTTCTAGTCTTATCACTGGCACATGGCAGAAGATAGAAAAATATGATTGCTCAATATTAGAGATAAAGTGCTTACATATAAGGTAAATGTGCTTATTGACCCACGTTAGTCCGTGAGTTTTCATTAAGGTCATGGTAGTTTTCTATTGTGATCCCCTACTCTTAAAAGGCGTGAAAAATATTAAAAAATTAAAAGAAATATGAAACATCAGCAATGCAGTAATCAAGAACTTGGTATTCATGTTTAAAGATAAATTATTTTTTTTATTTTAACCTTAAACAATAGTTTAAGAATATTTTTTATTCTCTACTCAATTTATTTTCTTTTTAAGACTATAAAAATATTTACCATAACCTATTTTAAAACTAAAAGTATTCACGATGTATCGAAATAAAGGATAAATGACACCCCCCCAAGAATATTTTTGCGAAGTTTTCTAATAAAATAACTAAATATTCATTATGCAATTCATTCATTAATGAATAAATACTGAAAATTTCATTTGAATCGGATAATTCCATGATTTTTCAAAATAGTAGGGATCGTTTTTCCCTTTCATTTCGGAAGAAAATTAACCATTTTGGTGTTACCAAGCTTTCAGTATTAGGAGCATAGTTTCATTTGTGGTGTATTATGATATTCACGACCAAATTATTCTCATTTATCTCTTGCTTGCTGATATCTTGCGGAAAATATCCACTTCGGTACTCAGCAATACGAAAAATGAAAACTGAGGATCTTAAATGTATACGAGAAAACAAAGCCTGAAATTTGGGATAAACAGATGAAGCCGTTAAAATAACAACAGCATGTCTGTGGATACATTTACAGATGCTAACAATAGCGAACCATGTCGAGATTAGTATAAACATCAAACGCCAGAACTTATCAATAACGTCTTTGGTCGCTTTGCAGGACTTAACGTCATGCTAACTATACAAGGTGGCGGACGAATTAATCAAGTCATCTTTCATAGAAGAAAATTCAATTGAACCTGTTCTACAAAAATAGAGACAGCAAACATAACCCTCAGAGTTAAAACTAAAAGGAAGTAACGACTTCAGAAGTAGATGTATTATTTCTTTACACCTTACCTTGGGTATTTAGTTGCCACTGTATGTAGCGCCGATGTGGATCAAGCTAGAACCTGTAAAAACTGGTGTTAAGTGACACAAAAAAGGGGATCTTAAAAAATCCTATTAACCATGTGATCATCATCCATCGACACCAATGATACGAAAAATAGATTTGATGTATTGCAGTTGTTTCAAAATACCCGCCACTCTTTATAGTTGTTTCAAAAATGGTTGCCAGTAAGGTAAATCTTACTGCAGATACACGAGTGATCATTTCTATTTTATCATCATGCATACTTGATTGAATCGTTCTCTAACTCACACCTGTCTCTATCTCATCGGCGGGTGACTAAAAGATAACATGTTATCGATACGCGAACATGAAAATTGACATACCGTACGTAAGGAAATTGTCCCAGAGGGCGTTTGTAATCGCTGACGTCACAGACCCTCTGCTAGCTTTCAATTTCCTGAACAATTAAGCAACAATATTGAGGGATAATCTCACCCACCAAAAGCGAGTGGACCAATTCGTTACACTTGGTTTCGAAATCAGACAGTAGTCATCGGTGGGGCAAAACTCGCAAACAAGAGATATCTCTATAAAATAAACCTGACTGCTGTATATCATCAAATAAGTTTATATCCCAACAATGTGCCAAACACACACCTGGGTTATTTGAGTATAACTATATATGTCATTTGGAATTAAAATTTCTACAGGAACGTTCCATGGAACGTTCATGGACAAGATATTTGTCATATATATTCATCTTTTTATACTTTTCAATGAGATCTATTAATCATTATTAGTTCGTCAATGACTGTCGCCAGAACGTAGTGGGAATAGCACAACAGCAAATTGCAGATACGAAGCAAATTCTTATTGATTTTTAAGAAGCTAACCCAAGCAGATATTTTGCATTTTACTTTTGACAGATTTTGTGTTATGAACTGTTTATTTGGCAGTACTTTACTTGCATCAACAGAATTGAATGTCGCCATGTGTTCTTCGTGACCGATTATCACCACTGTATGGCGATTTGCATAGACCGTACCTCCAACAAAGTTACATCTAGAATAGCGCTAAATACTAATTCTCACATAATCTGGGACATTGCACATATAAAAAACAATGACCAATATATATTACTGATTGCATAGCGCGGCCATCCTTTGCAATGCCGATAGAAGCGCAATATGCAAATAATGAAATTAATTTTTTGCAAAACTTATGCATGAAGTAAGTATCGTGACATACTGTGTAACATTTTCACAGCCTATCATCGACCATTTGTACTCATTACTTTGTCTTTGATCGCTTGTATACAATATCAAAACGTACATTAAGATTAACAAATATAGGTGCTACTAATGGTTTTAAACAAATGTTCTTGAACATTTTCATCAAGCCTATCCTTTCTTCCTTCCGGAAGTCCCTTCATTTGAAGGGACTACTAAATGGACAATAATTATTAAAATTTCTCAGGAAATTAGGTTGAATGATTGAGAAAAAATGAAAAAGGAAACGAATAAATAATTATGTTTTAAAATAATAAAATGAATTTAAGAGCAGTTCTAATGATAACTGAACCCAGAATTAACTAAACAAAATCCAGTAAAATTGAGCAAAACCAAGATTCCCCACCCTATGCACTTTCCCCTTGATAAGAAGACTCATGTGTCGTCAGAATTTCTTGGACTGAGAAATTAAATTCAAAAGTTGGTTTACATTGTGCTATCTGTCCAAAATGTGTGTATTCTTACAGAGAAAAATAATACAAATTTTCTTAAAGAAAGAATGATTTGTTTTTTGTTAATTCACAAGCTTGGAATTTTTCGTTTTGATGCTGATCACGCCCCAAAACATCAGTATCTTTACAGAAAGTGAGAACAAAAAAATCCTAAAAGCAAAAGAGAGGATCATGTATTTATTAACAGATCTCCTAAGATATGACAGTCGGGATGGAGAAATTAGATATACCAGTATCAAATCTTTGTTGGAGGGGAAACCTCTATATAAACGAGAGTTCTCCAGGCCCAAAGACACACAGATCGATGAAGTCGGTTTGGAGATGCTCGGGATTGCCCATTGCTAAAGAGTACGCCTGCAATTCCTGTAACCGAAGCGAAAATTCAGACGCACACGGAGACGAGCCCAGGGGGAAGTCGAGAGAGAGTATGCGAAGAGAGGGTGTGGGTTACGCCCTTTCAGAAGAAAGATGAACACTAGCCAGTTCGATTTAAAACCCTGGAATTACGGTAGACATGATTGGGACATGATATAAATTCAGCTGGACACAGGCTCACCTATAGCTAGAAAACGCTGACGTATTTGATGTAACCAAAAATTCATAAGAGTTTAAATGCTGATGAACATTAAGAAGAGCTGCTTCAGAAATGTTGGCTTTGAATTTGAGATCGTTTTACACGAAGACGTCATGCACTCTGTAGTTTACATGATGTTTGCAACAGTTTGTCATAATTAGAGCCACACGTTCGACGTTCTGTGCTATAATACTTAAAGTTACATACGGGGAACTTTCTAGGCAGATCATGAAAGGTCGAAGGGAAGAAGAATAAACATAACAAAATTTCTCTTTCTATCGGGAAGAAAGGACAGAAGGTTTACGAAGTTCTTAATCATAAACAGGTGGAGAAACATTGGGAGCGCTAGAAACGTGATCATTTACGCCGTAAATTTCAATCGCGTCTCCGCACCTGTACTCCGATTTTTTTTTTTTTTTTTTTAAAAAACAAACTTTAACCTAAAGCTTTTATTCACACGGTAATGTTCCCAACAAAAGGCGGCAAATCGGAATTTGGAATCTTATACTGAAGGATTTTTCTTCACAAGACCATGACCCCTGTGCTTGAAGTTTTGTTTTTAAGCGAAGAAAAGCTTTGAACGTGATCCAATCTTCTTTATGAACAGTAAAAGAATTTACCCATAAGAACTTTAGAGTAGAGTATCTATGAATGACTTAACATAAAACTCAAGGTCTGTTTCCTCAATTTCCAGTTTTTACAGATCGATCTATTTGATCCATAGAAGGCAATGTAATGGGTACTACCACCTCCATATCTCTCCACACACACACACACACACACACACACACACACACACACACACACACACACACATTTATTGCTGATTTTCTCATTTTCGTTATTTTCATACTAGGTTAGAAATAATTTTTGCGCGATTTATTGATGTCAGGTTATTTGTGGATGTGCGCATATACGTGTGTGTGTTTGTGCGTGTACGCGTCTGCGTGTATGTGCGTATATGTCGAATGTCATGATTCTTTCTTCTTTCGTCATTTTCTGGTCTCCTTATCCTCTCTCCCTATTCTTTTTCCTTCTTTTTCATGATGATTGTAAAATCTTTACACATGATTGCCGTCTCATTAATTGTACATTAGTTGTAAAATTGAGTAAAGTTGTCCACATGGCCATCATGCTTTTTTTCAGATCCGGGCTGGATGTACAGATTTTTTCACTCATCACACATATATTTTCAGTTGGTTTTGGGGGAAAGGTATCAAGATTAAGTGCAAGACTATTTTCATGAGATTTAAGATTAGTTAATATAACCTGATTTCAATTTCAGGACCCGATAGCAAATATTGCACTCCCCTGAATTAAATTCAGGTGGAAAATTATATTTTCGAAGAATCCTTTCTTCGAATACCAAAAAAGTAAGAAGCATTTTACTCTTCTAGAATTATGAAAAATCAAATGTACGGGAGGAAAACAGTAAGCATCATTGTAGGCGTCAGGTTCAAAATGTGTAGTTCTACGCGCCAAATTTACTTCTTTCTTCAATAAACAATCTTATTAATCGTCTACTTTCTTTATATTCACAAAGATATCTGATTAATGTTTTGTCTGTAAAATGCAGAGAAAATTTCCTAGATTTGTCGTGGAGAAAAAATTCCATTCGCATTGAAAAATAGCGGAAACTCTCTGGAAATGTAAGTGACAATAGGATATACATTTTTTTGCTTGCGGCTCTTAAAATGTTCAAAGAATTCTACTCACTTGATAGATTGTCTAGTTGCAGATTGTAGTCAATCAGTATTATTCAAATACTATAGACATTAGACAATCGTAAATTAAGAGAAACCTTTATGCATTTTACTCAGGATTGGTTGCTTTCCATTCCCCAAAATAACCATGGCCAGTTAAGAGATCGGAAAAGATTTTCATCAAAGCTGTTTTATCATTCCCTTTATTAAATAAAATGTGTAACTTCAAAGAAGTGTAAATATTTCTGGCTCAACTGATAACAATAATGAAAAGACTTTTATAAGTTAAAATATATTTGCTTTGTTTACGTATCGAGTATTCGTTTCGGTTGTGATAAAACAGTTTTTATGATTTTTTTTTATCAGCAAAGCAATGAATTTCCGAAGCAAGTTTATGTTTACTGAAATGAACTGAAGAGTTCACGTCAATTGTTCGATTCTTTGTTTTCATATTTAATAATAATAATAATAATAATAATGATAATATATATATATGGTGGACTCTCCCGTCGTATTCGACGTATGAGAGCTAACAGTCACACACCAGTACATATGATTTGATTATAGTGGTGGAGGCTTTGTGTAGAACCAAACATACTTTTTGAAGGGCCGAATACAGAGACCTGGTGCACTACGTGCCACGAGGTCCCCAAACGACCCTCCACAGGTTTTGAATTTAGAATTGTCCTTCTCCTAGACTAGTTGCCATCCAAGGGTATAGGACCCAGTCTGTCCTGCTATTTACCCATAGCTGGAGAGAGAAGAAGCGGAGGATTAATACCTTTCTCAAGGGTATTAGCACGTGTAAATGTAAATTCGAACTCGGCTCTCCGATTCCTCAATCCGAGCCGCTACCCACTACTTCACCGTGCTTTCTCATATATATATATATATATATATATATATATATATATATATATATAAGCATTACGCCCCGAGCAAGGCGTGAAGCCACTAGGAGTGATAGAAAAAAGGATGAGGAGAGGGATAGTGGATAGATCAAGGTAACTGAAGATGTCGATTGACATTACATTTGAATAGTTGGAGATTATAGCTCTCAGGGAAACAGTAATAAGGAAGGGTGTTCCACAGGCGAGAGGTGCGAGGTATGAAGCTACTGGAGTAGAAGAGACGGCTACATTTAAAAGTTTCTACAGTGAAAGGGTGAGAGCGGAATGCCAGCCTCGTAGGGCGCTTGAATTCATGAAGTCTGGGAACTAGTGAAAGCAGCTCATCGGAGCAATTACCATGAAAGTATTTGTAAAAAAGACAGAGAGAGGCGACGGCGCTGTCTGTGAGAGAGCAACTGTAGACGAGATGCCAGATCAGGGCCAATTATATTACATATCCGCCTCTGGATCTTGTCAAGAACTCCGAGGTAAATAGAAGGTGCACCAGACCATATATGGCAGCAATACTCCATGCAAAGGCGAATGGTTGATTTGTATATTTGAAGTATCGATTCCGGGGAGAAAAACTTCCTGGCGCGGTACAGAGAGCCAACTTTCCTTGCGGTGGACGAAGCAATTGACTCAATGTATTTGTTCCATCTCAGGTCAGCAGTCAACGTGAGACCGAGCAGACGCAGAGAGTTGCTCTCAAGAAGTTGACTATCAGACATTCTAATGGGGGCAGTGAAGGATCTCTATGGTGATTAATAGAGAGTAGTTTAGTTTTTGAGGCGTTAAAGTTGACCAGCCAATTCTTGCCCCAATTAACAACCGATTGGAGGTCCATTTCAGTATATATATATATATATATATATATATATATATTACCTTGTCATTACATTTAACTTGAATAATAATACATATAAACCTTATTATATTAACATTAACTCCTACCACCCCATACCATTTTGAATTAGCGTTGGTTCTAGAATCAATAAACTGCCATCTAATAAGATTATATTTGATAAGAATAAAGCATTATACGAAAATGCTCTCCAGAAAAATGGTTTTACACATAAACTATCTTACTTAAACTCCACAAATAACCATAGTGGAGTTAAGAACAGTAATCCACACAAAAGTAGAAAAAGAAATATTATTTGGGCACAAAGTGTGTAAAAACTGTCCAAAAGTTCTGCATGTCCGAACGCTTTCCGCTCTACTTTTAGCCATTATCAATGATGATTTTATTTTTACTTTTAACTTGGTTATGTTATGTATGTATCTCGAGTTATAGGAATGTTTTATTTTCAAAACACAGCACATTATGGCTGTGTTTGTAGTTAATGTTATTGAGTGTTGGCTTTTTCTTTTTTATTATTAGGACTTCCATTATTTTTAATCTTTCTTACATTCGGATGGAGTCTGGTAGGTGTTTGTGTGTGTTTAAATGAGTCCTAATGGTGCTATGGTCGGGTAGGTGAAACGTAAGTCGTCTGGATAGGCATGTAGTGGTGTGAGCGATGTGATTATTTATGAGTTTGGCTTGATCAGGTAAAGATTACGCTAAATAATATTTTTAAAAATTCAAGTTTATATTGAGAATACCATCCAAAAATAAAACTATTGATTAATTTTATGTTAAGTTTGAACAAGGAGCGTTCATTAAACACTCATTCTGATCCATTTGCACTGGATGGAAAGACGTAAAAATAAAAAATAAATTCATCATTCTCTCATCATTTAATGCACTCATAGGGGACTTTCATGTAGAATTCTGCAGCTAGAAGTACATCATTAATCATTGTGTCGTTATCCCCAAAGTTCCGGATTTTCAAATATAACTCCATGCAGGGTAAGCGAATCAATCAGATCACGTCGGAGAAATAGAATCAATGAGGAAAGAACTTCATATTCACCTTAGCGTTTGTGCGACATCTCAGCTGTGTAAAAATTATTCTTATAAGCTCCAGACATCTTTACTGAAATTACCCTGTGTCTATAGGCCTTGATGTATTTCTGTAATTTCAACAGCAATGAAAAACAGAAGCCTTAGTTATTGCGGTGCTTGTGTTCAGGAAATTTATAAGCACAACTTCCTAGAAGATTGAGCATAACCTTGCCAACCTTGCCATGTGCTTTGTACGGTTAGTAGGAATTCCTGTGCTTCCATTGGCTGAACTATGCGTTAGTCTCTGATGAACCCACGCTTCATTCTGTGTAAATCGACAGTCGAAAAGTTCTCTTGATTTCCTTGATATATGCCCAAAAGTTGCAACTGACTCTGACTTCATTCTGAAAAAGTGCGAGCAAGCGAGCGATCATACATTTACGGATGGTATTTTTCTTCACAGATCCCACACCCATCCTATGTCCGCTAGTCTCCGAATGGTTATGCAGCGATCTCCTAATATGGCAAATTCCCTCTTGTTAGAAATCGGCCAGAAATAGGGGACCGTTTCCATTGAAAGCCAGTTACATTTGAAATGACAACACCAGTATTTAATAACAGTATAAAATGAACCACCTGCTCTATACACTGCCGTCAACTTCTTTAAAATTGTTTGTTTGCCTTTCAAAACAGGGACCTGATTACAACTGTATTTCACTAGCAACATGGTTGCAACTAACTAGAAAGAAAATTATTGATTTTATACAATTACAGAAATTTAAGCAAGCATAAAAATAGGTACTTTAACCTAATTTTGGGCTGCCTGATTTCAGATATGAAATCCGTTTTCACTCATCACCTCTAGTTTTTGAGATATACATTTATATATATATATATATATATATATATATATATATATATATATATATATATATATATGTATCTATCTATCTATCTATCTACATTCAAGTCTGCCAGATGTGTCCTACTTAGGACATTATGTTGTTTTTTTTTTTTAATTTTGTTGTTTTTTATTAGGAATTATATTCTTAAAAAAACTGACGTAATGACCGCCTTTGGCAGCATACGCTCGGCCGTGCAGGTTAAATTTCATCGCGGCGAAATGAAGCGTTCTTCAAATTCGAATTCCCGGTGCGCATGGACGTAACAATGTTTATGTTGTTTTCCATATTTTTTGTGAGCTAATACATAACTCTACAATTGCTCCAGTAACTTCAAAACATCGAGGTTGCATCAACAAGGCAAATTCATTCTGTTACTTGGGAGGAGGGAGGAATACACAGCATCGAACAATTACGCCTCTCCTGAGAACTGCTTACTTTCATTTTCAGATCAAGACAAATCCTAGGACCCACACATCTGTTGTAAACCATTTCACAATGGACTAACTGCATAGTTTCATGACAAGAAAGCACAATTCAACTTTGCTGTCCCGATGGTCCAGAGAGAGCTACGAAGCTATGCAGATGATTGTTATTTTTGTCTAAATGAAACTGATTTCAATACTTCTTCCAAATAAAATTAAATATCCCAAGCTTCCTTCAGCTATGAGATATGTTTCTCACTCAGATGATCTCATTGTCTCTACACTCCCAGCACATATTTCTTCAACATATAAAAAATTTCCGTCAGAAGAAATTTCTGCCAAGTCGGTCTCTTCTGAAGACAAAGTCTTTGTTTATTCAGAAGAAAGTAGCGGTGGCAGTGAGCCTCATTGGATCACCTAGGAAGACCTGAAATGATCTTGCCTATGATTTGTATCTATATAAGCAGCAGTCAGATCTCCTGGCATGCTAGCTTAAGCAGTAGAACCTGTTGTCATGGCGGATGTAAGAATCATCAGTTTCAGAACACGAATTTGTCTCATTCTTCAACATGGTAAAGAGGTTGTGCCACTGCAGAGCTTCTTACATGAACTATGAGCTTGAGAAGCATTTAAGTCATTCTGGCATGGTTTCCTTGGTAATACACAGGTACCAGATTACCATGGATGCATCGAAAAATTGTTAGAGTCTAATGGGAATATGGGGTGCAGAGTGTCACTCAAATGCACTTTCTTCCTTCTGAGCCTCAGAGTAGTGAGTGATGAGCATGGAGAAAGGTTCCACCAAGATATTACTAAGATGAAAAGAAACTACCAAGACAAGTGGAAACCCAGCATGATGGGATTGGTTCTACTGGATTCTCTTGCGCAACATATTGGATGCAAAGTACACGAGATCAAAGCTACTCTCCGGCAAAAAGAACTAACTTCTGACTTCCTGCTGTGCTACAATGTGTATATACGCTATGATTCAAGTAATTTACTTCCCTAAATTGTCTGCATCTATGCTGTTTTTTGTAATAGATAAAATAAACACATTATATTTTGAATTCATATACAGTATAATAAAATATGTGAAAGTAAAAAAAATCAAGTGATAGAGCAAAACTGTTCCAAAATTTGAATTCAGCACATCAAAATTCACATGCTTGCCTCAGAGAAGACCAATCTTATTAATACGGACTTGCAAAATGAAATGTGTTTCATGTAGCGATGTATGTTTCTACATGTGTGATTTCATGTCGCTGCAACATAATAAAACCTTTACTTAGGATGTCAATTAATTTAAAATCTAAATTGATTTTATATAAATGATGATATATTGAATCAATATTATTTCAAATTCCGCAATTCCGAGCTGCTGTAAGAGGGAAGCGACGGTAAAAGATTTATTGTCTTCCTCTAGCATAGCGCAAATCTACTAAGACCAATTTTGACAACAGGCAAAATCCTCCACATTTTTACGCCTTGATTCCATTATTCTAAAGTTGTGAAGTGCCCTTAAATCTCACAGACGTTGTAGTTGTAATTTTCGACATCTCCGGATTCATATGGCAGATGTATTCACTCGTGTGAGGAAAGATATATGCCATCTTCTATTGTTGGTGATATTTTTAAGGGCCGCACTTCTACTAGGCTTTTGTCATGTAAGTGTGAAGTTTTCCAAGTAGTCTTTCATCATTATGTGTCCCAGAAATTACAACTGTCTCTTTCGGATTCTAAGTGTGTGTCCTTTTTGCTTACATTTTCCTTAAAACCTCCTCGTTGTTCACATTTCTCTTTGCCTACTTTATCATTCAAATCTATCATAACGATTTTAATTTCCTGTGATTTGCATTGAGTCTTGGCGTTATTTAGCGCACAAAATTTTTTCAATTTTCTCTTCTGTATTTTTTGCTATCGGTGCAACTATGATCGATACGTTGAGAGGCTTTACTTTCAGTTTAACTACATGAATTCTTTCAGATAATTGACTGTATTCAATAATACATTTCTTCTGTTTTGGTCTAGTATCAGTCCTACTCCTCTTACATTTTTCTCCGTTTGCATATATGTTCCTGTATTTGTCACTGACGAAATCTCCATAGTTTGTTCATTTTGTTTCACATACGCCCAAAATATTAACATTTAACCTGTTCATTTCCTGCTTTATACTTTCTAATTGGCCATATTGGTTTAGTGTTTTGATATTCCATGTTCTGAACTGAATACGTCTTCATATGTAAATTTTAACTTTTGAAGTCTTTTTTGCTTTTCTCTCTTTCCTTCTCTCTATATATCTGAGTTTTGTATTATTATTATTATTATTATTATTATTATTATTATTATTATTTTATTTCCTTTGATTTCTGATGTATACTCATCTCATTCCGGGTTCCAACCAGAAACCTAAGGTCAGAAATCGCATCATGACATTTTCCACTGAATATTTTTAAGGAATCCCCCACCGCTAACAAAAAAAAAAAAAAAAAAAACAAAGACCACACACATTTTACAGGTTTGGGTTGTATTTGTGAATACAATTTTTTGCATTTCTTTAAGGCTTGGGCTACGAAGAATAACTTCAATTAGTCTATCGGAACCTTTTCTTGCAGTTTCCTTTCCGTAAAAGTTACAGATTTTCCAATGCAAATATTGGCCCATTCTGTTATGCCGAATTTTATATTCAGTGGGTACCAATACCATGCAACTTGATACAAGATGGTCAATTGTTTCTGGATATTTATCACAAAATCTGCGTTTGGGGCTAACATAATTTTTCAGGATGTGTGCTTGGTAATTTCTATTTAGCAAGAATTCGTCCTGCGCAGCAAGAATGAAATCTTCGGTTTCAGCTTTTAACCCTTCGCTACGTATCCGCTGATGGGTACGGGGTTTGTCTACATCAGCTTCTTTGGTACGGCTAGAATATTGATCATGAAAAGGTTTATCTGGTCCATTGAATTTGATTTTGCTTTCTTTTTTAAGGTTTTTGCCGCTGAAGTCTGCATATTATGTTTTACTTGCATTTCTTCACCCACTTGAAATTCCCTTTTGAACTTGTTGGTTTCCTTTATTTCTGAATACAATGTCTTATTTCTTTCATGTTCTTTGACACAGATCACCATCCAGTCTTACCTTTGAAGGCCGGTTGTAGTTTTGTAAGACAGTTCTAGTTGAACTAATCCTCTGTTTCTTTCGGATCTAGGCACAATCAACATCAGCCATGGCAAGTGAGAAGCTTTCTCGTTTTGGCATCCATTTGCTTAATGTCAGCTATGGATGCTGAAACTGCATTGCATCACAAATACAGCCAAGGTATTTTTGGCTGATATTCTGTTTTGTAAAATCAACTCGGTATTCAACATCAGACGCACAAACCTGTAGTATTCCTTTCTTACCATCTTCTTCATTTAGGTATGCTGTATTCCTTCGCTAATTCCTAGGTACCTATAGGCTTCTTCGTGTTCCAGTTCCCTAATCTTTGTGACAAAATCTAGATCTATTGAATATGTTTCTGCAATTCTCCCTTTCTTGAATGTTACTTTTGCTCATTTATGTAATCCGAAATGCATGTCTATGTCATCACTGAAACATTTTGCAGTATTGAGGCGAGCTTTCAACTCATTGTCGTCTTTGGCAAATAGTTTGAGATAATCCATGTAGAGTTGGTGATTGAATACTTTGTATCCATAGCTATTATTGTTTAGTTCGTGTGATAGAGGGATTAAGGACAGACAAAACAGAAGGGGTTACAGGGAGTCGGATATTCAAGCAGTGCCTTTGGTGTGATTTACGTATACTGTGGTTTTCCACATTCCCATTCTGCGTTTAAGGAAAGTTAATAACACCGCGGAGACTTTGTAACTTTCCAAAACCTTAAGGGGCCAATAGTGTAGCAAAATACCAAAGGCTTTGCCGTAATCTATCCATGCGTTACTTAGATTTCTACCTCTTTTCTTGCAATTTTCCAGGATCATTTTTTTAATAAAAAAATGTTGATCTTTGAAAGCATATAAATCTATCCTGCATCACGAGGATATATAAGTAAAGCATCATCAATATAACGAAATTATGTTGATTGTTTGGATAAAATATTTTGGAAAGGACCAGATTCGAGAAATTCTAAAAAGATTACTCCACTGAGAGGCGATCCCACTGGTAATTTAAATTTTTGTTTGTAACAATCATCAAATATGAAATAGCATTGCTTGGTGATGAGACGGCAGATTTTTATTATTTTAGCTGTTGGTAGAAAGAGTTTTACCGTTGACTGCGTTAAATACTTTTTTAGGAGATTTAGGCATTTTTCAACTGAGACGTTGGGGTAGAGGGGTTTTATATCTAGACTGACCATGCGTTTGTCGGTTATGTTCATTTCCCTTAGTTTTTTCAACTAGGCTGTCTCAGTTCTTTATATGAGATGAACTGATTGTTCCAATGAGAGGTGTTAAAATTTTTGTTGTCTTTCCAAAGTTTATGGGGGTTATTGTCTAAGTCACTACACATATAAAAAAAATAAACGAACAAAAAATAAATACCGAATCGCAAAAATTTAAGACTCATATAGACTCATAGAATATCAGCCTAGAACACCCAAACTTTATGGTCTCCCTAAAACCTACAAAACTGGTATCCCAATGAGCATCATTATCTCAGGAATAGATAGCTAAAAAAAAAAAATTCTAAAATTCCTAGCACCCATTAGTTGTGCGCATGTGTAGTCCTACCAACATAACAAATTTAGTCCGATGAAGTCCTGAAAAATGTAACCCGTCACAAGTAAACTTTTTCTACTTTGTCATACAATTTCTCCAATACTGTCCTTGATCTATAAAATATGTATCGTTATTTATATATATATATATATATATATATATATAGAGAGAGAGAGAGAGAGAGCGAGAAAGAGATTTGGACAGTTTCGGATGATCTGGTTTAAATTCTCTTGTGATATATATATCGTAAAATATTAAACAATGTGAATTCTGGTATAATTGAAATTCTTTTACTGGTATTCAAACTTTGTCATTAATGAGGGAAGAGTGAAACTATTTAGATGTAGGGTGTATTCAGATGACTATTCTTGATTCTGTGCAAATAATTACAGCACTCATTTTCAACATTTCGTGTTAATCACTGCAAACACCGTGTAAATGATACAAAATAATTTTGATAATTTTACCAAAGGTTTTGCACTCTGTAAAAATACATGCAAGTATCCCTCTGTTTTACATTTTACTCTTTCAGACCTCTCCCTTTTTCTTCCAATTTTTTCTCTTTTCAAACCATTCCCCATCTCTTTTCAAATCACTTCCCTGTCTCTTTTCAAATCATTTCTCTCTCTCTCCCTCTCTCTCTCTCTCTCTCTCTCTCTCTTCCAAGCTTTTCTGATTATTAATATTTAAAAACAACACATTCTTTATCAGTTTTCCTCGCTTTCGTTTGTCATTCCCTCTCATTCCTCTCCAATTTCCCTTTATTGTCTATTCTAAGAATTCTCTTTTTTTCTTATTATTATCGATTTCATCATCAGATTGGTTACTATTCCTTTCACTTTTCTCTCTCATGTAGCAGATAACTGAAAATGATCTATATAACTCAAATATTTATCGTTTAATAAATTTTAGTGGTCACATATAGAATGACGTTCTGTGAAAGAAAGACTAGGTCGAAGTATTTTTATTATTAGCGAAGGAATTAGAAATTGATGTAACGTCTGTAATAAAATATAATTATTTTGTGCAAAAATAGACTCCAGTTGTTGGGGATGAGTGATGTGTGTGTGTTGGAGAGGAATAGAAGGTTTGAATTATTAGAAGGTTTAAAATTGTGTGTGTTCAATAACCTTCCATCCATAACAATTAATACAAGATAGAGAATAATGATTCATAAACATCTTGTTTCAAAACGTAACAATTGAATTTATTTAGTGTTTGATATACATGCATGAATACTGAGTGAAAAGGTTAGACAGAGTTGTGTCTCTTATATTAGGTAATATTTGTACCTAAGTTCATAAAGTGAAAGTAATTATTAAACTGTAGTTTAGAAGAATAAAGTTTCTTTAGCATGTTTGGAATTGTGTATTGTACAAGTTGGTAAAAGTTCAGAAGAGATTTCAGAGTTCGTACTTGCGTGAATGTTGGTAATGGTCTTTAAAGTCTGACTACATTAGTTAAGACGGGAGTTCTTGAAGATTACATCTTGGCCAATGAGACGCGAAAGATGAATGTAAAGAAACACGAGGGAGTTTACACGTGCTTTGTTTTTATAATTTTGTTGTACCACGTGACAGGCTCAAATGGAGAACGTGGGAAAACAGATTTGTCGCGTGCAGGCGGTTTGATTGGCCGAAACTGACCAATCAGCGAGCTAGTTTTGAGTAGATTAAATAATGAATGCTTGTTATATATTTTTTAAGATTGTGATGGTGGAAATTATAACAGGAACAGTTCATTTCCTAGCAGGGGTTAACTGGCTTGTTGTGGAAGAGTCCACACAGTAATTGAAAACTTTTAAAATGCTCCAACATAGCAGTATATCACGTGATTGAATACAAACATTTTCCACGAAATTTCAATGTTGTTTTAGGAGGCTTTTTATCTAATGAAAAGGAGCAATTTGATTTACTTCAATAAATTATATTCAGCTTCTTACCATATCGCAAAACGTTCCGAAGTCACGCTGAGCAAAGGACATTAGCAATGTTCAGTGCAGTAAGATGACATACAAAACCTTTATTTGTTTGTTTGAATGGCCTATGATGTTTGTGCCGTGATTCCTTCGGCTTCTTCTTCACTTATTGTTGGCGATGTTATGTGAAGAGAGCAGAGCCGAGTCAAATGAAATGCAGGATGTAAAGAAGACAATAACAATCTGACTTACGACTGTTTTGACATACTTTCCATCACCCCTCAGTTAATATATTTCTTATTAATGTGACTGAGTGGGTAAAGAAGTCAACTGTTGAGTCGGATATCTATAATTAATATTAATACGTCTTCTACAAATGATGACAAACTGATGCTCGAACAAGAAAATACAACTTTTAAAAATATTTTGGCCACGACAAAAAAACAAAAAACAAAACATTTAGACATTTTAAACTTTTGAAAAAACAAACAAACAAAACATTTTTAGATAAAACACATATTAGTAAAGCTGAGATTTTTGTCAATACGTTTTTCGCTAAACATTTCCACATTCATCGGATTCAGCATTCGCACCCAAATATGCAGATACTATTTTAATCATTATGCTTTAATTCTTCTAATTATTTATACTAAACACTTTATTTATACTAAACACTTTGTTATTGTCACAACGTTCGTACAACCAAACAAACACAAAGAATCGGTTCTGCAACTCTAAGCAGTCTTCACAGTGTTGGGAAGTACATTGCAAAGCATCAAATTCGCAACTGCTCTTGAAAGCAGAAGTGCTAAATGAAATTACAAAAAGTTCCAGATATTTGCCTATATGACGTCATATGCAACGAAACAGATAAAAATGACAGATAAATTTGAGGAAACTATGCTCCCAGAATTATTTAATAATACTGAGTTGGGTGACAAAATGCCATCCCATCTGCTAGGAACCAGGAAGGTTATACGTCCACTGTTGTCCACAATTTAGCGTCAATGGCAAATGGCTCCACCATCAACAAGCTGGCAGACCCAGCTAACAATTTTCATAAACTTCAGTCAAAGATATCCAGCCTCGTTCTACAAGGAGGTAATAATAGGGAAATCAGTCGTTTAGAGATTCACATTGATAACGTCCAACAATGGGAGCAAAATAAAAATTCACTCTTCAGAAGATGCCAGTTCAAAGTAAGGAGTACTAGATGCACTTACCGAAAGAAAACTCATGTCGATGTTTGATGCTTTCGTGTTTGATGTTGATGCGATCATAATACATTTGGCAGTGATGACAAAAAATAGAGTAAATCATTTAGTTTTTCAAATAGATTAGAAAACGAATTTTCGGCCAGTAACGAATACGACTGCTCCCAGAATCTTCCAAATTATTCGTCTGTTTTGTTTCATAGATAAAAACAGTGGTTACTAATTTCTGAACGATACCTGAGCTACTAATTAGTGTGATACTTCCCCGACCCGGAAACAAATTCTTCACGTTCACACTTCAATTTCAACGTAATGGTACCCAAATTTAGGCCCATGGAACTAAATCAGTAACTCTAAATATTGATATGCGGGATGATTTCAGATGGGATTTTATTCACGTGAACATTAAAATACCAATTTGGGGGATGATATCTTAACCTGTCAAGTAATATATCTTCACGAACCGTCTGATAATTTAATAACTATTCAAGTCATTGATACACGAACACCTAATAATTCAACCGGGATATGATCAAAATCCCCACTTAGACAAGTATTCTAGCCTCACATGACACTCTACATATCAGAATAAAAACAAGCACCATATCGAACACCATATCAAAATGATAGGACATCCAGTCCATTCTTCTCCCTATCGGCAGCACTCAAGTAAATATATGATTATGAAAAAAATTTCCGAATTATTTTTCGACACAATGTAATTGGAAAATCCACCAGCCCGTTATTGGACTATATCTTGAAGTTCTCACCTGACATTCGCTATATAAAAGGTGACCATAAAGCTGTCGTAGACACTTTCCAAAGAACCTACATTTCAACAATGACATAAAGCATTATCAATCATGATTTATTTGCAGACGAACAATCTGTGTATCCAACCATACAAATAATACTTACAGATAGATCTCTACGACCTAAGACCAAACTTCTTTCAGTGACAAAATTCTTTATTGGAATGCTCTAACTTGGAATCATAGATATCGAGGTAACCCCTCTTAATTTTCGAAACCGCTAATAGGGAACTCCCTCCGGACTATAAATACTCGGCGATATTTTTTCTCGCTCTCTTTTTACTTTATCCGCTTAATCATCAACATGTAACCTCTCGCGGAGAACGTGCTTCCCTTTGAGAAAGGCATGAACAATATATACACACATACGTACGTACACACATTCACTCACTACACATACTTTGGACCAAAAAGGTTTTCACATTCAATTGATACACACATCATTTGTCTTTGTCACTTGTATACTTTTATTGTTAATACATTATCATATGTTTGTACACATATATTGGTTCTTGTTTCTTTTCATTTCTTTACGTGGACTCATATCTCGAGTTCGCCATTTTGTTGTGGGCATTAACCGGCCCGCAACAAGTTGGTGACGCCCGACGTGATCATCATTTTCTTCTGAAAAAATCGCTAATCGCCTTTCAATTACTGCGACATTGATCTATCAGTAGGCAAACAATACACGCCTCTTCCCTACTGTCTTTTTGCTTGACCCTGCAGTATACGCCGACATAATGAGTCAATATACAAACTTCTCAGTCATTTGAAAATATAGACTCTAGCAAACAACAAACACAGCACCAACATACTCAACTTGATCTCAACCAGCAGACATGTTTAAAATTTATTTTTCGACAAAACGAAAATACGACTCCATTTCAACTTTCATCAACATTGTTTCTTCTGAGCTTATCAGATAAAGTATGACATTTCTTGAACGGCGACTCACTGTGCCATTTTTTACTCATCGACGATGTCACTCGAACAATAACACTCGGTAGAAATTCAACTTTGCCATAACACTGCTTCTATTAAATTTTCTGTTCCAACTTTATGCACGCATAGCAAACAAATGAGTTCTTTCTCAAACAAAACTCTGCCAACGGCCAAGAACAAATACGACGGGACAACAAAACTAATTCAATGTGGAGCATTGGAAAAAGAGAAATTTTAATAGTAAACGCTGAACAATTTACACTAATGACGCATCTTCCAGGGCGTGCGCCGACTCTGATCCACTAGAAAAAATAATACATCACCCTGATGACAGCACAAGCGCATATCGCACTTCCGACATCTTTTCTTTTCAGCTCACGGGGACAGTAAAAAACCTACAAGAACTTTACATATGGGCAGAAAAAAATTTACCCATCTGGAGGGGAGTCATTTGGGTTAACCTCTCATAATTTTCGAAACTGCTACTAGAGGACTCTGTCCGGACAATACTCGGCGATATTTTTTCTCGCACTCTTCTTACCTTATGCGCTTATTCGTCAACATGTAACCTCTCGTGGAGAACGCGCTTCCCTTTGAGAAAGGCATGAACAATACATACACACACATACGTACGTACGCACATTCACTCACTACACATACTTTGGACCAAAAAGGTTTTCACATTTCTTTGATACATACATCATTTATCTTTGTCACTTGTATATCTTTATTGTTAATACATTATCATTTGTTTGTACGCATATATGGCTTCTTGTCGTTTCATTTCTTTACGTGGACTCACATCTCGAGTCCGCCATTTCCTTGTGGATATATAGGTAGTGGTTTAATGTGCGCGATTCTTTGCTGCTTACCCTTTTCGCTTTTCGTTTCTGGCGGAGAGGTAATAATATAGCCGAAACCTCGGCCAGTTCTCCCAGTTATTGATCTGATAACGTCCTGAACAGGAGATTTGTTTACTCATGTTGTGTTAAGATAGGATCTGAAGAAATTCCAAGATCATTGTTAAAATGTTGTGAGCGCGAGCGAGACATGTATCACACAAAAATAAAGTTGAAAGTTTTAATATAATAGGGCCCGGATGACCTGTGTTGAGACATATAACCTCTAACCAGAAACGCTTGATGTAGCCAGCGAAGTAAGTGATAAGTGATATAAGGTCTTATTGTGGGATGATAGACTGGGAGAAAACTAAGGAAAACTGTCGATAAAATTTGAACAGAAAGTACCGAAAAAAATTTACAATGAATAAAATCGGGCGGTAATAGGCTTAGAGTCGTGCCAAGATTTGAACCAGTAGATAATGAAGCATTAAACTAATAATAATAATAATAATAATGACAATTCTTTATTTCTAGACTTTCAGACACACAAGAACAAAATAATCTAAAGAATAATTTTAATCCAAAAGTTCTATACCTGATAACCTTGCTGTCATTTGCTTATTGTTTATTTTGTTAAAATGAGACTCTGATCTTCTAATATTGGTAATCATAGATCATTGATCTTTTCAAGCATTCTTTAAAACAAGATTTATCTTTGTAATTATTAGATAAACGCATTTTCAACTGGTTCATTGTTGAATTGAATACTGTGAAAAACAAAACAAAAAAGACAAAAGAAAAATTGAGAGGTCAAGAATCCAATCAGACAAATCACATGAAAAATTAGTGTCGCTGTCTAAAGAGTTTTAAAGATTAAAATTATGATATTTTGGATATTAGTCACTTCATGAATGTTCAATATTATTTTATTTTTTCTATTATTCTTAGGACCAATCAAATATTAGTTTGTTCAGGAAATAATTTTAGAATAAACCTTTTAATTATTTTAATATATTATTATAATACTTACACAAAAATCTATTACTCATTCCTAATGATTAAAGTGTCCGCTTTGTTAATTTTATATCAATCTCTTTGAGAATTTAACTTATAAAATTATATACTCGTCATCTTCAACATGAAAAAAGAAGAAATACGTTTATTTTTTGCGTGAGTTCAAACTTGGTCATAATGTTTCTCTAACTTGACAGTATGAGGTGAAAGATCTACATGTGATTAGAGAGTACGCCACTGCATTCTGAAGTCCCGCAATGAGGATACGAGTCGAAGATCATGCTGGTAGAGGACGTTCATCTGTAATTGACAATCAACATCTAAAACACTAATCGAACAAAACCGACGCCAAAGTATCATAGATATGAATTTCAGCATTTCCACAATATCGGACCATCTTAAGAAAATGAGCAAGCTGAAGAAACTCTAAAAATGGGTTCCACATGAACTCAGTGAAAGTCAAAGAGTTCGACGTTTTGAAGTGTGTTTGATGCTGAATCTGCGAAATTCGGATGATCCTTTTCGTGATTGAATAGTGACTTGTGATGAAAAATGGATCGTTCATGACAATCGTAAGCGATCAGCTCAATGGCTTGATCAAGATGAAGCACACAAACATTATCCAAAACCGGAATTGAACCAACAGAATGTTGTGGTATCTGTCTGGTGTTCTGCCATTGGAGTTATCCATTGCAGCTTCTATGGAATCTAATCCAAAAACTGGATGAAATGCACATTTAGTTAAGCAAAATGAAACCGGTACTGGTTAATCGACAAGGTTCAATTCTGCTTCATGGCAATGCTTGGCCACATGTTGCTAGGATGATACTGCAGAAGTTCACGGGTTGGCATTCGAGACTTTGCCACACCCACCAGATTCCCTGGATCTCTCACACACTGAATACTACTTTTTCAAGCATCTTGACAATTTTTGATGCCAAAAGACAATCCGTTGCAAAGATGCAGAAACTGCATTCAAATATTTCTTGTCGTCCTCTAGACCTTTAGAGTTTTATCGTAACGGCATATGTAAGCTTATAACTCGATGACAGAAATGTACAGATGTTCAAAGTTCCTGTTTTAACTGATTTAAGCACTGTTTAAATGTATTAATTCAGGAATAAAAGTTGATTCCAAAATCGGACATCATTTTCCGAATAATCTATTAGCCGCATCAGTAAATAAAAGCTGGTATAAATTTGCTGATGGACACGTAATATATATTTATTGATGAACACTTAATATAAAGTATAACCTGATCATAAATATTTTCGTTTTAAGAAAGATTTTGGTTTTCAACATGCAAACTTAATATTTTTTATCCTCATTCTTACGTGAATGTATACAACTTTGTAATATTTAAAAAAGAATACACTAACATTATCAATTCAATGTTAACATTTGTTTAAACTTGGTGAATGTTATATTCATAAAAATAACTTTCTTGTAATAAGCTATAGTGGTGGGGAATTAGGGTTAAAATAAACAGAAGATTAATGAAGGATGATAACGAGGAAAGCAACGGGTAATTTTAACAAAACAAAATTAGGAATTTATTCACGAATTTACACGCTTGAAGTTGTTGTGTCAGTTCCTCATTTCAGGAAAATAAATCAGAATTCTTAGCTATGGAAAGTTTTACAAATAGATGCCAACTTGTTGAAGGCCAAGTAAAATGCAAATTTCAAGCATTTTTCTGCACTATATAAGACGATATTCTTAAACAGAACTGCTTATGATGTGAAAATCAAAATCCTCGAATAAAAGAACACTAATGAAAGACAGTTAATTAATGAAATAAACTTTTTCTAAAATCAATATGCAATTAGTTAAACCTGAAGAGTGATATTGCCTAGAAGAAGATAATAAATAATAAAAATATTGAAATTTTAGTGTACAAATTACTATAAAATAGAGCTGGGGCTTTTTAATCTCAGAATTCGTGGGAGAATTTAGTTCCAATTTCGCATTTATTCATATAGATTCCATAATATAGGTTTTACTTAATTAGCTATTATGTTTCTCTAACTCTTCAAATGTATAACTAATTCTATTTTCCCATCTTTGCACTATATTAATTTTATCTTATAAATTGTCCCCTATTCTGTCACCCATGAAATAAAAATTATTGTTTGTACGGAAAATAAGTATCTACTTACATCAAATCGTCTTTAAATTAAGTGGCAGCAGAAGAATTATCGCTGAACTTTTAAAAGGTAAGCTTAAACATTAATTCAATATTTTAATGCAGCGATCAATTTTGAGTTCTTCTGTAGTTTATTGATGCCTATCGCACCTACTCCTCCCTAGCTATTGTGATGATGGCCAAACCAAGAGTCCTCCACAAATGCCGGTCAAGAGGGCGGCTTTTAAGCTATTTATAATAAAACGTGCACTGCAATTTTGGATACAAAAGGGAAATAAGAGTTAATTCCCTTGAAACATGAAAGCATCGATAATGGCTAGTATAATGTATTAATACATATTTTAAAACCTCGCATAATCTGGCAACCCTGAACCTGAACTCAACGAAAATCGTTCCCTGTGCCTAACTTTTCTAGGGTTTTTGAATGAGCGACGAATTATTGAAATCGGACCTATTAGTAAATAATATCAAAACACTATACAACGCTCGCTGCAATGAAAGACAAATTTCTAGAAACTATTATTCTGCAAAAGAAATAAACCAAATTAAATTAAATATATTTAACCATAGGAAACGGCATTTTAATGTGTGTGTAAAATATTTAATATGCGTACAAAATGTTAATAATATAGTATAAGTATATAACCATTTTACACATAACGTAACTTTGAACTAGTACGAAGCTCAGCGCCCCAAAAAAAGGTAGAAAAATGATAGAATGTAACCAATAAAATACCACAATGACAACATCCAGTTCTTTATAATGGCTGAAACGAGCGAAAGTACGTGAAAAAAACGAAAAAAAATGAAAAAAAAATGAATGAATTGTATATTCAATAAATCAATAAAAAGTTCAATGGACTTATCTTCATGACCGACTCCAGAGTTTCGCGTTAAAATACTCGTCAGGACTAGATGTTCGATAAATTTATTGAATATTATAGATCTAGTGAACTATTGAGCGCTTTTTGGCAGAAGTTCTTCTGACCCAAAATACGTTAAATAATCATTTTCACGTATTTTTGAGTCGTATTATTATAATATATATTTTTTCTGTTTTTACTCTTGCATTTTGCGTTCCTTTTATAGACGTTTTAATGTTTTTTGAAATCACATGCTGCTTACTAACCTTTTTTATGAAAAGTGTAAAACTAAGAGAAAAATACTAAAAATCTTCTTTCACACACTTTCAACAATTGAAGTGACACATCTCCGCATTTTGACTATAATCACACTGTAGATTGTTTTCTCACTTAAAAATGGTCAACTTCAAAGTAAGAAATTGTAGCGAATGCTATTTAGTAAGTTATCAGAATCAGAGGTTTTAATGTATAGAACCAAGTCAGAGGTCACTACAAACACACACCATTTTATTGTTAATAATATATGCTAAATAATAGATTCTATGTAGGTTTTTAGATGTTTTGTTGCTAAGAACCTTGGCAGTGTTCCCCATACGTGTAACCGTATTTACAACCTATCCCGTCGAAATTTCTGTAATATTCATGATCATGTCTTTTCTTATGGAAGTAAGCATTTACGTCAAACACTAAAACAAGTTTTAAACATCCTAAATTTACTCTTTACGATTTTAAGCATTGCCATCCACATTTCCAATTAATGAAGAAGATATTTTAGAAAAATAAACATATCAAAACTTTGTCTTCATTTTTCTTCAATATAAATAAAATGTATTTGGTATCTATGACCGTCTTAATGAATTCTTATTACAGAATCATTTTATGTAATATTCATGTCAATGACATTTGTTTTTCTTTTGTATTTTTGCCACGACCGAATAACTCAAACGGAAAAGGAAGTGAAAAATTAGAATTAATTTGAAACATAAGTTTCTCATAGACAAAGACGTGTATGTGGGGGAGAATCTCGACAATTGCAGTCGAATAAGTGGATCGGTTGTGAATATAGTTTGTGAATATTGGTCAAACGTTCGTTTCAGTATCCATTTGAATGAAATTTCAATTTTTTGGTTTACACTTCCAAAAGAATTGGGGTTGAAGATTTAAAATGAAGTATTGCAATTATTTCATCAATAGAACCACTTGACATTGCATGACAGTTCTGCTAAATATTTATTAAAAATTCATGACAATAAATGAAGTCATCCTGAGGGTAATTTATGATAAACGATTTGCATATAATGTTGGAACGCACTGTATACAGCCAATTTTGGGACAGTATTTTCTAATTTAGCTCGAGGAAATAAATTACTGTAGATTTTGGGGGGTGGGAGGTACGTTATTTTCTGCACTGAAATTTTGATTTAGGTTGGCTGAGTTTTATTTTTGCAGTTTAAATTTTGATTTTGATTTTTACAGTTCAACCTTTTGTCTGATGCTTGAACCTTTTGTAACTTTTGTTTTGTTTTGTTTGTTCTTCGCTATCAGACTTGTTCAAGAAGACAGTTCTTTTTCGTGTACGGATTGCCAAATATTTGAGTCATGATTTTTATGTTAAATTTAGTGTGTATTTGTGAAATGTTTGCCAATTACTTCTGGGATGATTAGCACGACAAAATTTCCACAAGTTTATGAAATTTCGTATTTTGAAATGCTTTCTGTTACCAACCGCTGAGGAAAAAAAAAAAAACAACATTTCAAAGGTTCTAAAAAGTATCAAAAACGTAATTCAATAATAAGAAATTTTTTGGTTTTTGTACTTAATAATACTTAAAGATTTTGAGGATAAAACTTTGTTTTTATTACATTTCTATCATTTTTTTCATCATGTATGCTCATTTTAGCGAATCTTAGTCGTTGAGTCGAAAGGTTTTAGCGACACAAGCGTCAGGATTTTCTGATTATTAAATTATATTTAAAGGTCACAGTTAATCATCTGAAAGAATCCTTTCCTGTGTCATAAAGTTAATATGATAGCTTAAGTTTAAACCAAAACAAACAAATCGCAAAATCCAGAAAAAAAATATAGGTCCAATGCCAAAAATCCCGATGCACATATAAAACCGATAGAAATCAACTGCACCGTCCAATAGTCACCCTCCAAAACGCTCCGATCGTATTAAAAAAGAAAAAAAAAAGTAGCTTCACACATGCTAGTGGGACGTCGGCCATGTTGGATTTACATGCCAAACAGGTACATGTCTGCTTTGCCTGGCGTGGTAAATGTATTCTCTCACTACATTCTGCTTTCCATCAGCATGGCTGATACTGACCTCCAGGAGAGTGACTCGTTGCGCATTCGCGGGCTGACATTCTCGACTGACATGAAGTGGAAAGACTATACTGAATCCATTCCGAGGTATACTGCTTAAAAAGTTGGTTCACTGTGTCGTGCTAGACAATTTTTCTCTCTAAAATCTATCTATAGATATGTAAGATAGATAGTCTACCATTCGTCCATGCTTTGAATATTGCAGCCATATATGGTCCGGTGCTCTTGCTATATAGTTAGTGGTTCTTGATAAAGCTATTAGGTTGGTGCAAAAATAATGACGTAATAATGTCGTTTTTTGACGTACGTCATTATTTTTGCACCAACCTAATACTTCTCCATCGTTGCAAAGTTGCCTCTCTGTGCCTTTTTTATAAATACTTTCATGGTAATTCTTCGGATGAGATCTTCGGTATGGTATCTAGATTTTATTAATTTAACTACAGTATTAGATTAGCAGTTAAGTTCTACAGTAAAAATTTATTTTCTCGCACTTCTCGCTTGTAGAACGCTCTTCCTGCTCCATGCTTTTCAGCCAACTTTGAGCTTCAAAAATTTAAATGCAATGTTAATCGTTATCTATTATCTTTCTGATTACTCTTGTATTGTTCGCTCTTTAATAATAATAAAATAATAATATAATAATAATTCCATTTTCCTTATTCTTTCACACTCCGTAACTCCTTGAGTCTTACTGACATTACTAGCCTGCATCGGATGAAATGATTTTAAAAAATCTATGTCAATTAATGCAGACAGCTTTTGCACAAATTGCCATTATTTTAACATCTTAATCTATCTGACAAATATATTCTTTTTGTATTAAAATTTCTAATTATTGAAAATGATTATTTACTCAAGTCAACCTTGTGTACATATGTTTTATAAATTTTACATTTAAAATTCTGTCTCTTAAGAAAATCTATTAGACAACCACAACAAACTACACACATTCTGTAGAACTACTTTAACCTACAACAAACTTTAGCTGGTAAATATTATTATAACATATAGATACATGAACTGCAGATTAGACTTGTAAAATTACATCAATATATGAAGGGCACATTCAGTTCTTGGTTCGACAAAGAAGAGATTAGTTAGATTTAGGGAAGTGAGTCGTGTACAAACATTTGAACTCTCCTCGTAACAGCGTATTTTTTTGATAGCTTTGATTTGTCACGTTCATCATAAATATAGCACAAGGTCAATTGTATTTGATAAATACCGGAGTCTACAACAAAAAAGAAAAAGAACTCTGATTTATGACTGATGAACTTGACATCATGTTCAAATACGATAACAGAGCGTTATTGAAATATGCAATGTTTTGTTTCAGTCTGGTTTAATTAAAATATTTGATTACTTGTACTTATTTCTAATGTTTTCTTTAGCATCATATATCCTGCGATATTTCTTGGGCTTTTACTTGTCATTTCCTCCTACTTTTTGCCTGTCTTTTTTCGTTCTTGGTACGACTTGCTCTTGTCACGAGTACTTTCCTTAATGTATTTGTTCTAAAGTTTTATATTTGTTCATAATTGCAAGTGCATGTTTGTTTGCAAATGGATTTTTTGTGTGGAGGGTGTTGTTTTATAGTTGAGGCATCTTTGTAGTTTTTTAGATTATGTGTAATAGGAAAAGTTATCACTGCAGTAGTCAGTGCTTGGATATGTTTTAGAGTGCAACGAGTAAAAATCGATTCCATCTGATTTTTAAGATCAATCCAAGAATGCAGATGAGACTGTACGGGATTCTCCTGGGTCAAAATATTTTTATGATTAACAAATAATATAATATCCGCGTCTGTCGCAAGCGCCGTTGGCCGCTCCCAAAGAGGAACGAACAGGACGCTTTGACCTTGATCTTTTCATCGTGTTTCCTACACACTATATAATTTAATTTCATTTAGTTTTAGAATTGATCTAATGACGTTTTACTTCCTTTTATGTCGTAATATATTTCCTGACCCTTTTTACACCTTAAATTTTCATACCAAATCTCAGCTTATATTTCTTTGAGATTTTTAATATTTTGCGAGACCTGTGGTTGTTGTTCGTCTCCCTTAATATAACATCCTTTTTTTCTTTTTTTTTTGTCTGTCAACTGGACGTTAGTGGCACTTTTTACTCCTATTGTTACTTCTGGTTTCTTATACATCTAGCTTCCTCTATTGCCGGCATTATGTCTCTACTTGCTGCCCTGCGTGTCGTCCACACTTAAATAACCAATCACGTATACTACAATTATAATGCGACGGGAGGTTTTGACATCGGACTCAACCAGCAGCTACGCAACGCCAGAACCAACGCCTGACACAGACCAGATCGACCGCATCTAAACTTCCTATCGTCGACGCGGTCGGACTGGACGTGTTTCACCAGTCAGATTTTACGCCTTTAATTTAAAAATGTTAGTGGGCCTCTTGTAATCTCATACTGATTTGGGGCAAATCTCAGATCTATAATCCTTTGTCTACATGATTTATATTCCCACCTGATTTAAGTGAATAAGGAAGACTATATTGAAAAATGAAAAATTTTTGTGTAAACGTATTGAGGTAACTATGTATAGTTTAAATAAATCAACTTTTGTATGAATATATTTGTTGCGTTTTCACTTCAAAGTTTTCGCTAAAAATGCATTCAAATGCAATATATATATATATATATATATATATATATATATATATATATATATATATATATATATATAATGAATGAATGAACGAAAAGAAAATAGGAAAACTTTACATAGTTTAGCCGACGCGTTTCCTCATTCGACGGACTTTATCAAGGCAAATGTGATGGTTTCGTTTTGTAAAATATTTTATTTGCTTTGATAGTCCGTCGAATGACGAAATGCGTTGGCTAAACTAAGTATAGTTTTCCTATTGTCTTTTCATTCGTTTTGCCTCTTCTACAGATGTACTTCATGTGAGAAAATTTACACACATATTGCGTATAATTTGATAGCATGTTTTCATTAATACATGTCTCAATAAATAATTTAGACAAGTTTTGTCTACTTATTCTTAAAAGGATCCTCTCATATTTACGGAAAATTAGTATTCTTATTAAAGAAAAAAGAAAATTATCACGTTGACGCATATTCATTTTATTCCGAGTACTTGTTGAATGTTATTATAGTTGACTTGAATTTAAGTGTGCATTCCTTATTTGTTAATTTGTTCATTATTTACTTAATAGCCTCTAGAAAAAAATTATTGAAAAAAGTTTGAACAAAGTAACTATAAACAAAAGCCGCAGAGATGGAGAAAGCATTAACCGCACCATCGCCTGTGAGATACGCTGCAAAAGCCATTCCATTTCACGAGGCCCGTCACTTAATCGAGACGCAATCCCGCCAACCCTCCGAAGGAAGGCCATTGAACGAGGAGCAAAAACCCCAGAAGTCTCCACTGCCACAGGAGTAAAAAAAAATCTATCAGCAAGAGAAGAATATTTAACTATTTTCTTTTATCTCTGCGTCCCGGGCGACAGACCCTGGATCAATTGCGGACCTGATCAAATTACTAGTCGAAAATGTATCAGCTAAAGTCTCATCCCAAATAAACTTCTCCATTTTAAAAGGGAAAATGGTAATGCCATCCGGCCGCTTTCTATCACCACGGTCGAGGCCTACGAGTTAGATTTGGGACGGGAACCCAGTTGCATCCAGACCTCTTCTGATGATGTCATTTATTGCTGCATGCCTTGGAAAGCGGCCGGCACTACGACGACAGGAGATAGGATGCAAACCAAACTCTTCGATGGAAGCTCCACATCTGCACCTGTGACGCTCACATAATTTGAGTCCAAGACGGATCACGACTCCGACCCGAGTGCACTCATCATCTAGAAGGGTACCGGTAGATGAAGAGGGCACTGCGTTGAACCAGACGCCACTACTCGGTTGTGAAGCAAATAGTAGACAGACGAGGAGATGCTGATCCAGAGAGAGGCTCAACTTAGTAAAATGGTCCTCGCATTTTATTTTATCCCAGCTTTTTTTGTTTTGATGTGTCTAGTGGGATAAAAAGTAATTCTTGGGCCCAGGCGCTACAAACTTGTTCGAAAGAACTACCCGAGAAACATTGAGACGATCCACCAAGTATCTCATCAATTCATAATTATTAAACTATTAGTTAAAACCTAGATATTTTTTAAAAATATCTACTGTAAACATTTTAAAAATTTGTGCAGTATTCATAATTAATTTTTATTAAGGGTTGGTTCAATTTTTTTAATATAGATAGAATAAACTAAAACTCGGAATAAAATGAATATCTATCAACATGGTAACTTTCTTTCTTCCTTTATTAAGGATACTAAGAAACTTGTTCGTAGATATGAGAGGATCCTATTAAGAATAAGTAGACAAAACTTGTCTAAATTATTAAATGAGATATGTCTTATATATATATATATATATATATATATATATATATATATATTAACACGAGCATATGTAGAGTTCCCAGGCAGATGAATTAGCAATGTATTGCGTTTTTCTTTTCTTCATATCTTAAGATGTTGCATTCATACATTTTGTTCAATTCTTGATGACAACCGATTCTTACAACAAAGCAATACGTGATCCACTTGTTTTGCTCTGAGACAAACAATGGCTTCAGGTTCTTTTTCTTCTGAAGTCTTTCATGAAAGGCAGAGACAAAAAGCGTGAATAATGTTACGTTCAACACACTTCATAGCAAGACAACAGACAGAAGAGTTCTTTCTTAAAAAGCGTGGACAAATCGATGTCAAACACAAGATGGATAGACTTTTATGAAAGATAGATAATGAAATATAGATATAATCTTAGGAAAGATAGATATAAGCAAATATGTGCGTATATTGAGATTGTTAGATGAAAACAAGCCAAAAGATATGAACAGCCTGAGAAAAATGTAAACCTAGAGCTCGATAGATTCATAGACAAGACCTAGATAGATATGAATAGACTTTCTATATGTATGCATAGAACTTACTGTTGAGGAGTACTAGTATTTAAGTGACTTAATGCAATGTTCTTCTTCGTTGGCTGGTTTCCGTCTTTTTCAGTCGCTGTTGGTCTCGTTTCTGCATTGCTTGAGTTTTCATGTACCACTAATGTCATTTCAGAATGCCTTGTTACTGTTGACTGAGAAAAACTTAGAACAATCGCCTTCTCAAAGATAGAACACCTCATCTTCCTGGCCGCTGTAATTATTTCAGTGTGAAATGGTGTTAAATCCTGTCTGTATTCCATAAGCGGAGTAATGGATAGCGGCTCGGATTGAGGAATCGGAGAACCGAGTTCGAATTCCAGTTGAATCTATTACATTCACTTATGTGCTAATACCCTTCGGAAAGGTATGATTCCTCATCTTCTCCCACAGCTATGGGTAAATAGCAGGACAGACTTGGTTCTATAGACTTAGATGGGTGGCAACTGGTCTAGGAGAAGGACAACTCTGAATTCAGAACCGATCCTCCAGGTTGGGGGTTATGCAGTAGGCTAACAACCTACTCATGTAAAAAAAACTGGCTTGTTATAAAAACCGCAACGATATCTTGCGGCCCTATATTCCCCAAGGAATTTAAAGGAATAATATATATATTGTATGATTGTCACAGCTGCACTAATTGTTTATGTATGTCACACATATGTCACCAGGGGGAGTTCCTTTCTACAAGTGGAAGAAGACGAAAGTCCTAAGTATATAACTAACTTCTTTAGTCAATGAATGCCGAATGTTTCCCAGCGCTACTGTCAGTTGAAAATTATAAAATCTCTGTTTAAACAAGGAAACGACTATGATTGCAATTATGGTTACCATTTAATGGTCACGATTTAAAGTGAAAACAATCTAGCCTAACACTCATGAGCCTGGTGTATGTCATAATGTTCATCTGAATTTCTCGACATAATCATAAAATATGCAGATGTCATAAGCATGATGAATACTGGAACCAGAAATCAAAACCAAAAGCGTTTCTCATTTTATTTACCATCATTTCTGGTTGATTAAATAAAAGAGGTGAAAGACCGATAATTTAATTGATTGGTTGTCAATGACTGTGGGGAGGGGAAAATATAATTTCTACAGAAGTCAGTGAAAATGGATGCTAAAATTAAAATTAAATGAAGCTGAGCAAACATACATGCACACATATTTAATTTAGGCCAGTTTAGCTAAAGACCGACGAAAACTCTTTGTTTTATTTAAATTTCCTATTGTTCGGATTATTTTGCCGGTTTCCGAGTTAAAATTTGAACATTTGAATTATTTAATATCTTTATAAACCATTATCAAAGAATTTTCGTTTGTGTTGAAAGGATTCCATCGATTTGCATACATTGGGTTTTCCACAGTTTTCGAGTCTCGACATGTAGGATTTTGCAAGTATCGCAAATTCACAATGTTTAAATTTTCTCTGGAAAGTGGAAAAATAGTCAGAAATGGAAAAATGGAAAAAAAAAAAAAAAAACACACACACACACACACACACACACACACACACACACATATATATATATATATGATAAAAATGTAGTTTTAAGGTATGCTATATTTCTGAGTTAAAGTCCTCGATACTAGGAATAGAGCGTATGTAAATATAAAAGTGGATAGTGATGTCAGTTCCCAGCAGCGGCACACTGGGTGGATCTCAGTGTCCATAAATTCTATGCTATCAGCTTAGGGATCAGGTATGACGATTGCATTTAAGCATGAAACAGACTGTCGCCGCTGGGGGGTGACTATTGAATTCCCACTCATATATATATATATATATATATATATATATATATATATATATATATATATATATAAGCTAGTTCACCCCAAATAAGACAGAAGAACCATTAAGATGCAAGGGTATACCAAGTGTGAAAGGATTAGAAAACGGAAACATTACTAAGGAGAGGAGCGAGAACAAAAGAAGAGTAATCAAGAGGACAGTGGATAGCAATTGACATCATTTAAATGTTTGAAGATTAAAGCATGAACCCAGAAAGAAATGTTTCCAAGCAAGAAGTGCAAGAAAAGAAACTGTTACCATAGGACTTACGGTTACATCTAGCTAACTCAGCTATAAATTGGTGAGACTTCGTCGCTAGTCTAGAACTGCGCTTAAATTCATAAAGTCTATGTATCATAGTGAAGAGTTCATCCGAACAATTACCATGAATGTATTTATAGAAAAGGCACAGAGAGGCAACTTTTCGGCAGTGGGAAAGGGACTGAAGCCCATACATCATATCAGTACCAATATTATTGCTGATTCTTGTTTGGATTTGATCACGTATATTTAGATATATAGCAGGAGAACCGGACTATATGTGACGCAAATATTCTAAGTATGGACGAATGATAGACATATGGATATGCAAGAGAGAAAAATTGAGAGAAAAATTGAGAGAAAAAAAAAATGGAGAGAAAAATTGTTTAGCACGACACAGTGAACCAACTTTCTTAGCAGCTGACCTCGCAATGGATTCAATATATATCCTAGATGTTCGCATCAGTCATGCTGATGGAAGGCAAAAAGAGGTTCTCTCAAATTATTAATCGAGAGCAGTTTTTTTTTGCGTTAAAAATTAACATTCTTTGCCCCAGTTAAAAAAAAGACTGAAGGTCATTTATGACATCAGCTACCAATTTGACCAAACTTACTATCGAAACAAGAGTAAATGGTAAATTTGATCAGACTTACTATCGAAACAGGAGTAAATGGCTGTATCATCAGCATAGATACCAAGTTGAGAGCTGACGTCATCGGGAAAGTCGTTAATGAAAATAAAAAGTAGGACCGAGAATAGAAAAACAATTCAGTATTGAGTAGGGCCTCTAGTATTTTACCAAAAAGAGGTAGTAGGTTAATAGGATTATTGTTGGAGGGATCGGACAGTTCACACGAGTTCTTAAAAACTGGAATAGATTTCCAAAAAGCAGAAAAGCATGAGGCAGCGAGGCATTTATCATACAGTTTAAAGAGAACGTGAGCCAGTTCGGGAGCATACTTCATAAGTAGGGATACCATCAAATCCACATGTCTTGTGGGGAACCAGATTAGAGATGACAGCAAAAACTATAGAAGGGGTTAAATGGATATCATCTAACAGAGACTCAATTTTCAAAGGAATGTTAGGCAAAGATACTCCAGATGAATCAAGAGTTGAGTTTAAAGAGAATTTACCGGCGAAACGTTCAGCTTTATCAACATAAGATGTTATTGAGTGAGTGAAGAGAGGAGGAATATAAAACTTACTTTTACGTAATACATTATTACAGAGCCACCAGTAATCACGAGAGCCTAAGTTGTTAGGTGCCTCATTTTCTCAGCAGAGACTTAGTATATATATATATATATATATATATATATATGTGTATGTATATGTATATATATAAAGTTGGATTTTTTCTTATGACGCCGGAAAAACTATAAATTTTTACCCCTCCATATATATATATATATATATATATATCCTACCTCCTCTTTCACTGACATCTGATGCCCTTCAAAGCACTTCTCCCGCACAAGTGTCTCTTCCATCTTTCAAGACCGACTACAAAATCCTCTTTCAGGGTCGCTATCAACTGCCTAGTCACATTGTCCTTAATCTCGTCTAAAATTTTCTTCCTTTCAACAGCAATTTTAACTGAAGTCGCTGTGGACTAAATATGGAATTGGCGGACTGCTCGCGTGCGTTCAACATTTTTGGCTGTTCTACCTTCTAGAATATGAATCCCTTTCAACAGATACCAGACTAAGTTTCAAGCGTCGGTACTAAAATGTTCTTTGAGCTTGGTCATCGTGAATCATTCTGAAGGACATTTATATTCATTAGAATATATCCAAGTTTCAAACTAATCGATGCGCATCCACAATGACTGCAAACATCACACAGTCAACAAGCTCACTTAATATTGTTTCACTAGCGACTGAATAACCCCGAGGGAAGAGAGTGTTTATGCATGCACGAAAATTACATTTCAGACACATACACACAAACACACATATATATATCATGCTACCCGAGATAAAGTCGAACAACATGCGTAGACCAGTTTGTCTAGCATGGATTCAAATTAAATCGCTCCTTTATTTCTGTGATTTGCATTTATATCTATACACTTGAGTTTTCTTAACTCTATACGGCATCTACACGGATTCAGTGTGTTTGGAAAATTATTATGGGCGTCACCTACTTCCGTCTTTACGATGCTAAATATTGGGGTTTGATTCTAGGATTCATAATTTAAGGAAATATCTGAAAAAAAGAATGTATGACCATTACTCGATTCCTATTTTTGAGGCGTTTCTCACGCAAAAAATTCTTAAAGGTAAATCCAACACTTTAATGAAAATTAGCGGAATTTATTTTATATATGAAAACTCTTTTGCAGGTAAAACGACAAAAGAATTATGAAACACGAATTTTTCTTTCGAGAAAGTTTTTTTTTCCTGCATCCTCTTCATTTAAGGGATTCATGATTTTGATTAAGCAGACAACAATCCAAATGTCAATTTATTTTGTCTTCGTGTTTGACATACAAAGTGAACTCTGGCCCACAATGCGTGCATCTGGTAATAGATCTATTATACAGTTTTACCACCGAATCACTAAACCGTGATAAAATTAGATATTGATTAAACAAGATATCAAATTTATTGTCTTTCTTCTTGCCTTCGTTTCTATAGGCTCAAGTGTATCATTCTTCTACTGCCAATCAAAAATTGTTTTTATTTTACAGAATTTCACCGCAAGATAAGGCTGGAAAGCCATTCAAAGTGGAGGATTACAGTCGAGATGGTAATAGTGTTGTGTCGTGGCACAATAGTAAAATTAAGAAAATCAAGTCGAGGTTGGTTTAAGGAACAAGTGTATTTAACATCACAGATACAAAGGTAGGAAACGGGTACTACTCAGCTAGGCAGTTGTAGTACTGTCGCTGCTTACGATATTCAGACCCCCCCACGAGGGCGTCATGTGGCACAAGGCCTTTTTAACGTGGGCATTCCGAGCCCGTGGGCTCGGCCAAAAATATGCCCATTGAACCCGTATAAACGGGTTCTGGGCCGGTCTACCTCCCCGAAGGAGACTCCGCCCTTCGGCGTAGCCTCCTCCGGGTTCCTCCCGCCCGAAAGCAGTCCAACCGATCAGCAGGTCAGAAAGTAAACGACTGACTGTCGCTGCTTACGATATTCAGCCCCCCCCCCCCACGAGGGCGTCATGTGGCACAATGCCTTTTTAACGTGGGCATTCCGAGCCCGTGGGCTCGGCCAAAAATATGCCCATTGAAACCGTATAAACGGGTTCTGGGCCGGTCTCCCTCCCCGAAGGAGACTCCGCCCTTCGGCGTAGCCTCCTTCGGGTTCCTCCCGCCCGAAAGCAGAGAGTTCAGCTGGTCACAAAGTGAACGACTGACTGTCGCTGCTTACACACCGAGTAGGTATTACTGGCACTATATATAGCGAGAACCGGTGTAATTCCCTTGTGTTAGAAGGCCGGTGTAACACCCCCCTTTGAAAATATCCCGTCTGGGAATTAATAACGTTTTTGTTTTGGGTTCACCCTAATCAACTCCGTTGATTTCCGTTTTCTTTTTGACCTCCTATTCTCAGGAGTTGTCTCTGGTATGGGCACCTGAAAAGTATCAAACACTGTGTCCATGATGTCCTCCTCGGGCGATCTGGTCACCTCACTGTTCGAGTATCTTTTCCGGATTTGGTTAGTGTGACGTTTGTGCACGAAATCTGGTCCCTTAATCATATAGACCATGTTGCCTATTTGTTTCTCAATAATGCCGGGCTCCCAAAAGGTCCTATTATTTCTATGAATCTTGTAGAAAACTCTTTCGCCAACTTTATACCGTTTTTTTGTTATCGGTTTTTTGAGGTTTGGCCTATCCTGGTTTGGTAACAACTTGTGGAAAATTGATCTAACCTTGCGTCCGAACATGACCTCAGCAGGTGTCTTCGACGTTTCGATGTTTGCATTGGGAGTGACCCTGTAAACTTGTAAGAACTGTTGGATTGACTTATCCGTCGGTGATCCACTAGCTTTTCTCAGGGCTCTCTTGAACGTATCTACGAATCTCTACGCTTGCTCATTACTTCTTGGGTGGTATGGCGGAATGGTTATATGCTCGATTAGATAATCCTCGCAGAGATGTTTAAATTCGGTAGACGTGAATTGCGTTCCATTGTCTGTGACAATGCAGTCTACAACTCCAAACCTAGCGAATAGTTCATACAGGAAGTTAATAGTTGCCTCAGATGTGGGGTTCTTGCATTTCAGTACTTCCTGCCACTTAGATAGACTGTCTATAACAATGAGATAGTAGAAACCATCTAACGGTCCAGCAAAATTCAAGTGAATTCTCGACCAATGTCGGTCCGGTTTTGCCTACGATCCGAATTGAGTCGGAGGAGCTTTCATAACTAATGCGCATCCTCTACACTCCCTGATTTTTTCTTCTATATCCTTATCCATGTTTGGCCGAAAACGAAAGAGCGCATAAGGCTTTTCATTCTTGATATGCCTGGATGTCCTACATGGAATTCCTTGAGCATTCTTTTCTGTAATGTCGTAGGAATTACGACCCTGTCGCTATATAACAGGACGTTATCACAAATTGAATAAATTTCCTCATCCAGTTGGTTACTGTTGATTTTTTCTTTCGTGCTTATAATAAATTCGTCCACCTCTGCCTTACTCATAATCTCATCAAGCGTTACTGGAAGTTCTCTTATCGTGTCACAAAGTATTTTTTACTTCAACTTCCGCTTGAATGGCTGCTATTACCATATCCTCCAATGGTTCTGTGTGCTTAGGTATTAACCTTGATAAGCCGTCTGCATGACCAAGTTTTTTTAGATGGTACATACTCCATTTGAAAATTATAATTCAGAAGAATGGTACCCCATCTTTGGAGTCTATTCGCTGTATGTTGTGGTAATCCCTTTTTCGATCCAAAAATCGTTAGTAAAGGTTTGTGATCTGTTTGTAACAGAAATTGTCTACCGTGCAAGAAACGATGAAATTTCTTTACTGCGAATATAATGCTTAGCGCCTCTTTCTCGATTTGCAAGTAGTTCTTTTCGGCTGGTAAAAGTGAACGGGATGCATGGGCTATGGGTTTTATTTTTCCATCATCCATTTTGTGTAGTATGCATGCTCCTATGCCATAGGCACTGGCATCGCTTGCAACTATAATATCACGCTTGGGATTATAATGTGCCAGAAACAAGTCAGACGTTAATATATCTTTAATTTCCTGAAATGCTTCTTCGCATTCTTGCGTCCAGACCCATTTTTGGTCCTTCCTTAACAATTCATTTAAGGGTGATCTTAGTTTATGCATATTTGACACGAATACATTGTAATAATTCGCCAAACCTAAGAAACTTTGTAGAGACGCAATATTTTCTGAAGCAGGCATGTCCCTTATTGCACTCGATCTATCTAGATCCGGCCTTCTTCCTGTTCATCGATGATTTGCCCCAAGTATTTTATTTTTTCCATGAAAAAGGTACATTTTTCCTGCTTCAGTTTAAATCCATAATCCTGGATCCTTTTGAATACTTGGTTTACATGAGCTTTGTGTTGTTCTTTGCTAGCGCTGTTCATTAACACATCGTCCAGGTACCCTACTGCGAAGTCCAACCCACTTAACATCATGTCCATTGTTTGCTGAAAAACCGCAGGGGCGACTTTGACCCCAAAAGGAAGTCTGTTAAACTTGTACAATCCCTTATGGGTATTGATGCATAGCAGCTTTGAACACTCCTGATCGAGTGGGATTTGTAAATACGCGTCACTGAGGTCGATTTTAGAAAAATATTTCCCTCCACTCAGTTTCGCGAATTTTTCTTCAGGGCTCGGAAGGGGATAATGGTGATCCTTTAATGCATTATTTAAACCTGTTGAGAAATCGGCAAAAACCCTAATCTCCTTGCGCTTCTTTTTGATGTAAACTGTTGGCGTAGCCCACTCACTGTGATCAATTTTTTCGAGGACACCCATGCTTTCGAGTCTTTCTAATTCACCGTCTATTTATTCTCTAGCGGCGTATGGAACCTTTCTTTTCTTTTTGAACACTGGCTGTTCATTTTCTTTGACTTCAAATTTTGCTACGACTTTTGTACACCTTCCAAGACCGCCTGTAAATACGTCTGGAAAATTCTCTTTTAACTCCCTCTTAAGTTTTTCTGCCTCCACATTCGAATCCTCAACTTTTTGACAAAAAGAGCTTAAAGGCAGATCCCATAGTCTAAATTTTTTCGAACAGATCAGTTCCAAAGAGGTTATTTGATTTTCGCATGACAAAAATTTTCGCTTTTTCGATCTTATTCTGAAAAGAAATATTCGTCAATAATTCTCCTTCGAAGGTGATTTTTTCACCACTGACGCTTCTCGCCGTTTTATGTGATTTAATCATAGTGGGTCTCCCAAGCTTCTTCCATGTCTGTACATTAATGATGGAAATACCAGACCCACTATCAAGCTGTAGTCTTACTTTCTTTTTAAACATTTTGACCTGTACAAATTTCCGGATATTTCGTTCCTCAGGTTCAATTTTCGTTAGTTTAATGGATGTCTTCTTTCTACTAGATTTTTTCCTACAATGTGATGCCTTATGCCCCTTCTGGTAGCAGTTGTCACATTGTTTGAATTTGTAGGGACACTCATTGTACCAATGTTTATCTCCACACCTCCAACACGGTCCAGGTGGATCTTTTCCCTGTTTTTTCCTCTGGTTATTTTTTTAAGTTAATTTTTTCTTCTGATGGACCTTTTTAATGTGCGACACTCCGCTTTCCTCTATGTCACGACTGTCCTGTTTCAACGCAACAAACCGTTCACAGTCTTCCGCTAAGCTTTGTAGTTTTAAATTTGGCTCGTTTTCGAGTTTATTTAAAACACGACGCCTGATCGCAGCGTCTTTACCTAAAACCAGCCCTTGCACAAATATTAAACATTTAAAATTATCTGATGATAATTCCTCCAGTTTAAAGTCGTCGCAATGCTTGTTTACAATACTTGCATAAGTAGTGTAATCATCTTCCTCTCTTCTAGTGACATTCATACACTTATATCTCCTGTGAAAAAGAGAAATTTTTGTAGAAAACAGTTCTGTTAGTAGAGTAACTGTCTCTTGGAAGTTCAACTCACTGGTCTTTTTTGGGAGGATAAAATTCACGAACTTTGTATGCTCGGCAGTTCCCAATTTTCTTAGCAGAAACCTAACTTTTTTAGCGTCTGTCCATGTACCGCAATCCGATACAAAAGTATCCTCATATTTTCTATAGAAATGAGCAAACGTGACATCGTCTTCTGGATTATAATTGAACCTTTCAATAGCGTTCCACACAGCCGTCTGGGAGAATGCGTTATGATTCTCGCTTGCATTCGTTAACTGTGTTGCCTCCAGAAGTTGCCTCTGTTCCTCCTTTGTTTTCATAAAGATTTCTTCGACGCGTTTCTGCTGTTCCAACAACTCTTTTTTAAATTTTTCCTCAATTTCAAGTTGTCGTTGAAGTTGTTGCTTGTGCAACTAGAGACTTTGTTCCGTTTGAAATTTGAACAATTGAAGAAGAGACTCTCTTAATTCTGCGTCCATGGTACGAATTCAATTTACGCACCATACAGTTTACACTTGTATTAAACAAATCAGTTTTCCCAAGTCTTGCTTAATAAAATTAGTTTGCTCAACTAATACACAAACAAGAAATATATTATTTCTTAGCCAAAAAGTCAATTCAAGTTTTTCTTTGTTACAAAAAAAA
The DNA here is from genome assembly GCA_963932145.1 of Acanthosepion lycidas. Classification (NCBI taxonomy): domain Eukaryota; kingdom Metazoa; phylum Mollusca; class Cephalopoda; order Sepiida; family Sepiidae; genus Acanthosepion; species Acanthosepion lycidas. The sequence continues at coordinate 136,737,372 of OZ010577.1, forward strand.
TCATTTCGCAAATGTCATTTGTTGCATGTTGTATTTCTGGTAAAAAAAAAAAAAAAAAATCCGTCGCTTTAAGGAGTGTCGACTAATGGGAAAGTCACAAAATTTTTTTTTTCAACCTCTTTGTGGTTTTGCACAAATATGACTCGAATATTTAATTAACAGTCTTTGTTAAGCACAAATGACTTACGCGAATATATATTTTTCACTCGACAAATCATTTAACTTTGAAGAGGAGAAAAACAAAAAAAAATCCTACCGTGAAAAAACTCTGGTTTCTACAGTGAACCCTGTTTTTTTTTTCAAAACACTTGGTGTCAGTATTTTCAACTATTTTAATAATTGACAATATTATTCGCGTTCTCACGCTGTAGACTTTTGGTAGCAAATTTTTGGTTGTTTTTATTTTATTTTTTTTTTTTTTTACGTCGCCAAATTACTATTGTAGTAATTAATTTGCTATTAATCCTTGCGTATCCAAATATCTGTTTGAAATGACGAAGGTGTTTTACCGTAAGAATCTTGCGAATCCTTGTATTTCAATCACTTTAGGTGATTGTCTGCAGTGATATCGTTTCGATTCCGACGTCGCCAATCTGTTGTGTCGTGGCACAATAGTAAAATTAAGAAAATCAAGTCGAGGTTGGTTTAAGGAACAAGTGTATTTAACATCACAGATACAAAGGTAGGAAACGGGTACTACTCAGCTAGGCAGTTGTAGTACTGTCGCTACTTACAATATTCAGCCCCCCCACGAGGGCGTCATGTGGCACAAGGCCTTTTTAACGTGGGCATTCCGAGCCCTTGGGCTCGGCCAAAAATATGCCCATTGAACCCGTATAAACGGGTTCTGGGCCGGTCTACCACCCCGAAGGAGACTCCGCCCTTCGGCGTAGCCTCCTTCGGGTTCCTCCCGCCCGAAAGCAGATAGTCCAACCGATCAGCAGGTCAGAAAGTAAAAGACTGGCTGTCCCTGCTTACACACCGGGTAGGTATTACTGGCACTATATATAGTGAGAACCGGTGTAATTCCCTTGTGTTAGAAGGCCGGTGTAACAAATAGTGATGTAATAGGTGTGTTATACAAATTGAAGAGAAAGTGTAGGAAGGATAGATAACAATTGATCCTAGACTTTAAGAAGTCAAGATTGAAGGGCTTAGGGAAGCAACCACGTGTGAATCTGTTCTAAAAACTGCTAGTTCTTGGGGAAAGGCTGTCTGGGTGGTATTTTTTTCTTAGATTTGAAATATGGAGGAAATTAGCGTGATTCGGTTTTGTGAAAATAGCATAACATGTCCGATCTGTAAATGTCTGAACAGGTAACCCTAAAGAATGGAGCTGATCCGAACATTTGCCATAAAATAGCGACAGGAGGTTATAGAGTGAGAAAAAGGGTTTCCTCCACAATACCGCATAAAAAGATTTTTAACCTTATCTAGCCTAGGAATTGAGGACTGAGCAGCAAAACTCCATTTTGATGTCATCTGACTTTTGTAAAGAGATTACTGACAGAAGGAGGCAAGTATTTCCTTGAGCAATAGAATGAGACGCGACTATTTTTCCAGCTTCTTCAGCAATAGATTGTATATATGATTGCCACTTGAGATCTGGAGGAACCTGGAAAACCAATAGACGTTCAAATCAAATTTTCTATCATTTATCTAAACTTGTCTTCTTGTCAACATTTCTATTTGTTGTTCCTTTAATCGAAAAATACAAGTGGCCTCAAATGGTCACGGTAAATGGAAACAAGTGCTCTTTACGATAAATAAAATGCTCTTCTTATATTCCTTCACTTTCAGGTTCAAAATACTTTCTCATTGGTATTTACACAGATTTTCTTAAATGTATGCTAGTTTTATTTTATCTTCTCAGAAAATTAATTCACTCGATCACGAAGATATAGTATTTTATAGAGATACTGGGGGATAATATTACTTCCAGGGCCGAATTAGTCATTACAAATCAAACCAATTAAGATGACTTTGTTAATGAACACAAGTGAACCAACAAAAGTTTAGGTTATGTTCTCTTTTTATGAAGTTCATATTTTAAACCACTTCATTTGTTTTGCATTATGAGTCAGCAAGGAAATTGCAGAAAAAAGAAACCTGATTTATCAACAACAACAACAACAACAACAACAAAAGTTTGCTCTTTGAAATGAACTTTGACAATCGATAAGCAGATGACTTTGAACAGCTTGTATAAAAGCTAGTTGCATTCGCCACAAACATCATTCTGTGGACTAGCAGAATACAAAAAACTTTCTGTGTATTCTATTGGCGCTAACTCTGTGAACCAACCCACTCACAGCCTTTTGCTTTTCTTGTTACCTGATTATTACTCTCTCATTAGCTTTCTCTTATGCTAATTTGCAATTTCCCCAATTGTCCTTGCCAAGTTCGTAGCTATTTCCACCCCTTTATGCGGGAAAGCGACAAAGAGGCATAAAAAATTGACAATACTTAACAAGATGGCTGAATGAGAGATTACTTCTGATTGAATAGACACCAACTGATATTACATATTAAGTAATTAACTATCCAATTAGTTAACAAAAACAAAAAGAAAAAAAAACGGGAAGAGGGTACAGCCGTTCGACTTCTGCTGCTTGTATTACAACTGCCACTGCTGTTTCTCTAGTGCAGCTACTATTTGTGCTTTTGTACAACGGCGAAGAAGCGGTGTTATTTAATGAATTTATCTCGCTTACAGCTGCTCTATTACAACTGCTATTTGAAAGGCAACAAAGATTGACAAGCAAAGCAGCGACAGAAAAGCGGATTAGCAGACGAACAGCTGAGTTTAGCATTACAGACTAACAAAATCATTTGTAAAGTTTTCATATTTAGAAAACTAATTTCCTTGAACAAAGATATCAAACCAATTTGAACAAAGCAAACTACTTGGCTCAACGCTGTGAAAATAGAGATCAAAACTATCCGTACGGCTAAAATGGAAAATTCAATTACAGATCAAAGGAATAACGGTGTTAAAACCAAGACGGAACAAGATTCTTCTGATGAACTTAGAAAAAGGAAATCCAGAAAGAATGGAGAAGCTGTAAAAGAAGAGCTGCAAAAATGTGGTTCACAAGAGAGAAAGCATCAGAATGTGTATGTGTCGTTGAAGGAATTACCGGCATATTCCGATCTCAACAGCCAGGTCCAAGAGGTTGTCAAGCAAAGCACGTGGTGGGAAATTCGGGGTGTTGACTGGGCTATCCTCCTGGCCGCACTAGCAATTACCTTTATGTGTTTTTTTTTGCTTCGCTTAAACAATTGGTTAGCACTTTTGATAGGTGGTGTCCTCAGTGGACTCGCCCATTCGAGCCTTTCCGTTAAAGGCGGGCACCTGGCCACGCATGGAGTCCTTTCCACATCGCGCTTCTGGAACAAATTCTGGTCTCGATTTTTCGTTGAATTTCTCGGTAGTTACACAGGCGATATTGCCACTGAGTACCATGTCAAATTCCACCACCCACACACCAATATTATTGGGCTGGGTGATTCCAGTTCCTGGAAAATACCCGGTCTGTCTCGACTTGCGTATATGTTCGTGGCACCTCTAGCTCTTCCTTTAATCACACCATTCGTGGCCATATTTCAACTGTGGGGCCGTTGGAAAGCCTTATTTTGCTATATTTGTGTCATGCTGTCTGGTTACCTTTTCAATGTTTGGTTACTAATCCACATCTCCCAATTCACCGTAACCGGTTCGATCACCTTTATTTTCCTCAACAGAGCTGTTATGTCGATCCCATACATCCACGTGAATATATTTCAACATATCGGGCTCTCAATGTACTCGAAGGAGGATCGGCCAACCCGACTCTACCAAATGGCGACAGGCGTCCTTAATCTAGACAGAAATCCATTCCTCGATTGGTGCTTTGGTCTGGGAATCAGTAATTGTCATGTCGAGCACCATCTTTTTCCACAACTCTCCGACTACATGTGTCTGAAGGTCAAACCTGTTGTCTCGGCGTTCTTCAAACAACACAACCTGCCCTACCAAGAAAAGAATTATTCGGAACGGCTTCACTTGTTTCTGGAAAAGTACGAAGAATTAATGGTCAATGCCCCAACAATCATCCATTTTGTCGGTATTCAATAATCATCGTTATCATCATTATACGACCACATCGGTGAAAGAATTTTTGTTTTTTCTTGATAAAGAAAAAAAATCAAAGCAAAACAGAAAAAAATCCATGGAGCAGGAACAGTGTAGAAAAAAATAATTATATACAATTAGACGAACACACAAGTGCACATACCAGTGAAACATACACACACATACCTTTCACGAAAAGTTTTAATTTTTAATAATATCATGGAGAAAAATAAGCATACCATCTTTAACTAACAAAAATACACATTGGCAGAACATATATACTAATAAATAGTAACACATGTGCGCGCGTGCGCGCACACACACACACACACACGATTTTATATCTGTCTTCTTGTGTTCATATTGACAGACACAAATAGCAAAATAAACATAAAAACGTTGCACAAAATAGATGCATCTTGTGTTCATCTTTCATTCTCGTGCGTACTATATAAAGAGATAAGTATTTCTATAAGGAATATAGAAACGGTTGCGAGGAATTATGAATTACATAAAAATAAAATCGATTTTAATTTTTTTTTTTTTTTTTACATAATCTCAGAAAGAACTTTTCTACTGAACCAGATTTCGTGAATTTCATTTCAAACAGTGTGTGTGAAGCAAAAGGTAAATTATTTTCTTTTTCGATTTTATACATACATACACACATATATATATATATATATATATATATATATATATATATATATATATATATATATATATATATATATATATATATATATATTACGTTTCACAACCGGGGTTTTATAAAAACAAAACAATTGATTAAGAAACAACGAATGGATTAATTAATAATACCATTAATCCAGGAACCTGTTTTACGTTGTTTCATATTTATTTCATAAGAAGGTCACTAAGAGAGGAATATTTGTTATCGACTCAAATTCTGATGCACAAGAACTAAAAAAATAAGATGAAGAAAACCTTTTGGAATTTGTACAAAAAGGAGATCTTTTCTATTTTTTTCATGTTTGTCAACATCCAAATTCCGCTGCCAATCACAGCCAACTTTTCAAATAATTAAAAAAAAAAAAAACAGTAAAATACATAATTACAAGATTCTGACATTCGTAAACTTTAATTCTTTTTACAGTCAAGAAGTCTTTGAATTATCATTTGATACAATAATTTGTTTTTTTGTTTGTTTTTACAAATTATTATTATAATTTGATTTCTCTTTGAAAATGTTTCTGGTTTCTGACCACATTTGCCTTTTTGTAGCTTCAAACAGATAAGAAAAGTAATATAAAAATATCACACACACACATACGCGTAAATATTCGCTTCAGTATTAACCAGGCTAAAAAAACTCAGTAATGATAGATAGATAGATAGATAGATAGATAGATAGATAGATAGATAGATAGCGAACAGACCCTGATGTATGTTATTCATTTTCACATAAATGACTCTCTCCCTCTGTCAACATGTATCATATTCTATTATTCTTTCATTTTTGTTTGTTTATCTATCTATCTATCTATCTATCTATCTATCTATCTATCTATCTAAATTTACAGGTAATTTTCTCACTTCTGTTAAAAAAACTAGATATGCGTAGATATGAAGTAAAAGCTAAATAATTTCTTCTCTTTGAGCGTGTAAATGGTCGAGTCAGTATTTCATGCCCAATATAATATAAATATGTTATTATATTTTTTCATATTTAGAATCCGACAAATCTGTCATCATTTTTATTAATTATATATATATATATATATATATATATATATATATATATATATATATATATATATATATATACTTTTATTCTTCTCAAACCTGGTCGAAAGAAGTTACACATTTTGGACATTTTTAATAGTTGCTAGGCAATAATCGATGTTACTTAAGAACTGATAGCAACATCCGATGATAAAAGAGATCAAATTTATATATTTCATGGCACACAACTTCAAAGGGATAAGTTAAATACTTGGAAGCAAATTTTTGACCTTCTTACACTGACATGAAATCTTTAAAAATTCTCTCTAGAGAGAGAGAGAGAGACTTTAGACCAGCGTTACTGATCACTATGCATTCGGGTTGTCAATGAATTTTAAAATTCTTTGTACCATGATATGAATCTTTTCCCACTTATTTTATTTGGGGTTCTGGAACACTTTCAGAGTGTTCCAGACCCTAGCATAAAGTTCTGTTCGAGCCCAGTATCTTCATCTGATGAAGACTTTTTGATACCAGAATTACGGATGTATTTCAATGGAATGCACACGCACACACACACACACGCACAAACTGACTATAAGAAAACTAATCCACCTTTTAAATAAACTGTTTAATTAGTTTAAACATGTTAAATTCTAATAAAAACAATATTTTGGGCTTTTTTAATCCCAGAATTTGTTCCACGAGAAAAATTAGAAATCAAGTTTCCTCAAAGTGAATAAATTTTGTTAATACCACAGAAAATAATGCAGCTTGAAGTTTATTTCTAGATTAGGCCGTTTTCTTCAAACATTCATGAGATATCATTTTTAACAATTGGGGAAAACCATTTCCATGAAACTGAAACTTTTATCAAGTCAAACTTCAATCAAGTTCAAACAAGTCAATTGTAAAAATTCAGATCTGTACAAATGTTTCACCATTTTTATAAATTAAGCTTTTTTTTTTTTCGTTTACTCCAAGCAAAGTCTTTACATATGCTTGACAGATAACAGTGGAGTAATGGATAGCGGCTCAGATTGAGGAATCGGAGAGCTGAGTTCGAATTCCAGTCGAATCCATTACATTCACTTACGTGCTAATACCCATGGGAAAGGTATGATTCCTCTTCTTCTTCCCCTCAGCTATGGGTAAATAGTAGGAATACAGACCGGGTTCTAGAGGTTTGGATGGCAACTGGTCTACCGCAGAAAGAAATGGCAACCTACTGCGGGAATAATTCTGCCTCGTCAGTCAAGAATCGAAAGATACATGATCGCCTAAGCGTGTATCACGTATGGCACATAACTGAATGACTGAACAGTCTAATAATTGACAATTCTGAGAAAATATTTATATATTAATTGATATTTAATATATTTATATTTATTTATTCTTTGAACTTTGCTTATCAATAGTTAACAGCAATGAAATACAATCAACATACAACTCTTTTATTGCAGCCTTTATTAGTCTTTTGTCTTTGTGTCATCCGTTATGCAAGAAAAAGGAATATTTTCCATTTCAATTTTATTTATATCATTAATTTAAATCTTGCTCGAAAAATATGTTTAAAATATTTTAGTGTTTGTTAAGTAGTCACTGTCGATTGATTAATTCTGTAAAGTCTTTAGATAATTTACGATATTTCAGTTGTGTCATCTTTCCCTCTTTAATAAGAAATTTTTAAAAGAAATTATATGAATTTATTTCAAAACAAACATTCAAATATCAGGAAAATTTTGCTCGCTAGCTAAAGATTGAGGATATTGTAACTATTGAATCTATCAAGACGAAAATATCTGACATGTCCCGATATTCAACATTTTTCTCATCTTTTGACAAAGAAAAACAAGAAAAAAAATGAAAATAATAAACCCTATCATAGTGAAATATATTCAAAACGTATTCATGATGATGTTAAAATTGTAAAGGAAAATATACCAAATAATGTTAACTTTAAACAAAATTTAACGATTTTTCGACCAGAAAATTAATATTTTCTTACATAAGGAATTCAAGGTAAATTTGAAATCACGAAAATCCAAATATTGACGATTTTTTGTGGAATTTTTGCTGAAAGAAGGAAAATAGTGCAAATGATGATGTCATAAAAGTAAAAGCGTTCTTCTAGATATTTATTATGTAAAAATTACATAATTGTGGCACAAGGCCGAAAAAGTGGAGGGGTTAAGGCTGGTCCACACTAATTATCTTATACCTAGCTAATCCGATTCACGACCCATTCACTCATTACAATTTACCCATTCGCCACAATAACTCGTCCATCACCAATCAATCCTCCATGCACCATAGTACTACATCCTCTCTAGGGGGACCTACAAAACGCGTCCCATACCATAAAAATTTAATGATAGTAAAATATATATATAAAATCTGTGATGAAAAAATGAGAGGGGAGGGAGATGAACCCAGTAACAAACTGAAATATTAATACAAATCAAATCAATCACTGAACCCATGTTTGATCCTTTGATAGCTTTAATTTTTGAATATATTCGATGTGACCTGACTGTGATGTTATTTTTTAATTATTTTAATGTTTGTGATGTCACATGAATGTGGCGATTTATAAGTTCTGAGAATTGAAATACATTTTAGATTTTCTGTTGTTTTGATAATACAACTAATACGGAAGGCGTTACTGGGAGTGAAAGAGAATGCGAAAACTTCAGAAGGAACCAGAAACCCAATCCTAAACAGGAAACAAGTAATAAACATCTTGTCCTATTCAACAGACTGGGAAGGAATGTAAACCGGGAGATAGGCAAACCTATCAGCTCCTGTTGAGAAAAAGCAAACAAAAATAAAAATTTTGGAGTTTCTGAGGAGACGTTAGCAGCGTAGAGTTGAGCTAAGAGCACGTACAATTCCGATTCAGGTAAGGGCAGTTAATTATGTAACTACTGTTCCTTAATGAATATTAAGTACTTATTTAGATTTTAACATAGTTTAGGTTGTGTTGTCTCCTAAAAATGAAAAAAAAAGCCACTTTTGGTAGGTCAGCACCTATTAGGAAGTATAATTATTTATAAGCTTACATATCGTTTCTCGGTTTGAGGGATACAATTAATGGCGTCCCATCCAACGGGGCCGGTCTCTCTAAGCAATACCTGTCCTTCGGGAAATGTCTAACGTTAATCATTAGCGCCTTAGGGGTCCCCAAATGGAGACGTGCCGCGGAGGCTGCACTATTTTTAACTTCTGGTTCTATGTATGCATGGAATTTTCTCTTTAAATGCGGGCGTTCAAATTAATACCTTATATGCAAAGTTGGTCGTGTCAAAAATCTTTCATGTGTGTGTGTGTGTGTTCCTACCTCAAATGGATATAAATTTCGGTTGTTAATAGCTGCAATGTTCATTCTCTTGAAATTAACTTTTTTATATTGAAGAGAAATTGTTTCAATAAAGATGAAATATAAAAACATAAGACATTCAAAACATCTGTGTGAAAGTGAATACATTTTTCCGATCCTTTTATATACATTTTAAAAATTTATATAAACATGCATATAGAGAGACATGAAAAAGTAAATTGACCTTTCCCTTTTCAAACTAGAGTTTTTATTTAGCAATTTAAAAATTTGAAAATTTTATAAATTAATATTTTCTGAACTTAATATGAGCAGATTTCTAAGCTTTTTTTCTCTTTCAGGATTCAAATTTATCAGATCTGCTCTCTTGTGGAATATCCAACCAGACTCCAATGAAAACAGAAAGGAAATATTTATTATTATTATTATTATTATTAGATAATTCCAAACTTTTTCCTTATTTCACGATTTAAAATGACCTATGCATATTCAGTAGAGTTCCTGTACAGATTGATTTGAAAATTACTTAATACCTCTTTTTGAACCCAACATTCTCATCTTTTTTCTTATACGCATGATGCTTCTTCTTTAATGAAAATGGCGATGTTTTTTTTTTATCCAAATATCCAGCAGTGAATATTGTAAGATGTTCCTTCTACATAATGAGAAGTTTTTTGATATATTTTTTTCTTTTTTGAATTGAGATTCCCTATCAGCTTAAATTGTTGTTTTTTTGCTAGGAAAAATCCAAATCCATAGTTGTCTGTTCTTGAAAACTAAGGAAATGAAGACTCATTTGAAAAATAACATTGTGTCAAAACTCGAAAACTCTGACCCTCATCTCATAAGCCTGACTACTCTGTCAATAAATAAAATCAGTCATTCTTACTTTGATATGAATACATACTGTCACATGACCTTACAATTTTTCCAATTTCCCATTTTATTAATCATGTAACAAGCCAACCTTTCTGATGGACTAGGTCATCTAGAACAAAGTACAATGGTTTCCTTTCAGGCATTAGTGAATTGTATGAGCATTGAGGAAAGACACCCTTTATGGTTGGTTATTTTGAGTTGAATAGTTTCCTTTCTTTCATAAGTGAATTTTTATAATCATGCAGTACATGGTTGGAAATAAACTTTTGGTGTTTATTTGACGCTGGAACATTCTACCTTCGATCTGACTAAATCTGATTGTGTGAGTGATTATTTATCTTTGATTTTTATAATAAACTGAAAAATTCTCCATGTGTATATGTTTATTAAGTGCCAAATCTGCGAAAAATAATGACATCTATTGTGTGTGCGTACTTATGCGTGTCGGTCTATCAGACTTGTTCATACAAAACTGTAAAGAGTAACGCACACACACACACAAACACGCACAATCAGAAATTAGGCGGAATTATTCGCCCATTTTTGCTGGTTTTACCGATGTACATCTATTTCTTCGTTTTCTTGTTTTTTGAAGAAATTTTAACAAATCAATTAAAACGGAGTAAAAAAGGCTATTGTGCAAATAAACATTGTCATCTTCAATTTTTGTAAATAGCCTTTTATTTATGGTGGTGTAGACATTGACCCACTTCAGATAAAAGAATAATGTATTCTTGGGTACCATGTTCAGTCAATAATCTTTTGGGTAGGGAAGGCTGTACATATTGTTACAATTCGTTTTTCTGATTTCTTGAATTCCAACGAACACACATTTTGTTAAAATTACATCTGTCAACTTTCTCTGGTTCGCCTTTTGTATTTGTCGTCTGTTGTTTTTTGTTTTGTTTTGTTTTTTACTTGACGCGCTCTAAACAGATTGACAATGATACGCGCGCTACATTATAAACAGAATCAAATCGCCAGTTTCTTCATTAAATCTAAAGAAGGTCAGAGAATAGAAAAGAAAAATAATACGTTCATTTTACAATCTAAGAAAAAACAATTTTGATGAATCTACGAAATTTGTGTTTATTTTCTCAAATATTGTTTTAACTGAAAACACATTAAAAAGAATTAGATCTACAATTTTGTAGTGTAAAATTATTTAGGAGAAATCCATAACAACAAATATTTAGCAAATATATCGATTAGTTTGAAATTAATAATTCAGTCTAAAAACACAAGATGACGATTGGCTTCAGATGGTTTGCAAAAACATGAGTAATTACATGTCAAAATTTTGACACATTTTCTTTGAAGTTAGAATCCAGTTTAGAAGCATGAAAACAAAAGTTGATGGAAAAGATTCAGGTTTCTTTTGAAACGAAACAAAGCGCACAATGTTTGCTTCTCATTCTAAACAACCCAACCATTCTGATTAGTTGAAGCTAAAACCTAAAAGATCTCATTAAAATTATATATAATTCTATATATACGAGGGGGATGCTGAAACCGTCTCGCTCTAACTATGAAAACTTTCTCACAAAAAATTCTCGTTTGGATCCACACCTTTTAAATGGGTTTTGATGTTTGCCCCAAACAATATATATATATATATATATATATATATATATATATATATATATATATATATTATATAATATAATATATATATATATATATATATATATATATATATATATATATATATATAATATATATATATATATATATATATATATATATATATATATAAACACAAATATAATGGGAACGAAAAGAATATAAATTCAAACATTCATAGCATTAATTTAAAAGAGGGCTCAATACCAAGAGTAGAGCAATAGTTATTTACTATCTTGAGTACTTGTTTGTCCGTATGCAACTATATATATATATATATATATTATAATAAAAAGAAAGAACAGTAGGATATATAATCCGGTGTTCTTAATTGATATTTTTATTTTTACAAAACAGTACTCAATGTAAATTTACAGAGCATAAATATTATAAATTAACTGATTTAAAATACCCTTTCTTCGCTACACAGGAATTACCATGTTTCAAAAACCGAAGCTAAAACTTCCAATTTAATTATATAATTAAATTAAAAGCATTAGTTCTGTTTCATCTTCAAGCGAATTTTGGAATTTAATTATATAATTAAATTTGAATTTTTTTAGCTTCGGTTTTTGAAACATGGTAATTCCTGTGTAGCAAAGAAACCATATTTTAAATCAGTTAATTTATTATATATATATATATATATATATATATATATATATATATATATATATATATATATATATATATATATAACATGTTTCACTGAAATGATTGTAAATCTGTTTAAAAATATCCCTTCTCATATTGCAAAATCTTTCCGCTTTAACGGAATCTTTCAAGTCATTTCCTAAAACAAAGAGAAAATCATTTCAAAATCTTTTTCGGATAGAAAATCTTCTAATGATGCCAAACCAAAGAAGTCTTTCTTTTTTAAAACAAGAAAAATGGAGTAAATAATAAAAATATTTTCGTTCGAACTGGTACGTTCGAAGAATTGGTTGTGTAAAAAACATTTTTGTAATCTTCATTCAATAATATACAACATGCATAAAATTACTGCCAAATGTTTTTACATATCTCTAGTTATCTTTCTGTTTGTTCATACCTATATATAGCTACGTTAGTCGCTCTCTGTGGAGTAACTGGCCTATGATAAGTGTGATTGACAAAATTCCCAACAAACGGAATTGAAAAAGTCTATCAGTAATCAATGAGAAAAATAATAGAGTAAAACAATATACGAAGGAAACAATATACGAAGGAAACAATATATATGCAAGTCAAAACTAGAGAAAGCAATAATAAGGTAAAAGGTTCATAAAGTAATAATCGTGTTCACACAAAAGAGATACAGTTTCAGACATCAAGACAAGAAAAACCAAAAATATGGCGAATAAAACTGATAATTGGCCCATTTTATTGATTAAGAAGAATTTCCAGCATGCATCTGTAGGTTTTGTCTATAAATTGGGAAAGGGTGATGTTCTTAACAGTGATTCCTGCAGAGTTTGGAGCCAACATTCTCAATCTCCATCTTTCCTAAACAATTATTTTCATTTGTCTATAAACATTTGTAAATTTTGTAACATTTCTAAGCGTTCTCTCGAGATTTATCGTTTTCATTCTTTAACAATTCACAGATAATTAAAACAATGTTCAGATGATGATGTAAATAATCATCGAAATAGTTTCAGTAAAATCAAACATTTTATATGTGTTAATCAAATACTGATTATCATTCAAGACACACACACATACACAAGCCATTGATAATTTTGCATAAAGTGATCTTGTGTAATGCATCAACATCAATTTATCAGGCTAACTGAACAAACTTAGCCGATGAGGCAACAAACTGACGTATCGATGAGACTGAAGCATCGGGCGCCAAAGGCAAAGTATTCTTTTTAAAGGATTGTGAGAAATTTCAGAAAATATATATTTATATTCAGATATTTATTAAAATCATCACAATCTTATAATCATGCAACAGGTTTTTTTAACCGTGATACTATTACACACACGTGCACACAGGGACACACATACATATATGGGTGGGGGTATAACGATTAGAAAATGATGAGCTAGCTGGTACTAAACAGTTCAGTATTCTAAATTGGTGGGCATCATCAGTTAATATCACTACACATCTTTTTCCTATCGTTTTCTCCTATAATTAATTGAATATTATTCTTAACTGAAGTTTGAAAACTTGTCTAATCTTCCTTTCTAAGAGGTCTTCCTTTCTAAGAGGTCTTCCTAATAGCTAAGTTTTTAATGTCTTTTCTTCATTTTCATTTGTGTATGTACTTTTATCATTTTTCAGTTGTTAATCATTTATTAGTTATATAAAAATATATGAAAACATCTCCGTGTTGAAATTTCTTTTCTCCTTTCACCTGTACAAACTCGTCATTTACATATGAAAAAATTGGTTGTCATTACTTTTAGTTGAGCTAAAAAGTAGTGATTACAAACAATATTTTCGACCCTGACGTGATTTGAACACACAAATTGCAAAAACATAATACACCCAAACACTAGTGCAAAACAAAGTAACTACTTTACAAAATGGAACTCTAAATCTACGAACTTTCAGCAAACGCAACACACGGAATAAAATTACAAATTGCCACTAATACTGCTACTTAACCCATTCTTTACCTCAGTCACTGTTACGCTTGACTTTTTTTACCCTGTTCCTTCCTTTACAACGGACCGTTGCTTTTAATTCTTACTTTTAATCAGAATTGCGTGCCTCTCACTTACAAACTTAAAAACAAGATGAAGAAAATTCATTAATTCAGGATTAATTACTGTAACTTGAAGAAAAAAAAACTTTGTTACCCATGCACACAAAAAATACACCGAACGTACTGAAAACTGAGCAGTTCAATAATACAAAATTTCCTGCAATACATTTTAACACATGAAAACACAATTTGACTGACCACGTGGAACATTTATCAAACAAAAAATATACCGACTTTCTTTTGACAAATTTGAGGCAACAACAACTAAAATAAGTTACTACTTTCACAAACGCAGAGAACACAGATCATTTTCTTCAGAATTTCCCCAAAATTCACAGAAAACGTATAAAAATTTTGCTTCTTTCTTTCTTTTTCTACCAACTCCTTGTGCCAGACACAAAATTTAGTTGGCAGAAGAAACGATAGCTGCCGTTAGTAAGCACGAGTTAAAGATACAAGACAAACCACTGCGTAAAATTTTAAAAACAGGAAAAAACATTTATTGTACAATTATTTTACAATAAGCACAAAGGTACGAACAAGAACAATAAAGGTTGCACAAAAATTTCCTTCTGTGCGCCTAACACGGCAGGATAACAATATTTTCCTGGGATTTCTAAAAAGGAAATACCCACAGAAACAAGCTATGAAATTAATTGTTTAGTCCAACTCCGGTTTTTTAAAAATTTAGACCCTTTAAAAATACAAAAGGATAAAGTTTTAGACCCTTTACAAAAATACAAAAAAAGGGATAAAGTTTTTAGAGAGACCAACACTTAGCAGAACGCACAAAAGCACCCACCTCCTTTCTTTGAAGAATTTTCGTTGACAGCAGGTCTGATTGGTTTTGGAAAAGGTTGGTTTTGGTAGTTGGTTTTGGTATTTGAAGAAAGGCTGATTTATGGCCCACTTGCCGGTCAATGTAGAGAAAGGGTGTTAAGTGGTCTGCGAACAGCGTGTCATTTCAGATCTCTGCTTCGGTTCCCTTTCGTTATTTTTTCGTTTCTGCTGATTTCGTTTCTTAATGCCCTCTTTTATTTGAAAAAGTCGGCTCGACTTGGGGCCATCCGGAATTTCTACGGGTCTCGAAAACTTCATTTTCATTGGCCAATATATGAAAAAGGCCCTTCAAAAATTTCACTTTTGGCGGCTATTTCACACAAGAAAATCAGAGTTTGGCAAACAATTTTGGCGGCAAACAATTTTAGCGGCAAACAATTTTGGCGGCAAACAATTTTGGCGGCAAATCTTGATCCAAAATGGTCATAAATTTTACACAATTTCACACAAGAAAATCAGAGTTTGGCAAACAATTTTGGCGGCAAATTCCTGATCCTAAAGAGTCATAAAGATAGCACAGCTTTTTTCTTTTTACACACACCGTCCGGCTTACAAAAAATACACCTTTCTCAAAAGACGTGTAAATAAACAAAAAAAAAAAAACAACAACACCTAGACGGTTTTACATTTAATTTGACTTTTTTTTTAAATTCTTTTTTTAAATAGAAATAAAACTTTTATAAACGCGAACCACAAAAGAAAAAGGATGAGGTACCACTCAAACCCAGAAGTCAATTTTCAACTCTTTCAGGCACAGAGAAAAATTAAACTACTGCACAGTCTCTCTCAGTTAGATGCAATTTATGACTCGTTGACGTGAACAAAATCTACGAGAACTACTATGACATCTGAAACATCGATTAAATGCTCCCGGAGACAGGAGAACCTCCAAAATCTCGACAATTATACCAGATCACACACGCGCGCGCACGGATATTTTTAATAAACCTATTTTACACATGTATGTTGTGTAAAAATCATTTGTGATCATTATGATTTAGCCCCGAATACACTGGAATATAGAATGATGAAGGACATAAAATGTTTATCAATCTGGAGTACACGATGTGTCGCGCATGTTTTAATGTGTTCAAAATAAAATTAGTATTAACCAATATTGTAAAATTATGTAAATTTTTTTAAATGTATTTATCTGAGCAAAATATATATATTGAAATTTTCGGTTTATGATATCATTCCTTAATAAAAACATTGCTGCTCCACCAGAGCCACAGGTCTGATTATAACGGATGTCTCTTTATCACTGCTCGCAATGAATAGAATGGCGTCCTCAAAGAAGCGAAGTCACTGTTTGCGGATAGAATGAAACAACGTATAGCCTCTCACAAGTTTGGTTCTAGAGATTACTGGCGACTCTTCAAGAGTGTGCTGAACAATAGAAAATCCTTGGTCCCTACTCTTTTCAATAAATTTAAAGCACAGGCATCTACTGCAGATAAAGTTCTTTGCTTTACTCGGAAGTTCTCTTTCATCTCCACTTTCAACTCATCTGGAGTATCCCTGCCAGATCCTCGCTCCCTTAGAATGGAGGATCTACTGAGTGATATGCGTATAAACCCTTCACTGGTTTTAGACATCATGTCTAAATTAGATCCCCATAAGGCAAACGGGTGTGATGGGACCACAGCCGTCGTCTTAAATACATGTGTTCCTGGGCTGGATCCTGTTCTTTCCCTTTTACAAAATTGTCTTGCTGCTTCCTGCTTTTCAACTTGCTAGAAGTCCCCCTCTCTCGTTCCTGTTTTTAAGAACTCTGGAGAACCCTCTGATCCCTCAAATTATCGCCCTATTAGTCTCTTACTGCTTTTCGGCAAAGTACTGGAGGATCTAAAAAATGCCGAATTCAGTTCCTTTATATGGCTTCTGTTTGGCAAGGTCTACCATCAATGTGTTAACGGCTATCACTGAATTTGTCTATCAAAATCTAGATAAGAATGGCGAAGCTAGGGATGTGGCTCTAGATATCTCGAAGGCGTTCGACAGGGTTTGGCATACTGGCCTTCTACGCAACCTCCAGTGCTACGGTGACACAGGACGACTGTTTGATTTAATCCAATCGTTCCTAAGAAATCGTGAAGTGTTAGGGTTAGTGCTGAACAGGCTCGCTTCCAGATCCTTTCATACGAATGTGGTGGTTCCCATGGAACCTATGCTGTTTCGTATCTTCATAAATGATCTCCCCGATGTCATCAGTTCCCAGCTAATTATTTATGCAGATGACGCTGTCATTTACTCCTGTCTCAGTAGCAAATCCAACAGATTTGATAAAGTAAACTTGGTAACTGCTCCCTGGTCCCCGTTAAGATGAATTTCAACCTACTACAACATTGGCAACTAGATCCCACCGTTTTTATTGTTGAAATAACTTAAATACAGCCAGCAATTCCCTTCCGATTTCTTGCTTCCCTGATAACTACAATTTTCAAAAATGTATAGGCCATGTCAATCGACATCTATTTTCTGTTAATTTTTGTCCTTTTTCTCAACCCTCTCTATTCTCAGTCTTCACAATCCCTTTAACTCAATGCGGCATTAGCAATTAGCTTGGGGTAAAATTATTAAAATAAATAAATAAAAAGTAATGTTTGTGAGTGTCATGTTTTATTGTACAAAACTAAAAGCAATATATTTTTTATTTATTGTTTTCTGTTCTCATATACGAGACTTAATGACAGATTAAAACGGCCTTGTGCCACATTCGATCCTCGTGGGTGGATTGATAAATACCGACTTAATGACAGATCACCAATTTTCTGTTGGATTAATAGCTGGAGAGGCTAAGCCTAGAGAGGACATTCCATTAATTGGGCGTCTATGAAATGTTTTTTTTTTTTTGTTTTTTTGGCAAGTCAGTTTGGCAGAATGTAAAGGAACATTGTCTTGTATGAATATACTTTTTCGTATAAAGCTTTTTGGTTTCGACCTGTACGGACCCGTCGCTAGAGTATTTTGAGTGACGGTCGGCCTTTAAGTCAGGGACTAGGAATCGCTTACTGGGGTAGCCTGTTCTAGTTCTACGTGCCATGTTTGATGGATGTCAGTTATCAGTTATCTCCTGCTAATTTCCCTCTGAAAGTTCTCCACTTGTATTGAACTCCCACTCTTTGGGTCCTGTCAGTGGATCTAACCAACGCCTTTATCCACTGTGCCATGTGTCCTTGAGGACATCTGGGTATGAATTTCTGGGTATTATAAACCTAATGTCTTCAGCCACCATTTTTACCAGTGCTCATATTGCAATTTTGCTGTTATCATTCATATTTTTACCAGAGCTCATATTGCAACTTTGTTACCATTGCTTTTCTCTGGCACTCCTTATTACTGGTTCCCATATTGTACTTATTTCTATGCTTGGTCGGCTCAGGTGATTTTTGTGGCCTAGCATATGTGCTGATTCCTTAAGTTTACGAATTTTCCAATGGTGTTCCTTGTCTATGATCTCAACATGATCCCACAGAGGGCGGTGATCTCCCTTCTCTCACAATATGTGGTCAGCCACGCCTGATTTTTCTACTTGCCCTCGCGTTACAGCTTTCTGGTGTTCTTGAAGCCTTACCTTGAGGGGGCGGCCTGTCTCTCCTTTATATTTGCATCCAGAATATATGGACCTGCTCAGCTATTGAAGTTTTGATTTTTTTCAATCAACATAAAAATTATTCTAGCTCCCATCCTCATTTATTTTATTTGCCACTATCCATTTATTCCATTCACCTCTTCCTCCTTTTCCTTCCAAAAACAAACTAATGAATTTTCCAACCTGTCCATCTATTCCAGATTTAAGAGTAAATACATAAAGACAATTGTAAAAGTGATAAGCAACATTTAATACAGCCAAATTCTACCTTAACTCAGTAGCGATATATTCCTTCTATGAATAAACATTTCATTCTTAAGAACTGTCATCTAACATTAGCTTTCCAGTCTACTTTCTACAACAGATATTAAATTTAGTTTATACATATCTAATCTTTAATATTTTAAATATTTATTAAATTTTACATAGTACAGCACAAGGCCAATAGCAGGTGGGTTACTAGTAAGTTTGTATTACACCAATCTTCTAAGTGAGGAGGGACTCTCAGTTTTTAATATTTTATACTTACTTGCAGCAGAGTGATGATTATCAAGGAAATTTTACATGTCAAACAAGTATAAAAAGTGTGATTAAAATTAATGTTCTTTAATCTTGAATAATATATAAATTCATAGAACATGTTTTGTAAATTTTGGCCATGTAAATTAATTCAAGATCTTTGCTCTTTAACTTTTAGTAATACATACAAAATATATTTTCCTATGTTCTATATCCAGAAAATAAATTTTTATTTGGCACTGTATTTATCTAGGCTTATTTAAGATTTAATGAATTAATTAATCTAGGATTATTTTTAAAAATTCAAACAACAAAATAATTTATGTTAATCAGATAACTTTTTATTAATTTATCAAGAAATAATTTTGAAAAAAAAAAAGAAAGATTTAAAAATAGTAAATTTATGGATTAATTAACTAGATTTTTGTAAAAATATCATTTACTTTTCTTAAGATATAAAAAAACATTTTTCCCCAAAGATTTTTAAAATTGTGCTGCAAAAATACATGTCAATTTTTCACAAACAACTATACATCAGAGATTTTCTTCCATGTGGAAACAAAAAAATATAGAATATATTTTATTAAAATTGGGTATCAGCAACTGTTAACAAAACATCATATTTGAGTTTTCTTGAATTATAAAAATTTTGGACCATATTTTCAATGTGTTGATGGTAAATATTAAATATTTTGTTAATGATGTAACAATTTCAAGGATAAAATTATGAAAATTAGGCTTATCCAAGATTCAATAGTAAGCTGTGTTTTGACATAGAGAGAGAGACCCCCCCACCCCCAAGGTGGATTTAGTAATCAACAGTGCTAAAGAATTAGGATGAAGGTGCTAATTAACTTGGGTAGAAGGGATTCTGGAGTAATTCCAGAAATAAGTTTATTTTTTTTCTCTTGTTTTCTTCTCATAATAATTGTTTCTGGGGTTGAGTTATTAGTTAATTAAATGTAATAATTCCATAGTGATTAAGAGACAGATTCGTTAAAGTAAAGTTTGTGATAAATGGCGAATTGGACTTTTGGGTGGTCTGAATGGCGGAATTCAACCAGACGGGATAAGTGGTTTTGGCAAAACATAAGTATACATTGTCTGCAGAAGACCCAGCAGGAGGTCCAAATCCGATTTTAGTACCTCTTGAAAACTAGCTTCCCGCATAGTTTTAGGAACCGGAAAAGCTTACATGGTGGTCAAAGGCGATTTGCATATTAAAATTCGGGGGCAGTGCCTAAAGATGGTTTAGCTCCGCCTCTCTCTATATAAGCTGCCTGCACACTTGAGTTAGTCAGATCGGAGAGAACGCGGACGAAGATCGAAACTCGGCAGAATGCGGAAGAGACAGCTTGTTGGAATTTGCTGGTCTGGTCTGTTGGTTGTCCTGTGTCAAGAAGCCCGATCCGAACCAAGAGATAGAAATAGAACCCGTACGAATCCAGATAACTTCGTCAACAAAGCTGTGAGAAAGCAGACTGCTATATCGTAGGGTGGAGACAAAGATCCACGAATTACTTCCCTTAGATCAACCGAAATTGTTTAGGCAGAAATTTTCCTACTCTCTCTCTCTCTCTGTCACTTCCGACCCCAAACAAGTGAACCTCGTTACGACATTTTGTACTCGTGTAAATTCTTCGGTAGTGACATAAAAACAGTGGCCTAAAAAGGGCTCTTTGTACAGGAACCAAAAGAGTTGCTTATTTTTTCTTTTTCATGTCTTTGCGGCTACAACAATAAACTTTTTCTGCATGAATAGTGAGTTGCTTTCAGCATAATACCCAGCCATTTAATTCATCCTACCTCGGGATCGTTCTGACGGATCGAAATACTGCTGTTCGGATCAAAAATTCACAACGTGGCAGATAGTGGCAGTTCCTTCAGTTCACCGGGGAGGATGGGTGGTTTACTTTTCGGCCAGAACCACTGGAGAGGACAGAGCTGCAACAGGCAGGGTTTAGTATGTTAGAGTGTCAGTCTTCTACCTACACATAGACAGGAGACTGACACATCCTACCTACGTTTCAGTCTCACATTGAAACTTAAATTGATAAATAACAGAATTACTTTGAAGGATATGTATGCCATCTTTATTAATTGATTTTCAAATGGACTGAGAAATGAAACTGATATATGAATCAGCTGCAAAATAGCAATTACTGATGCTGTTATTGTTCAATTAATAATTTAATTTTAAACTTTCCAAAATTAAATTTGATAACAGAAACAAAAATAAAAAAGATATTCTGTCATTTTATTTGTAGTCTCTAATATGAACTTATTAACCTGATATGAATCATAGCAAGAGAAATGTAATGAGTAAATCCAGAATAGACAAGGCAATGCTTGATTTTAGTCAAAAGTTTCACATTAAACAGGAGAGTAGTTGCTTCTGGACCATGAGATAATAGTCAACAAATCATAGAATAATTATATCTGCTAGAATAAAATATTCCACTTTATTCCAACATGTATCCTCATTTTTGTTGTTTTTGCCCTTCCTCAGCTGCATGTTGCATCAAGGTGTCTTTACAAATTGCTTCATAGTGTTTTTTTTTAATCATTTTATCCCAAGCAAGGCAATATAAGCCAGTAGGATGCAAAGGGGTTACATAGAGTGAAAGAAAAACAGACAGCAATAAAAGAACAGGATTCAAGAAGATAGATGATGATGACTGACATTATACTTTAATTTTTGAAGTTCATAGTTAACAGAAAAGTAGGAAAGTGCAAGAGAGTTCTACAAGCAAGAAGTGCAAAAGAAGTAAATATTAGCATAGAACTTTATGATTATAAAAAATTTCAACAGGTTTTACTTTTTCATCTCGGTAAGGCCAGAAGAGTTTAACAATTTGTGAAATCAAATGTCTTGTGCAGACAAGTAAACTTAAAGCAAGACTATTTATCTAAATCAGCTTCCCATTGACTGGTATTTGCTATGAGAGATCATAAAGACTAAAAATAATTATCCTTTGTTCTGGCTCCCACATAATGTTAATTTCAACATTCGAGTGTTTACAAACTCTTAAATAAAATTAAAGATGCTGTTTCTATCACCATACTGACTTTATAGTATAGCTTCTTGATTCTTTATTTGGCCCTTTTCTTCCAATATTAAGCAACATCAAAAGACCATAGGATGCAACTAACACTTGCGGAAGAAAATATTAGCAAAAAAGATGGTGAAAAAAAAGATAGACTAAAAATTAAACAAAAATATTTTCAATAATTCATTATTTTATTGATTTCTGTATTTTTAAAGAAATGAAATATTTAAAATCTCAAGTAGAGTTTAAAGCATAGGAGAAAGACAATGTCCAGAACTTACTGGACAGTGTCAGGAATGCAACAAAAACAGAATCACAATCTATGACATTTATGTAGAAAAGATATTTGAAAAGCAATTTAACAAAAGTTTCTGGGTGAGGGGGATTGATTGTCTTAATTTTGCCTCCAAAATGCATATTTGACAAAAAACAATAAATATTGTCATAAATTGTATAACAGAGATACATTGTTAATATATTCAATCAATTCATTCTGAGGTGAATTCAATTTCCACTGACATTCCACTACTAAGCTTTTGTCTGGAACTAAGTTAAATGTCAAGAAACAATCCTTGGCTAATATGGATAAATGGAAGAGTAATGTCTATTAGATATATAAACTATAATATAATTATGATGCTGAATAAGACACCCCAAGTAATATAGATGAACTAGGCAAGACATCTTAAATAAAAAACTCAAAGTGAGTCAAGAGAAATCCGTTGGAGTCAGTCTAGGAGAAAGAATTGACGTCATGGTGAATAGCCTAAGTGTGACATAATATTATAACTGCTAGAAGTGAGTTATAACAATAGTGACAATGGATCAAAACTCATACAAAGTAGGAAAAAGTATTTTTGTTTCAGCACACATGATAACAGTGGCAACAAGGGATTAGAACTATGTTTGTTTAATTTTTTTCTTTGTTTTGTGTAAAAAAGAAAAAAAAAAGAAAGAAGGCAACCCCCACCACCTAGATATTCTTTAAATATGGAAAAATTAGTAGCCCAAGTGGTAAAAATACAACAACAGCAACAACAGCAGTTGTTGGAAATCTAAAAACAACAACGAAATTTAATTGAAATAATATGAAAGAAAACAGAAAATTCCCCAAGTTCTTTCACTCCCGACATAGTGGCAAATGCCATAACTGAATTCGCATGCAATTCAGATGATGGGATTAGCTTTCCTGCTTATTTTAGAAGATACAAGCAAATTTTCAGAGAAAAATGCAGTGACTGGGAAGACAAGAAAAAACAAAACTTTTGTTGAGAGAGTTAGCACAGGTAGAGCATAAAAAATGTAATTTTATACTACCAAAACTCGAGGTGATATTTGCTTTGAAGAAACAGTAAATATTCTGACTAAAATTTTTAATAAGAAAAGTTTGTTATTCAATATTTGTTGGAAGTGTATGAATCTGATGAAAGAAGGAGACAAAGATTTTGTCACATACGTTGGAATCATTAACAAGGAGTGTGAAAGATTCAAATTAAACGAACCAACTCCAGATATGTTTAAATAGTTAATTTTTGTTCAAGGGTTAATGGTGAAAAAAAGACATAAAAATATGTGCTAGAATTCTAAGGGAAATTGAACAAAATCAAAAACTAACACAATAAATATTGGACGAATGTCAGAGAATCCTAAATTTGAGACATGATATGGAAGAAAGTGAAGGAAAAAAATGTACATATATACAAGCTAAAGAAAAATATGGAAAAAGAAAAATTAATCCATGTTTTAGATATGGAAATTTACATCTTGGAGCTGACTCTCCCTTTAAGAATTCAAAGTGCTACACGTGTGGAAAAGTACGACATAAAAAGTCACACTCTAAAACTAAAGCAAGGAAAACTTCTCACAGAAAAAAAATTTGTACACAGCATTGCGATAAAGAAATAATTGCAGAGAACCAAAGAAAATTTGTGTATGCGAAAATTAATAATGTCAATGTAAAAATGCAACTAGACACTGATAGTGATATCACAATAATCAACAAAGCCACATGGAAAGCAAACAGAAAATCTATATTAAAAAGAACTTTGAAGATTGAATGTGGCATGTTGGGTAAGAAATTATATTTTATTGGTGAAATGATTTGTAACATTTCATTTCATAACAAGTGTGTAAATGCTAAGGCTTGTGTACTAAAAATACTACAAACTTATTCAGTACTGATTGGATGGAATTATTTGAGTTGTGGGATTTACCTATAAATATTTCTTGCAAAAATATAGGTAGACAAGCTACCAGTTCAAAGAAAACAATGTGAAAATTTAAAGGTAGAATTGAAAAAATGTTTTCCAGATGTTCTGTCTGATGAGTTGGTGTTCTAAAATCAAAGGGGAATTTCAAGTGAAAAAAGGGTTGATGCCAGTGTTTAAACTAAAATGTAGTGTACTGTTTGTAAACAGTACACTACATTGGATCAAGTCAACAAAGAATTTAGACAGACTTGAAAAAATAGGTGTAATTGAAAAGATTGACCATTCAAAATGGGTAGCACCTGCAGTGTATGTAAAGAAAAAAAATAATAAAATTTGTGTTTGTGATGATTTTTTGGCAGGGTTAAACAAATTTTTAGAATCCCATAACTACCCATTACCAAACTTTTTGCAAATTTAAACTGCAGAAAATCTTTTTCAAAGCTGGATCTTTCTGAAGTTTATATGAAAATACAGGTTGAAGAAGAATGTTCAGAGTTAATAACTATAAATATGCACAAGGGATTGTATACATTCAAGTGACTTCCTTTTGGAATAAAAGTCGCTCTAGCTATATTTCAACAAGCTATGGATAATATTCTTACAGAATGTGATTTCACAGTTGCCTGTCTGGATGATATATTAATTCACAGTGTGTCTAAGGAACAACATGTCAGTCAAGTGAAAAGAGTTTTTGAAAAAATATGAGAATACTGGTTCAAGCTCAATGAGAAAAGGTGCAAATTATCTTTGTCTAAGATCAAGTGCCTAGGACAAATCGCTGACAAAAATGGTTGTCAACCAGATCTGTTAAGGGCAAGTACAATTAAGAATATGTCTCCTCCAACAAAGTTACTAGGTTACAAGCATTTCTAGAACTAGCAAACTATTATCAATTCTATATAACTAATATGCAGAATTTGAGAGTTCCACTGAACAATTTGTCTAAAAAAGGTGTAAAGTGGAACTGGACTGATAAGAAAATACTAATGTTAGACATCATTAGCATACTACGATCCAAAAGCAGAAATCGTATTGGCTTCAGATGCTAGTGACTATAGTATAGGAGCAGTAATTCTACATAAACATGATGACGGTAACATGAAAGCTCTTATACATGAAAAAATTTCACAAATTTATACATGGAAGGAGTTTTTATTTACCTCTATTATCAATTTATGGTTTGAAAAAAGGAATTCCTACACATACAGCAAATAGATTACAATGCTGGAGTACCATCTAGTACCAATTACAATTTCAGGATAGAATACCAATCATCCAAAAAATTAGGACATGCTGGTGGTTTATCAAGACTGATACCAAAAAATACTGACCCATTTGAGGATACTGTTATTGGAGCATTAAAAAGTGAAATAGAAATTAAAAATATATTATACAATGTACTATGTGAATTACCAGTTATCCTGGAAGAAATAAAGGTAAAAGCAGAACAAGACAAGTTTATTTCAAATATAAAAAGAAAATAAAGAAAATATGTGATGGAGTATTAATGTTTGCACAAAGGGTAGTAATATCTATCATATTACAAAAGCAGATATTAAATGAATTTCATAGTGGACATCTGGGAATTTCAAGGATGAAATCTCCTATGAGGAGCTATGTATACTGAACCAAAATGGATCAAAACATTGAAAAATTAGTAAAAGCCTACAGAGGTTGTACTCTAGCAGCAAAATCACCTACCACGAAATTACAACCTTGGCCAGAAACTGATATTCCATGGTCAAGATTGCACATAGATTTCGTAGGTCCAATAAATGGGTCACACTAACTTGTGATAGTGGATAGCTTTACTAAATGGCCTGAATTTGTAAGTGCAAAAACCAACTTCCACAGTTACAGTGAATTTTTTACACAAACTGTTTGCAAGATACAGTCTCAGATAACAGTACACAATTTACTGTTTTTTTTGCAAAATGTACAGTATGTGCTGAACATGCCAGAAAGAAGAGGGGGAGATACTAAGAAATAAAATAAAATATTTACTAATGAAAAAAAAAATCTCAAAAGGGAGGATGTTGTGGAATAAATAAGATACCCTCGGTAGCACAAACGAACTAGACAAGACACCTTAAATAAAGAACTCAAAGTAAGTCATAAGAAGTACATTGGAGACAGTCAAGAAAGAATTGATGACATCATGCTGAGTAGCCTAAGCAAAGACAATATAACTGCTAGTAGTGATTTGTAACAGATACATAAGATATATATAAGCTCATATGCTTTACAAGTTAGATAAAAATATTTTGAAAATAAGCATAATATTAAATGAATATTTTCCAACACATTAGAATTCTACTCGCATGATAATTTTGAGTGATGCCTGAATTTCAAAAGCAGTACTTGTGTAATAATCAATTGTATTAGTTTAATCAAAAGATTACTATATTTAATACCACAAGTAAATATGGTATGTTAACCTTATTGACTCAACCCACTTTCCAAAATCTGAGCAAATAAACAAACACAAAAATTTTTAAAAATCTTTTCAGCACTTTCTTGGATCAGAACAAAATTAGTGAAAGCTGACCTGTGAATATTGTGCAAAGATGGAAGAAAAATAAATTATTTAATGCTTCACTCTGTCTGAAATTCACCAATAAATGCATTTCCCTATTTGTGAATTCTGATTAGTTATTCAAGGGGAGACTTGCTATGACTTGATTAAAAAAAAGGTATACTTAATTAAGCATTTGAAACTTAAAATTAAAGTTCAAAATTCTGAAAGAAATAACTTAGAATTTGCCAAAAGCATACATAACTTAATAACAAATTATGAAAATTAAAAAAAACTAAAACTTTTTATCACATCTGTTCCTGTTGCTATTCCATAAATTAAGTGCATTAATATCCCCATCTTTATTATTTTGATCCCACGTTGGCTTTCCTTCACACACAAAAAATATACTGCATTTCATTTGTATCTTGCACACAGTAAAGAATTCATTAAGGCTGGAAAATTTTGGGGTCCTTCGTAGGAATATAAATTTTATAAACAAATTTGAAGATCATGATTCAAGGTCAATGAAGTCTTTTTTTTTTTTTAAATCAGTCAATACTTTCTTAAATGTCTGTAGAAGAATAATTAATCCAAGATTAATTGAAGGTATGTACGACACTTTTCATAGATATAAAATGCAACTGTCACTGAATTCACGTATTGATCTTATATAACAAGTGTTTCTGTCTGAATCTCAGGGATGAGTTATCATTATTCACACTATTTATATTCAGACTATTGCCCTCATCTTTGTTGTTATCATGTTTCAGCTATTGTGCCTTCTGGTCTTCCTCAGATGTAAATTTGTCTGGGTAACCTACAAAGATTACTGAAATAAAACCTTTATTTAACCTGTTGCAAAACTGTTCTTGTTCCATTCCCCATATCTAGGGATATCATCTAGTTGTTTTTAGTACTGCTCAATTATTGCTCAACCATTTCTACTGAATCCAAATACACACTGAACTAACAACCACTATGCCACCAAATTCATGAACCAACTCATTAATCCACTAGTTCTGCAGCAAATGACTTTCTGTAGTGAACTTTGAACCTTAAAACTAACCTGCCTGCCAAGTTTTGATTACTGCTGCTGAAGACTTGCTGTCATTTGTCTGTCTTTATCAGCAGCTCATATTGTATTTATTTCTATGCTAGGCCTACTAATGAGGTCCTCATAACTTAGCATAAGCACTGATTCTTTCAGATGTCTAACTCTCCAGTGTTCTTCCTTGTCCAGTATTTTCACTTTATTCCACAGGTGCCGATGACTAATCCATTCCTTACATACATGATCAGCTATGCCCAATTTCAATTGTCTCAATTCTCACTATGGCTTTTCTATATTCCTCGATCCTTACTTTTAGTGCGTTGGTTCTTTCACCTTCATATTCTCTGCCACAACTGCAAGGAATCAAGTACATGCAATTCTTGGTCATGTTCTCTCCTGTGTTAGGTTTTACTCGGTAGAGATTTCTCTGTAGAGTGGAACTGCTTCTGAAGATTGTCCTGATGTTGTATGGAACACAGATCTTCTGAATCTTTTCTGATAGGCCCTTGATGTAAGGTAGAAAGACCATGACAATATTCTGTTCTTCCTCCTTGTCCTTTCTGTTCCCACCTGCAGATGCTAATGTTATGTTTACTGGGTAGTTGTTAGGACATTTTCCCAGGCTTTGGCTTTGAACCACTGTCAGGGCCTCATCTGTAGGAACTCTTGTGAACAGGCTTCCCAGATCCAGATCCAAGCTACCATCTGACTGTTATGGATGGGAGCCCCTTGGATCAGTTTCACTAAATGATTCAAGTTTCTAACAGATGATAACTTCCCTGTTAGTGGATTGACTACATCCATTAGGAATGTTCAGTGGGTGGCATGCAGGTTTCAGTGGAATAGCAACTTGAGAATTTTAGGGAGACTATACATGTGCAGCAGCTTGGTGTAATGTTGAGTACTTATACTTATCCAGTGCAAAGTAGTCCTTATTCTTATTTAGGATCTGTGACAGCTTCCTTTCATTTTTTATGGTTGGATCCTTTTTCACCTTGCTATAGCTGCCATCCCTAACTAGACTTGCCAGTTTTTTAGTATTCCGACTTATCCATCACCACTGAAGCATTACCTTTGTCACCTTGATGACAAGATAGAAAATGAGACAAGCACTAGAAAAGGCCAAACTGCCTAAATCAAACATTGCAAGGGAAGAAAAATTGACAATCAAGACTGTGTGGCACTAGCTTCTGTATGGTGATACTATGTAACCCTGTTTGAAGTTATTAAGAAAATCATAAACTTCAATAATTCAAATTTGGTTTGAAAAAAAATTGTCAAATTTTAAACAATCAATTCAAATGTCAAAACAAAGCCCAAGTTAAAATTTTAGGTAGTATCAGTGTTTTATTGAAGTTATTTGATGTATTCTAAAAAACTGCCATCTGAAGTTATTAGGCAAAACCAAATAATCACATTTTACTTCAATAAAAAAAGTAATAAAGTCATCAAAAATTGATCAAAACTTGTAACAGAACAAATAACAAACAGATATGTCTTTGAATCCTTTACATTTTAATATAGTAACCCTTCTCAATGACAGCAAGTAATCTGTCATCCATTGATTTTGTTAATTTTTTTAGTTCAGCAGGTTCAATTTCCAACATGGTAGTTTTAAATGCTTTCCATAGGTCTGTTTTGCTATTATATTGTTTGGCACCTTCATATAATTGCATCTTTACAATGGACCTTAGATATTATTTAATTAAATTTTTTACCATTTATCAACTGATGTCACAGGAACATAACCTCAATATTAGGTGGCCGGAAGTCATCTCCAACAACCAACTGTGGGACAGGACCAGACAAGCCCAATTAAAATTGACATCAAGAAACGGAAATGTTGGGCTTTGTTGATTCGGCACTTGATGTCTTCATTTGTCCTTGGAGTAATTTATCAGGCAGACATTTGTACCTGTGCATATCCAGACATGTGTTGACTTCCACTTTCTTAAGATGCAGACCAAATGAGCCATTAACAATCAGTAAAGGAAGTTGTATATATTCATGCTATGCTGTTGACATAAAACGAGTGAAAGGAATCTGGAGAATCAGATTAACATCAAGATTTGTGTGAAGATTGGTAAAAATACCAATGAAATGTTAGACATATTAAAATGGTTTATAGTGAACATGATGTGAAGAAATCAAGTATTTTTAAGTGATACAAATAATTCAAGGAAGGGCAAGAAAATGTGTACAAAAAATGAACTGCTAAAAACACAAAGAAAAGATATAAATGTGAACAGAGTACAAAACTTGATGCACACAAATTGAAGATTATGTGTCCAACTGATAGCAGAAAAATTGAATATGAAAAGGGAAACAGTGGGACATATTCTAGCAGAGGATTTGGGAATGAGAAAAATTTCCTCAAAGATGCTACCTCAAATCATAACTGAAAGCAGAAGCAATATAGTTCCATGTTTTATCTAATCTTTTAAATACTGCAGATATGCCTGACTGGGTCATTACTGATAATGAAATATGGTGTTTTCAATACCACCAAGAAACAAACCACCAGAGTATGCAGTGGAAAACATAGAATTCACCTCAATCAAAAAATGCATGCATTTCTTGCTCACAGTTCAAAACCACATTTGTCTTTCTTTGATCATGAGGGGACAGTTTATTATAAATTCTTAGCACAAGGATAACTTGTCAATGAACATATTGTTTGAAAGTACTGAAAGGGATACAATTATCTGTTGAAAGGGAAAGACCTGAAATCTAGCCTAACAATGCTTCTGCATGTTAGGAGTTTGCAACTTCCTAACTAAGAAATCCATTACAAAAATGAACCATTCACCTTATTCACCAAAATTTGCTCACTGAAAATCTTGGCTATTTCCAAAATTGAAAAATTCTCTGACTGGTCAAAAATTTACTGATATCCCTAACATGTGTAAATTACATGAAAAAATTGCTCAAAACTGTAATTGTTGTTACACCAAACCCAACTATTATTTTAAATATTATGATAATATAAATATAACAATAATTCTTAATAAGTAACTGGAAGAGACAATTGTATCTTGCATCCAATATGCTATAAATAGAACCCTTTACTAGATTTATTTACTTAACATTTTCTTTACACTCATTTCTATCCATAATGGAAAACTTCAATTATATAAAAATTGTCTCATGCACATCATGGAACAATTTCAGATTAGATTACATCATGCAATAACATCCTTAAGAAAAGAACACATTTATATACATGTGTGTGTGTATGCTTATATAAGAAAATTAAATACAATTTAAATAATTTTTCTCTTAAAATTATGCAAATGGGCATTTTCTAAAAACCTAGAAGTTTATTTAATAAGTTTAAATAGAGCAACATTTTTTCTAATGTTTTTCATTGCTATGTAATTTTAATATCTATACAAATAGACATGTTAAAAGGGACTATATATATATATTTAATCTTCTTGCCACTGTGCAATGCACAATGAAATTGGACAATAGTCTGCAGGTGCATCAACAGACAAAAAACAAACAAAACACGCACAGCATGAAATGAAGAAAAGGAATACATTTAAAATTCATTTAAAGTTGTCAGTATGGAGTAGCATTAATTTTATGCAGGATCCAAGGGTAAAAGCTGTCCCTCAAACATTTTTTCCTAAAATTAATAGAACTAAAATGTTGCCCTAAGGGTAACAGTTCAAACAATTGGTATTCAGGATTCATGTTGTCTTCATGATGTTTACTGATCTGCTGCAACAATGAGAATTAGAAATATCCTCCAAGGAGGGCAGCAAGCAGCCAATTATTTTCTGGGCAATATCTATAATCCTTTGGACGGCTCTCTTAGGCAGGGTTTAGAGTTGCTGCTGTGCCTTCTTGACCAATGTGATGATATTGCTAGTCCAGGAGAGATCCTCTGCAATTCACATGCTGAGAAAATAATTTTAACCACCCTCTCCAGACAAACCCTGTCAATGACCCAAAGGCACAGGTGCTATAAAAGTTCACCACCAGTTCCTTTGTCTTTACGGTGTTTAAAGCAATTTCCTGACAATGTGTGAGAAAGTCGTTAAACCAACACCAGATGGACTGAGATAATCCTAGTTGGGTGAGCTTTGTGATCAGTCTGCTTGGAATGAAGTCAACAAAAAGCATTCTCACATAACAACCCTTTTTCTCTAAGTTGGGTCAATGCAATATGGAAAGCATTGCATTGTAGAAATGAGACATCAAACTGTGTTAATGTCTATACAAACTTTTTTTATATAAAACTCTAAGTTGTATGGAAAAATATCTGAACACAATTTTTATCAGTGAATTTGCTAAAAAATATAACAAAACCATGTGAAAAATAAATTCTAAATTTGATATATCCTTTTGAGTTAAAGACATAATTTTATTCCCAGTATTGATGTATGACTATACACTTCACACAAGCACTTAGATGAAGAGTTGTATGTGCATGTATGAATATGTGTAAACATCCAATGAAACTAATTTTGAACCAATCAAACATATTTAAAAGAGTCTTCACTAAATTTCTGAGCAGCTGTTAAAATAACAGGAGTAGATGATGGTCTGCTGAGGTTTGATATTCTGTTGTCATGATTTGTGTCATCAGAGGAATGGCTACAAAAGTAAGGCAAATGTGATGTACAGCAGCTAAAAGCTGGATATGCCTGACGATAGCAACAGTAAGCTACAGACAATCCCAGGAGAGAACCAATAGTCACGTCTGAAAAGAAAGAAAGGAACAGAAATTTTAGCAAAATAAGTGCATTTAGGAAAGAAATAATTTTTTTAAAAAATGATTCCTTATTTTGTTATTTTCTTTGAGTTTTTTTTCTGTATCAGTTTTCCCTTGAGATACATAAATAACCTGATCTTAAAAATAATTTGTTGCATATTAAACAGGATATTAAAGCTCCATTTACATGATTAACTTCTGATTTGAATAATTTTGAACTCACCAGGGTTTTGAGAATCCCGTTGATTTCTATTTACAGATTACAACTGAATCTATACTATTTTGACTTTATAGAAAAGGAGTTTTTATTTATAAACAAAAATTAGAATGCATAGGAAGATCATCAGATGATTTTTTTTTAGTGAGAATAAAAGTATTTCACAAATTGTAAAAACATGACAAGCTAGAAAGACATTAAATCAAGAAATGGATTTAGACCAAAAATAATTGACTTTTGTGCAAAGACAGAAGAAAACATGCAAGGGAAATAATCAACTCACCTTGCCAGTGATGATGATAATCACATGTACGTGACAAGGCAACAATCAAAGCCAGAAAAACAGGTACAAAACTGACAAGTAAACGCCAAAGATAACCCCGACCATTTTGATTGAAACAATGGAGTTTCCCAAGCAAGTAGAATGTTGTGTAACCTAAACCAGAAAAAGCAACTGCAAAAAAAAAAAAAAAAAAAAAATCAACTTAAAACCACAAAACTATTTTGTCCATATATAAATAACCCTTATTAATTTTAATTTACAATTTATCAATGAAAATTATGTTAAGTTAACCTAGACAAAAAACAATTTAAGATTTGATTATTTTTTATGTCCTTCTACATGAGAAAAATATTTTTATATTGAAAAATTCAACCAAACAGCAAAGAAAGGCTGAACCTGTTTTATTATAACTGAAGTCATCAAGTTTTTATGACTGTTCCTCAAAACCTTTCCTTATACAATAACAAAAGCAGTAAAATTTTTTATTTCAAATTCTGATAAGTGAAAAAAAATGATGTAGTATGTTACATCCTACTCTTACAAGACAATGGTCAAGGTGAGGTGGTTGCAATCATGGCTAGATGGTTTCAAATGTTATAGATATGAATTTTAAGTGGCTACAAATTACTGTTTTATTCTATTGAAAAATATAAAATTGAATTATAATCCTCATTACTGAATGTGGTCTCACTGATATACAGAGACAATAAAAAAAAAAAACTTTTTTCTTTCTTTCCTCTTCTTTCTTTCCTTTCCTGTCCGTTCACTTGCCAACACCCATTTGCAAAAAAAAAAAAAAAAAATCTCCTTGCCCATCATCTTTCCAGCAACTGCCACTCACCCATAATGCATTGGCACTTCCCTCTATAAGTGTTACTACCACTTTTATAGCTTTTCGCTTCTGGCGGTGCCCTTGTACCTTACAAGTACTGCCACAGTTTCTCTGCTACATGTAATTGCAGGTATGCTGATTTCAAATCTACAATTATAGCAGCAACCCATCTTCTGTCTCCATTCTCACATGGTTTCTCCATATATATCAATATCATTACTTCTCATGTGGCATGATACATATGTA
Source organism: Acanthosepion lycidas (assembly GCA_963932145.1). Lineage (NCBI taxonomy): Eukaryota > Metazoa > Mollusca > Cephalopoda > Sepiida > Sepiidae > Acanthosepion > Acanthosepion lycidas. Next base: position 136,771,794 of record OZ010577.1, read on the forward strand.
TTTAACTCCCTTAAGTCTAGTACTAGCCTAACTTTGTTTGGTTGGTTGGTTAACTGCCATTAGTGGCAATATTCCACTTTGGACTTTCTCCTTCCAAGATACCAGGATGCCTTCTTCAACCCATCTATCCACTTCCTTTTCAAACTCCAATCTCTTCTTTTCTTGCATGGAATTATCATATAAGATCACCCTGTTCTTTAATATGGGTAGTCTGTTTGTCCAGTATTATTCAACGGTTCACTTTTCATCATCAAATTCAGCACAAAAATCCTTATCCTGAACTTTTAGCCGAGTCTGTCCAACACCTTGCAGTTACAGAGTTACTGCACTTAGCATCTTACCAAATTTACTGGAGGTCGAGCATTCAAATCTTTCTGGAGCCTCCAGTTTACCAAATTTAACCTGGTTTTGATTAATGGTGACTCCCTCCAGTTTATCAAGTGTGTCCATATTGATGACAACATCAATGCCATTGAAAATGTGCTCCAAAACAAGCACCCTTATCTTGAACTGCACCTCTTCTACCAATAATGTCACAGTGCTAGAGCCCTTGCATGCAACCTCTCTCCCACATCGACTGCTTTTATAAGAGTTCCTCCACTCAAACTACTCACCAACCAGGGAGTCACCAGGATCATAGGGCATCCAGTATCCTCTAGTGCTCTTGTTTCCTTCCCTCTACTACAACTGTTACAATTGGTAAGTTTTGGTGTTGCGCTGATATTGATCCATCAGTGTAGCTACTGGCACATTAACTCCCCCTTGCCTGATTCCCTGGGGACAAAATCTGATGATGTGTCCCTTCTCTCCACATTCGTAGCACATCACAGCAGGCTTTGGTCATTCCTTACAATATTTTAGCATATGCAGCCCACGACACCGAAAACATTGTCTACGAAACTTCCTTGTCTGTTCTGTTCCTGGTTCTTTAGCAGTCAGGCTTTGTGCCACAGCTACTATCCCAAGGGATTCTCCTGCTCTATTCATAGTGGCAGTTATCAGCTTGTTCATCTCTTTTGTTTCTACCTGGGGCAGCTGCTGAAGTGCAATTGATATTTGGTCTGGGAATCTGTGAACAAATGCTAGCTTTACCATCCTCTCTGCACTCATTCCCACGAATCCTGTCTGTCACCTTATATTGTTAGCAGAAACATCAATGGATTCAACAGTCCACTTGGATTTTATCAATTTTCAATATGCTACGAAAGGTCTACCCGTAAAGGCCTTGAGTAGCATTGATTCAATCATCTCTGCATCTGTCATATCAATCTCATTCATCTCCATATAGAGAGCCAATGCATACCCCTCAAGGTACAGTGGGATCAGACTTGCCAGGTCAGTGATATGTTACAACCTAGCAACCAACTTCACTTTTGTGAGCCATGCCACTGTATCTCCTTGTCCATCAAAAGGTCTGATCATGTCACTGGCCACACACATTCTCCCCCTCTCTCCTTCCATAGTGAAATGCTGAAATAGCTTGTGGTCCTGCTGATATACAAAGACAATAAAAAAAAAACTTTTTTTTCTTTCTTTCCTCTTCCTTTCCTGTCCATTTGCTCACCAACACCTGTCTGCAAAAAAAAAAGTCCCTTGCCCATCATTCTTTCTAGTTTTATACAACCACCACTCCTCCATAATGCATTGGCACTTCCCTATAAAAGTGTTACTTTCACTTTTCTAGATTTCCACTTCTGGTGCTGGTAAGTTTTCACTTCTTTTCTCTCATCTTTTTACCACACAATTAATTTAGTAATTCAAAAATTAATGAGAAATTCTGGCTTTTTGAAAACTATTGCTCAGCCTAAAAGGTTTAAGTGGAATATCATTCTCCATGACTTGACAAAAATCATCACTTTTTACTGCAACCTTTTTCATAGTAATCTTCAGGTAATGTGTTGCATGTTTTAGCTGACCAGAATCAAAATTAAGAATTTCTTATGGATTCAAATCATTGTAGAATATTGTAGAAAGAGGAACAAGGTGAGACATATTTATCATGGTCAGCATATTTATGTCATAAAGTATCATCAAATGACAAATAGAAAGTGTGAATATTCCAACTAGAATAAGCTATTAAATTGTAAGCGTTCTGAAAGCAAAGGAAGTATTTGTCGTAGATTACTTCCACAACACAAAGAAAAATCACTGTAAGTATAGACTTGAATATCAGGGCAGAAAGAAATGCTGAAAACTCGATTCGCCGGTACAATTTCAAATCACAATGCGTATAACCAGTCAGAAAAATAACTCACTCTCTAACAAACGCCGAAGCCAAAAATGCCCGAATTTTGCACTCACAAATCGAGAACACCAACTGCTTTCATCAGCAGAACCTATTTTTTTCATTCATCGACATCTGGGATAGAATGTTCCGTAATTTGCATATCAAAATACTTTTATAGCAACTCCTGCGATGGACTTGTTTTTTTCTTTAATTCAATTATTCCATTTTCAGCATGTTATGCGAAATACATGCCCTTCTGTTTGGTAAGTAATTTTCTTTTTCGACACTTTTTCCGTCGTAGAATACACGCAACACGCTGTCACTTGGTTTGACAAGGTAAGTCGCCGTTTTCTTTGCTATACTCCCCCTTGATCTCACTATCACAAATCGAACAGCCTGGAGCAGGTCTCTTTATCCTGGTGCTTCGACATAATGGCACTATTTCCCTTACGCGTGTCGGAGAGTCGTCTCCTGAGGAGTCATCAGCCGTATCTCGAGTTTCCAGAAGTTCTGTGTCTGTGGAAGCATCGGATTCGCAGATCTCAATTATCTGCTCACTGTCAGACAATGAATCATCATTGGATTCGCTCGGCGATGTATCAGTATCAACAAAAAGGCGAAGATCTTTTACATGCCGTGGCATCCCGTCAACTAGTACTGTTTGTGGACTTATAATGTTCGTCACGCGACTCACTTGATACCTGGAGGTACAGCGGCCATGGGAAGCTTTCACCCATACTCTGTTTCCAACTTTGTATATATTGTGACACCTACAATGATCAGGTGGTAATGTTGTAGTAATTCCCTTCACTTTCAGTTGGTAATGGTGAATCATATTGGCAGGCGCATTAGTCGACAATATATCATCCTTCGGCGTGATATTATGCCAGTATACTGCCTCCATTATCGAACACTGCTTTCTTGCTGCAATTCACTTTATACTCCAATGAGATCTTTCCACTATACCGTTTCCTGCAGGAACATAAGTGCAGCGAAAATGAAGTTGGACTCCCCAGTCATCCAGGAAATCTTTAAAGGACTTACTGCGAAATGCAGTATCATTGTCGGTCAGGATTTCTGATGGTGGGCCTTGTTCAAATACTTTCTAACTGCCAAATGACGCTTCTTGAGTCTTGTTGAAGCAGGCGTCAGCATATCACAAATCTACTAGGGCCACAATCCATTAACGTAAGGTAGTGTTGCCCACCATAATGTGTAATGTCCATTCCTAAATGGGACCAGATATCAGTCACACTTAGGTTGCCACGAGGCCAACGACTTGAGGCTGGGTCAATTGACAGGCATTCTTTACATTTTCTGACCACTGCCTTGACGGCCGCCTTGGATGTTGTAGGGTAGACTCGTCTTACAAAATATAGCGTGCGCCTGACGCCAGGGTGCCCACTCTGGCAATATATGGCACGTATCTGATCAGGAGAGGTTTCGTTCACCATGGAAGCGCATATCGGGTGTGTTGGTTTGGTTTCCTTCTTTATCATATCATACCATCGTTGCGGTACTCTGGTGAGCTTATCCGCTTGATTCTCACTCGACGTTACTAATCTTATCATGATCAATAAGTTATACTCTTGAATCAGCTTTTCAAGAGTACTCAAACGCCTCCAGATCAGCATCTCACTTGCCGCCTTAGTTCGTATTCTGGCTTTGCCAGTGAGCATGTTTGATACCCATCGGTGCACACACGCGGAGTCCGTGAAGAGGTGTAGCTCCGTTGCACCCACTGTAATGCTAAATTGATGCCCTTCAGAATAGCATCCAATTCTGATAAATTGATATGTTGGGCATCCTTCACAGGTCGCAGCCAACATGCATCTTCTACAACGCTTCCGTCAACCTCCAACGAAACCCCTGTGGCGAGAGAACTTGCATCGACCCATATCTCATAAGCATCTCCGCTTGTGCACCACTTACCGTGTGCAGGGTCGTTCTGGCGTATTCTTTCTGCTATGTCCTCAATCATGTTCTTAAGGGGAGCATCTGTCACTTCGTCGTCCCAACCAGACATGATCAATACTGTCCTGCGTTTTACAAATGATGCCGCAACTCGAAGCCACCCACATACATGAACGTGACCCACCAGTTTTCCACACCACGAGAAGATGTTATGTCATGTCAGGACCTCAGGAACTGATGGAATGCCATTTTCACGTGTCCACTTAAGCGTGTTGTTATCTTCTGCGACGTGCAAACCCAACACACGTGTGCCATCCCATAACCGCTCCGGACCCTTGCAGGTCAAACCAAACACAGCCAAGTGCTCTTTCACGCGAGCTGCTGAAATCATGCTATCGTCAACATAAATATCATCAATATATGATGAGGTTGCCCGTTGAACTGACTCGTCTTTCGCTAACGCGGAGTCCACAATGGCCTTCATTATGACTGGTGCAACATTCAACTCGAAACCCATTCGGGTCAAACAATATCTTCACCCCTTGAAGATTACAGTTTGAAAGGGCCAAAGTGACTTATGGATATGTACTTGCAAATATGCCTGCCGTAGGTCAAGGATAGCGACTTCTGGTCCCTTTTTACGCCACTCCCTCAGTTTCTGTGCGCACATGTCAGCATTGGCTGCGTGTGCGTCGAGACACTCATTCAGCTCTCGATAGTCTAATACTGGCCGCACTTTATTTTTGTTTTTCTGCACCACGGCCATCAACAGAATTAAACCTTTTGGAGGACCGAGTTCCTTTTCAGGATAAGGCTGCAACCAACAGTTATCAAGCCAGGTCTGCAGCTCTTGGTCGTATTCCTCCTTGACTCCCTTTGGTATTGGGTACTCGGGCATCCGATTTCGCAAACTCTCTGGTGATCGACCATTAGACTACTTCCATGATGCAACACATATCTTTTGGCTTGGGTCAAATTCAGCACAGAAATCAGGTTCTATTTTAATGGAGGCCCAACAGACTATTCCACGCTTGGGAAACCATACATCGCCACTCTCTGTTATTTGGATTCCGCCCAACTTTTTAATGGCGTCAAACCCGAGCAACAAGTCGAAACCCAAAAATAACTCACTCTCTAACAAATGCCGAAGCCAAAAATGCCCGAATTTTGCGCTCTCAAATCGAGAACACCAACTGCTTTTATCAGCAGAACCTATTTTTTTCATTCATCGACATCTGGGATAGAATGTTCCGTAATTTGCATATCAAAATACTTTTATAGTGACTCCTGCGATGGACTGGTTTTTTTCTTTAATTCAATTATTCCATTTTCAGCATGTTATGCGAAATACATGCCCTTCTGTTTGGTAAGTAATTTTCTTTTTCGCCACTTTTTCCGTCATAGAATACACGCGACATGCTGTCGCTTGGTTTGACAAGGTAAGTCGCCGTTTTCTTTGCTATATAAATAAAATAAGCTATTATGTTTTACAAAAAATTAAAATTGTAGTGTACTATTATATCATGTATCTTTTTCCATACTAACGCACTGACAACGGGTACTATGTAATTTTTTACTAACACTAATAAAATGTAGGTGAATCCACTGCCATATTGTACCCAGCTTTTAGTTGAATAATGCTTGGATTGCAGCCCATTCAACTAAAAGAAAAACGGAAAATACATCAGTGTAGAAACCTACAGGTTTAGGCATCAACCATAGTCTATCAACAGCTGCTGGAAATTATCAACAATGGTGTACCATTCTGCAGTTTTTGAATATGTAGAAAGATGTACTGATATTGATTCTGCCTTCCAAAAACTAGACTATTTATTAAAGTACCTAATGAAGTCATTGTGAGATGCCTACAAGAAGGCAAGAGAATCATTGGACAAGTTTTTCAAAGTGTTAGAGAAGTCAAAGAGAAATTCCAACTTCTGAGATCATAGCACTGAGGAGTGTAGCAATGAAGCAATACAAGATGTATTAATTACTGGCATAGCTTCTCATGTGATTTGACAGTATCTCCTAGAAAAAATTAACCTGGGTCTACAAACAGCTTATAGTCAGACACTCTACCGTATTAAACTTTGATTCAACACAATGATTTCTATGCTACTCAAGACACTCAAATGGCTGCAATAGTGAATCCAGAATATTTGCAGGTTTGTAAATCAGCTGTGGCAGCAGCCTATCAAACAAGGCATAAATGCTACTTCTTTGGCTTTCCTTACCATTCCCAGGATAGCTGTCCTGTATGTGAGACTACTTGCAACAAGTGTTCCAAGAAGGGACATTATAACTGTGCATGCAAATGAAAGAGCCAATCAAGTTCAATAACCACAGTGGCTCTCACATCTATCAACTCTGACTAATGTACCAACTGCAACTCACGTGATTGTGAATGGAGGAAATTTAATAGCCTTCTTCTTGGTACATGTAGCACAGACAGTTCTATCAACAAAAGAATTGTGCAGAAGTTAAGGCTAAAGGTTCACTCATTTAAAAAAGTTACTATGGCTGAGTGAACTCTGAATACCAATTGCAAAGGCTATGTTGTAGGGAATCCTTGATCTTAATAATCAGACATATGATACCACACATCTTGGTGTTTTGTGAGTGCTATGTTCAGATATAATACTTGGCCAGGATTTCCTGTATCAACATCAAAGAGCGATATTCAGATATAACGGACCTTGTCATAATTAATTGTGGATAGTGGTTGTCAATACTGCACATTAACCCAGGCGGAACTAGAAAAGCCATCCTTTTTTCCAAATTCATTACTGAGCTGTAAACCAATTGATATAAAGTTAATAAATTTTGGCAGAGAAGACCAGGCTTTCATCACAAAGGAAATTGTCTAGTTACTATTTGAAGGCATAATTGAAGAAAGTATATCACCTAGGCAAGTTAACCCTAGCCACTGATATAAGAAATAAATATGCATCAATTATTCACAGACAATCAATATACAGAACTTAACATTTACCCTATGCCAAAAATAGATGAGATGATAAACAGCCTTGCTAAGTATGCTGTCTTTTCCACGTTCGACCTCAAAAGTGCTTACCACCATGTGCCACTGAAAATGTTGGATAGAAAGTACACCGCTTTTGAAGCAAATGAATGTTTAGTTCAACTCTAAGATTCCATTTGGAATAACTAACAGGGCAGCTATCTTTCAGAAGGCTATGTATAGAATGGGGACAGAAAAAAATCTGTACAGTGCTTTTCCATATACCAACAATATAACTACTGCAGGACAGACACAGGAAAAATATTATGAAAATGTGAAGATTTCTGGAGGCTATTGATCAGAAGAAATTTACAATGAACAAGTTGAATACTGTGGCATCAGTATTCACTATCATTGTGTCAGGCTACAGTATTGGGAACAGTGATTAAACCTAATACTGAATGACTTTGTTCCTTGAGAGAACTTTCTTCATCTGAAAGTTCTTAAAAAAGCATTTAGCATGTTTTCTTACTACACCAAGTAGACCAACCATCAACAGAAATGAAGAAATTCCTCAGCAGACTTCAACCAGCTAAAGAAGGAATTAAAAAAACTATGCTCCACTTGAAGGATGACATTTTACCCTTTGAGTTAGAATGCAATGATGTGATGTTGTTATTTCAGCTATCATAAACCAAGAATGATGTTCATTAGCATTTATCTCAAGGACGTTAAAAGGCAATGAATTAAAATACTATTTATAGAGAAAGAGACAGCAGCTATTATTAAAGCAGTGTGTAAATGGAGCCATTGTTTGATTACAGACCAATGGCCTTTATATTTGATAGTAAAAGATGTATAAAAATTAAAAATGTGAAAATTCAAAAATGGAGAATGGCACTTGTAGCATTTAACTATACAATTATATGCTCTGATCTGGTAAGGAAAATGTGGTTCCTAATATATTTACTTGTTCAACAGTTACTAACTCAACACTAGCAGATATTCACAACAAACTTTGACACCCTGGAATAACTCCTACATTACAACAGATCAAGAAATCTCTTTTCTATGAAAGATGTAAAGAAGACATGCATGTCTTGCTGAAATTAAACCTCGCTTTTATAGTCCACCAGAAGAAACCCTCGTCAAAGCAACAAAATCTATAGAGCAGTTTAGTATTCATTTCAAGAGACTTTTACCTTCTATCACATGTAATATATACTTATGATAATGGATGAATAATCACATTTTCCTGTTTGCCTTTCAGTGTCCTAACATGCACACAGCAACAGTGATAAGATGCCTAGAGTTATTTTTTAGCCTAGGCAAAATACTGAGTTACATACATTCTGCCCAAGGCAAGACTTTCAATATCTAAAGAATTGAAAGATTATCTTTCCCAGAACGGGATTGCCACTAGTAACACCATACTGTACCACCCAACAGGCAATACACAAATATAAAGGTTTAATGACACTATATGAAAAGCAATTCTTTTGGCTCTTAGGTCATGTAACCTGCCTGAAAAGCATTGGGAACTTGTACTTTCTGAGGTGTTACACTACTGAGATTGTTGCTATGTAAAGCAATAAATGCTACAACGCAGAAATGTTTTTTTGGTATTTCAGTAGTGTTTATATCATGGAAACTCATTACTCTCTTGGCTATTGACACCTAAACTCATATTACCAAGATGGTAAAAAATAGCAAAAACAATCTATTTGTGGATTAAGTCAAATCCCTTTATAGAAACCCAACATATGCTAACATTAGATATCCAGATGGATGAGTCGTCGACAGTTTGAAATAGCAATTTGGGACCCTGTCCCAAAGTCCAAACAACCCCATCATCCCCTACTATAAAACAAGATCTGGTAATAACTGCAACAGAAGACAATGCCATATCCAAATATGAGCTAAGGAGATCCAATCAAGTATCAAAACATCCTAATTGATATGGATATAGCTTTTAAAGTTGATGTTATATTTTTCTAGGAGTGAAGAATGTTCTATTATATCATACTAACACACTAACAATCAGAGCCACATGATTTGTATACTAACACTAATAATTCACATTGTAGCCAGCTTTTAGTTGAATAAATCTTGGATTGCTGCCCCAAGTCGCTTTGTTTAATTCTAAAATCACAAAGTAATTTCTACCTGTACTGCAATGAATTTTATAAAATCTATTTGACACAAGCAAAAACTAAAATAGCCTATTATAGCAATGTAACTCACTTGTTTAAAAAAAAAAAAAAAAAACACAAAAAAAACAAAACACTCTAAAATATTACAAAACAATTACAAAAAGGAATTTTTAAAACAATGAGCTGGAGGTTTTCTTCTCTTCTTGAAGGTTTGTACTTACTTGTAGAATGTCCACTTGGAAAACTCTTACGACCTTCTATGATTTTCTCACGATGTCCAGTACATTCCATGTTCTCAACATAAACCCCATTAGGAAAACATCGCCAAAAGAAATCAGGACGAGGTCTGCAATAAATTACCAAACAAATTGAGGAATTTAAAAAGAAAATTACAGTTAACATTTTATATTCGCAGAAATCAGTAGTGTAGCTAGGGTGGGGCAGCAGGAGAGGTCCACAGTGAGTTTTCAGTAAAGAAAAAAACAAAAGCAATATTTGAACATTTTTAAAGGGCTTGATGTAGAGTTAAATTAAGTGAATCCACAGTTTTTTCACACCTATGTGAGAAGTCCAGACTTTGGTGTCACTTCTTTGATTTTGATTTTTCATGTCTGTAAACTGTTAGTGAAAAAAAATTAAATAAGTGAACCAATTGTTTTTTTTTATCTTATCATAGGCCTAGCTTTAATACAGATATAAAATCACTACTTTTCATAAATTATAAAATAGATAAATAAATTGAAACAATTCCAATGCTTGAAGGATATCACATGCATTCCAATTTTTTCCAGAAATATTGAACGAAAATTTAAAAGAAAATTGAAAATTAATATATTCTTTAAGTGCAGAAACTTTATTTAAAATCCAAGAATGGACATTTTTTTTCAATTTTTCAATTTACAAGTTTTCACAGTAGTAAAACAATGCAATGTTTTATTTTTTTGTTTAGATAGTTGAAGCAAAATAGACTAAAAGTTAAAAGTAAGATAACATTTATTTCAGTTTTTAAAAGTGAAGTTAATTTTATCAGACTTTTAATTCTTAGTCTAATATTTTGCTAATAACTTCAACTACATAAAACAAAATAATTTAAAAAGACATTGCATTTTTTTACATTGTTAAAAGAAAAATGAACCATGTTTCTGTTAATGTGGCATTTGATTTATGACTCCTCACTTGTTAAATTATGAATTAAAAGTACAATGTGTTTTTTGTTTTACTTTTTAAATAAAACAGAGGGTATATAAATAGAAACAAGTTATCTTTCTTTTAATATCGTAAAAAGATTTTAAAGCTTTTCTGATTTAGAAAAAAAGAAGTAACGTCTTTGTTTTTTTTACATATCCTCAGTTTTATTTTTTTAAATAAATAAATAAATGCAATGGTACTTCTATTTCATAATTTATCAGTGAGGAGTTATAAATACCATGTTAGCAGAAATATGGAAAAAAACCTGGCATCATATGAGCATTAGTTTCTGAGAAATAGATAAAAATATTAAAAATTGATGGGTGTACAAATAATTTCATTGTCAATTATATATATATAAACTTTAAGAGGTTAATGTGCATTGCAATATTGTATTCCTCCTGGGGTGGAGTGAAAAACTTGAGGGCCACCCTGGGCAGCAAAAACACTAGCTACGTCACTGGCAGAAATATAAATATAGATATGTAAATATAGTGTCATACAGGTTGAGGAAATCTTCAGAATGGAAGAAATAAGACTGATTCAGGCTGATTTTCTATGACCAGTGTTCTATCAGCATCATTTGAAAGGTTTCCATATTAATATCCAGATTTTTCCACTCTCAAAGATTTGGCATGTATGAAGTGAAAAATGCATATGGAAAAAAAAAAGGTTATCAACTTACCTGCCAACAATAACTTTGATGATATTAGTCAAACTTGCACTGAGAAAGACTGACAATGTGAGACCTGTAAAACAAGAAAATAAAGAATGAAATATTAAATTCAGATAATCACATAAATCTTTGTATCTTCAGAACATGTAAAAGCAATTTATCATAGGTTACATTTTTATAAGTCATAGACATGCACTACAATGCGTACACAAGTAGCACCTTCCCCTGCTGATAGATAAAACTAACATAACTTATTTTAGCCATCACAATGACAACTCCCTAATTTAAAATACACTATAATGGATTTAGAAAAGAATATCGCAATGAAAAGAAAAGAAATACAATATCCTTGGTCTGATTTTGGAGCTATAAGTAAATTAAAAAAAGAATGAGCAAGTTTGGCATCCAAAATATTAGTGACTAAAAACCTTACCTCAGAGATGACATCAATTGATAAACTTTTTACAGTTTGTCTTTGCTTATTCTCAAGGAGATTTTAAATTAAAAAACTTTGTGAAGAGTCCTAATCTTGAAGATTTTGTTTTCTCTGACACTAAACAATGACTCATTAAAATACCTGCTGATAAAGTACTTGAGCAAATAGAAAAAAAGTATGATTCTATCTGGAAAACTGCTTTAAGAAGATTATTCTGATATTTGTAAGAAACAGACAGTTAAATATTTTCTTTCCTAATAGAAATAGATATTTATCAGACACACGTGAAAAATTTTGAGATTAATCAATCATTATTCCTTGAATTGTTTGCCTTAATATTTGTATTTCTTGTTATTATCACAAGATTTTGACAAATGACACTCTTCAGCCTTCCTCAGAAGTTTGTTTTCTATTTTATCTATTTACTGAATGTAGTAGAAATTCACAAATCTGAGAATTTCCTGTTGATAATGATTTTTTTTATTCAGACTGAAAAAATAGTGACTACATACACTGCTAAACTGATAACTATGCAAATTTTAATTTAGTAACTGTCATTTCTGCACTTGGATATGGAAGCTCTTAACAGTCATTATTCAATTCTTTATTTTCTTGACAAATAGAAGATACTAAATCTTATTGTGTTTTCTTTTAAAGTAACAATTAGAAACCTACCAAGCAGAGCTTGGAGAACATCCATTTTGTTGCGGCTATAAACATAAGCAATTAGTATTCCTGATAGTGGGACAATGACCACAATCACCTGAAAAAGAAATTATACTCAAAGTTAGCATTGAATAATATAACATAAAAAAAGAGACAAAGAAACAAGTGTTTTGCTTCCCATGATTAAAAGGTAAATTTAACAGCAATGAAAATGAGAAAACTTTATCAAAAACTGTTTTGCTCATTAGTGAAATCAGTTGTAAAGAACTGCTAAAATATGGGAAAACATGTAACTGTATTAATCAATAAGAAATATTTACTCGAGGCAGAATATTTATATATATATATATATAGTGGTTCACAGAGCACAAAGATATTACATTCTAAGCGGAAGTGTTGATTCATACATGAATAAATTTGCTAGGTAATCTTTTGTGTGTATAAAGCAACTTGTATGCAAATTATCTTTTGTTTTACTAAGTTTTCATTAAAACTATTTATCTTTTCAGTCTATAGTCTCTTTTTTTAACATCCATTGACTTTCAGAATGTTTTACTGAATGTAGTTGGAAGCTTTTAAAATGAGACAGTGGCACTGTCACTCAACACCTAACATCCTAACAGAGCTTGATTAATAACCAACGCATGTGATAAACAGGATTCCATGATTATTCAAGTATGACTTGAGACTCTAATTGTGATGTATTTCTCCTTGGTGCCTTTTGTGAATTATGATATTTATTATAATGTTTGATTTATATTTATATATTTAGGAAAAACCTAATTATTTTGGACAGACTTATTAGGCCAGAGGTGGTAGTGGTTCACCCTTGGTTGGTTATAAAAGATTGAGACTTGGACTAATCAGGAGTCCAAGCAAGTAGTCACTACAGATGGTTGTGTTGCTCTAGTGAAAGCAAGCTGATAACTACTTATCATGCTTCAGAAACCAAAATACACAAAAGTGGCAACGAGGATAGTAGATTAATGTGGAAAAGCAGCATACATATTTTTTTCTTATAGTCGTAAAAGGCAGCAAATTCAAATGAATAATTTGAGGACTAAAAGTGTTATGACGTCTGCTGATAATACAGCATTGTTTAGAATTAAAGGAGTGGTCAAGTGAAGAAGAAGAAGAGTGGAAGAACTATGTTGAAATATTAAATTTTTACTTCACTGCTGATGAGGATAAGAAACGAGCCATTTCATTGTTGGTGGTTAGTGCTAAAAACTACAGTGTTTTAAGAGGTCTTGCTAATAACAGAACAAATGAACAATCCTATAAAAATTTATATCAGTAATCACCCTGTTCTCAGTGAAATATATAAGCACTTTCTCTTTTATTCAAGGGAGAAAAGTGACAGTGAAACCATCAGTCATTATGTTGCTACACTTAGGAAATTGTAAGAAAAGTGTAATTTTGGGGACAAAATTAATGAACATCTAAGAGATAGACTGATAGTTGGAGTAAGGGATGAAAAAATTCAACAACATCTACTCAGTGAAAGAGCATTAACATTGAAGAAAGCTCTAGAAATAGCAGTGGCTATTGAATCTGCTATGAAATTCTCCAAGGAAATTCAAGGTGCACAAAGGAGTGGGGGAGCATGCACGTGAATCTCCAACTTCACTACATAGTTTACCCAGAAAATGAGTGTTACTGTTGTGGAAATACTAACCATCTTGCAAACAAATGTCCTTTCAAGGAGAAAAACTGTTTTAAATGTGGAGAGGCAGGACATACTCAGTAGAAGTGAAGGCAGGATGGTAATAAGCAAATTTGGGGAAAAATAAAAAAGGAAAAAAGAACAGCAGTGAAAAACCTGGATGAGAAGTTGGAAAACTGTTGCAATGGAATAGAGATGTTAGGCCTAAATACCATCATAATGTCACATTCACCACTGCTGCAGAAATGCTGTTAAAAAAAGAGGAGGGTGATAATGGAGGTGGACACTGGGGCCTTGTGTTCAGTAATGAATTTTAAAAAGTTTCAGGAATTGGGAACTTTAGAAGATTTAAAGGAGAGCTCCTTAAAGTTAAGGACCTGTACTGGAGAAGTGGTGAAACTATATTGTGTAACAGATGTTGATGTGAAGTACAAAGGGACAGAGAGTCGGTTGCCATTATTTGAAATTGAAGGAGTTTTTGGGTGAGTTTGAGCCTCTATTTAAAGAGGAGTTGGGTTGTTTGAAGGATTTCAAGGTAAAATTTAAATTTTGTAAAGCTCATCCAGTGCCTTATGCCCTGAAGGAAATAATAGAAAAGGAACTGGAACAACTAGAAAGCCAGGGTGTACTTAAGAAATTCAAGTATTCACATTGGGAAGCACCTATATAATACCAGTACCAAAAGATAATGGTAGAGTTATTCGTTGTGGAGACTACAAGTTGACCATAAATATGGCTGCTCCTTGTGACACCTATCCAATACCAAGGACTGAAGATTTATTTTGCTACATTGAAGGGTGGTGAGATGTTTAGAAAACTTGATTTGAGTCATGTCACGTTTATCAGCAGCTGGAATTGGATGAGAAAACATGAGAGTTGCCCTAAATTATTACAACAGTCACTTGCCCAAATTATCTACCATACTGGAGCCCCTTCATCAATTGGGGAGCTGATCAGAAGAGGGCTTTCGAAAAAAACTAAGAAAATGTTGCATTCAGTGCCTCTGCTGACGTATTTTGACCCTGCAAACCCCATTCTGGTCTATGTGGATGCTATCTTCTATGGAGTAGGGGAGATAATAGCGCATAGGATGAAAAATGGAATAGAGAAGCCTGTGTGCTGCATATCTCAGACCCTGTCTGCCTCCAAAGGAACTATGCATACATAGAAAAAGAAGGCTTGGCCCTGGTGTTTGCAGTTAAAAGACTCCATCAGTATTTGTAAGGGAATTTCTTCTTTGTATACACAGACCACAAGCCACTGCTGGGACTGTTTGCTGAGAACAAACCAATTCCTCATCTTGTTGCTTCTAGAGTACAACATTGGGAACTATTCTTAGTGGCTTATAACTACAGGTTGGAGTAATGAACTGGTGAATTCAACAATACTGCTGTCTCAGTTGTCTTCCAGTAGTGTCCCAAGAAGAGGATCATTCCATCATCATGAACAGAATGAACATAATGGATTTGGTTGATTCTCCAGTAACAGTAGCTGAAGTTCAAGCAGAGACTAGAAAGGAGCCGATTCTGTGCAGGTACATGAAGCGATATTGAGTGGCTGAAGGAACATTACTTTGCATGCAAAATGGAGACCTTACTTCATTAGGCAAGAGAAGTTGAGTTGTGAGGATGTTACAATACTGTCGGAGAGTCGAGTTGTCATTCCTGCCAGGTTCATTGGTAAAGGTATTGCAGGAACTCCATCAGACCCACATTGGAATTGTGTGCATGAAAGCTCTTGCTCAAGCTATGTGTGGTGGCCAAACTTGGACACAGACATCAAGAGGAACTGCAAGACTTGTGGGACATGCTTATTAGATCAAAGCAAACCAAACCAAGAAACCATTCATTACTGGGAATATCCTAATTAACCCTGGGAAATGATTCATGTGGATTTTGCTGGCCCCATTTATGGGATGTATATTTATGGTTGTAATGGATGCTTATTTAAAATGGATGGAGATATGCATAATGAATACATATACTGTCCAAGCCACAATAGAGAAGCTGAAAGAGGTATTCACCACAAATGGCCTGCTGGTATTGTTAGTGAATGATAATGGCCCATGTTTTACCAGTGATGAATTCAAGCAGTTTCTGAAATCAAATGGTATCCAGCAAATGTTCACTGCTCCTTATCTATCTTCCTCCAATCATCAGGCTGAATGTTCAGTGTGCACTTTCAAAGAGGCACTGAAAAAGTTAAGAATGGAAGAGGAAGCAACCCTCAAAACCCAAGTATACTGATTCCTATTCTCTTTTAGAACCACTCCTCATACAGCAACAGGAGTGTCTCCTGCCGAGTTGATGTTTAAATGTCAGTTACAAACTGCTTTCCATTTACTGAAGTCCAATACATATCACCAAGTTTAGGTTTATCAGGCCAATATGGAACAGGGAACAAAAAGTGATGAGTCCCATGCAACAATTTAAGGTGGATGATTGTGCAGAATTTCAGATCTGGGGAACAGTGGATGCAGGGCATAATTATCAGACAACTGGGGTCTGTAAATTATGAAGTGGGAGTGGGTGGAGGCTTGATGAGGCAACATATCGATCAACTAGTGATACTGCCCCCCTAGATCACAGTGTTAGTCATGCCCAATGTGCTAGTTGTAAAAGTAGCTGAATTTCCTGAAGTTCCAGAAACTCTTGAAGCATCTGGAGTATCTGCTGATCCTCCAGCAAATGATGCAATGATTTCTGAAATGCCAAACTTGGAAATCACCATCCGGGTTTGGGGACTGGGTAGCAAAGTAAAGTTTGGAGGTGTTGTGTAGGAAAAAAACTAATTATTTGGGATGGATCTATTAGGTCAGGAGTGGTGGCGGTCCATCCCTGGTTGGTTATAAAAGATTGGCACTTCGACTAATCAGCAGTCCTAGCAAGTAGTCACTACAGATGACCATGTTGCTCTAATGGAAGCATGGTGACAACCACTTATCATGCTGCAGAAACCCAAATACACAAAAGTGCCAAAACGTTGGTTTTAAACTCAGATAAAAAGGCAGGGCTTTAAATGCAGAAAGATTGTCCTCATTCACCATCTTTATGTCAAACTGGGCTAATCAAATATTAACATATACTGCCATATGATAATTACAAATTAGAGTCACTTATTAGTGATATGATAATTATTCAGTGCTTTTAGTTGTCCAAGCACTCTATTTACATTATCCATGTAAAGATCATTGAATGAAATGTCAAAGAGTGTTGAGTGCAACTATATTAACAGCAAATGTTTATTTCAATGACATTTGTGATTAAATCAAATTTAAATTAACACAATGAAATTAATATGGTACTATCTCACTGCTTTTTAAACTAGTGAGATTAAGTACTGTCACTAAACAGTATCTTTCTTATTATTATTTCAACCCTGTTTCAGTATAACATTAAGGGATTTTTTGATAGCAAACATATAGTATACAACTGGAACTACAATTAATAGCTGCCTCCACCTTTGTCACCCTTGTAGAAATTTATTGAGTCTTCTATACACACAGAATTTTGCTTACATTTCTCTCTAATGAATATCTGAATTTTGTAAAGAAATTATTTAGTGTAGTTTTGCTATTGAAAACTGATATTATTGTTTATTCTTTCAGATTCTTTGTCAAGTGTAGTAGTGGTTGGTTAGTGTTATCACTAATTGGAACATGTGTATGAATAGACATTATCTATAGGTTCCCTACGTAAGCTAGTGATACTAGTACCTGGACTGTAAAATCAATACTGACTGCATACAACTGCAATCCCTAGTTGGAATATCATAACAATATGGCATTACTGATAGGATCTTTGTTGCATGTAGAAAACCCAGACTTTGTTGAAACTTGGATAAGGTGTTTCACACTCCTTGCTAGAACAAGGAAACTACGAAACAAAATAAATGGAGGTGAAAATGAAGTCACAGATCTGTTTCTGGTAACAACCGGTTGTGAAGTTGTTAGCAAGATTTTGTTGATGATTTATCCAACAGAGATGGAAGAACTGGCATTTAACCAAATCAAAGAGATTATTCTAAGGAATATTTGATCAAGGAAAAGGTTGGTCATTGCCAAATGAAACAAGCTCTTGTCATTAAAATAAGAATGCGAAGAACCCATTATGAAATTTCTGTACTGGCTAATGAGATGCCAGCATATATTGAGAATTTAAATGTTTAGGACAAGAAGAAATATCTATTGAAGACGTACTGATTCAACTAAGACTGATAGAAGGTATGTGGAATACTTTGCACAGATTTAAAATGTTAGAATGGTTACAATTAAACCAAATGTCATTAGAGGCATGTATCGAATCTATACAACAAGAAATGTATAATTTAAAAAAGAAAAATTTAAACTGTTGAAAAAATTGAAGACATTTTAAAAAGTGAAACTGATATTTTCTCAATACAAAAGAATAAGAAAATATCTTAATAGAAATTAAATGGAATGGGATAAATTTAAAAATGCAAATTGATGCCAGCAACAATGTGTTATAAAATAAAATAAGACAGATCTCGGCTGATTTACCGGCAAATACTCAAGAGCGAGAGACGGATGTGAACGGGACAAAGCCCCGTCACAAAGTGACCATTATCTTTGTTTACAAATGTTCCCGACACACGAGTTCCAGTCGAAAAATAAAATAATATTTAAACTGTTCTATTTTTCGTCCAATAAAAAGGCTTTTCGAGCCTGTTAAGCCATAAAAAAATGCTAAAAAAGGGGTCACACGGAAGTTCAACAGGCAGTCCACAGGTGACCAGGGAAGAGACCTGTCACGGTCAGGCCGAGCGGTCAGCAGCTGTCAGCAGGAGAGCATCAACCACCGTCAACATGTGTAAACTACTATGAGAGATCGACCTAGATCCAAAGCCGGCTTATTAACTATACCACAAGGTAGCTGTCCCAAACCCTCACATTCCTGTTGAAATAAACCACTTAAACCTATTTCTGCTGTTGTCGTATTTCTTTCTTGCAACCATACACTTGTCTATAACAAATGTAACATTAATTCTGAAGAACTCTTGGGAACAAATGGGTAAACCAAAACTATATAAAAGTCATTTAAAATTAAGACAGTTTGATGAATCATGCATAATGACAGACTACTTTGAAGGAACATTTGAAAATTAACCCCAGGATTGAAATTGTTACTATTGTAGTTGTGAATTGTAATAAAAATCATAGGTTAATAGCACATCTAATTCAAGATATGAATTCAGATAATCTTGAAAAAGGAATGTTAAAAGATTATAAAGCAAATATTAAATAGAAAAAAAATTGTAACTCTTATATTTTGATTCTCACAGACTTCCAATTAATTTATTACTTCTGAGAGTTGCAAAACTTCGTAAAATGTTTGAACAAGGTATTTTGTAACATGGGTGGGAGTAAATGGCATTACCTATAGCAGTTCTAAAAAAGCCAAATGGTGATCTTTGAATCTGTGGTGACTATAAAGTAGGCTAAGCCATAAGATTTGTTTGTATTCTTATATTATCCCAAACCCTGAAAATATATTACATTCATCAGCAGGAATGAAATGCTTTACGAAAATTGATCTAAAAAGTAACTACTATCAAATTCAAATTGATGATAAATTTAAGTAAATCACCACTATTAAATCCCTAATCAGATTACTTAGTGTTGTATGCTTTATGGGGGTGAAAACAGCAAGTGTCATCTTTCAAAAAGCAATAGAAAATGTTTTAAGAGGGGACATAGAGAACATGATGATATATGTTTGGTTGCAACCAAAGAAGAAGAGTTAAAACAAAAAGCCAACCAGGTATTAAACAGATTAAATACATCTGGAATGACTATTGATGAAAATAAATGTGCATTTAATTGTGAAAAAATATGTCTTGGGTACCAAATTTCATAAGACAGAATTTCGCTAGACCAAAGTTTGACACAGAAATATTAGAGATATCTCTTACCAATAAAAAAGAATTAGAATCCTTTTGAAATTTAATAAAATTTTTATAGTAAATACTCAAATATAGTATTCAGAATTGATTGAAGTGTTTGCCAAGTTGCTTAAAAAGAACAATGAATTTAAGTGAACTAATATACAACAAACAGCATTTGATAATTTTAAAAATGCTCTTGCAAAAAGGCCCATTATCAAGATTTTTGTGCCTCAATAGGAAGATGTATTAACAAAAGATGCCAATAAAAATTCCATATTGGATTTTAGCACAGGAAGGATACCCAGTTATGTATCTTTCGAGAGCATTAACATCAACCGAATCTAATTACTCAAATATAGAAAAAGAGGCTCTAGTTATAGTTTGGAGCACTAGTAGAGCTCTTCAATTTTTATTGGGTAGAAAATTCTTGTTGATATCTGACCATAACCCCCTAGAATTCATTTTTAACCTGAAGAAAGAATTACCAAAAGTTACATCTTCCAGAATATTAAGATCAGCCATAAAGCTAATAGCTTTTGATTTTGATACCAAATATGTAAATGGAAATGCTATTCCGCAAGTAGATGCATTATCCAGATTACATTTTAAAAGAGCAACAAAAAGACAGTATATTAGAAAAGATGGAAGATGAATTTTTGCACTGGGTAGAAACTGACATTCTACTGATAAATCAACTTGCCTCAGAAACATTACAGGATCCAATATTAAGTAAAATTGTATGTAGAATATAAACTAATAAATGGAATAACTGTTCAAAATCTGAAAGGCCATACAAAGAAATTAGTCATAAGTTAACTGTAGAAAATGATGTATGTAATGAAGATTTAATAGTACCAGCTGAAAAATGTAGAAAATATGTAATAAAAAGTATGCATGACGATGTGCAATGTAAAATTACAGCTACATGGAAGCATTTGGAAGTAGAAGCATGGTAGCCTGAATAGGCATGCAATGTTGAAAATCAGGTACACAAATGTCTGAAATGTGCTAATGTAAAAGATCTTCTTCTCAACAAGATGAAATTGATAGTTTTTACCAAGACTTTTACTTAGTAACAGAACTATACCACATGTTGACAGATTAGAAAGTCTGCCTACATTAATGGGAAGACAGATAAGAGCCCCATTAACTGTGTTATACTCTATTAATGAAAAAATTTGGCACAAGAAAAATAGAGAATCTGTACCCAAAAGGGCAAATTTTATACTGCAAAAGGAACATACTACAATACAGCATTAATGTTTAAAAAGAGCAATAAAGTTCTTGCCCATGTGATCAAATAAGATCCAAACAAGAATACAAAGGTGAGATGGAAATTGAGATAGGAAGTCAGTCCAGCTCAGACTATAAATAAACAGGAAATGAATGATGAGGAGTGAATGGAAGACATAGGCAATTTGGACAATTCATGCATTGATTGTGAACAGGACTTCTCCAACAAACAAAACAGATCTCGATCTCCCATAGAGAAAGATACACACAGATCTCTAGAGGGGGAGAGGAGGAAGTCAAACTGAAAATACAAATGGACAAAGATGCCTGAGATCAACAAAGGGCATAAAGCCTATTCAATGTAGTAGTGATTGATTAGTGCTACCACTAATTAGTATATGTGTATAAGTAGACATTATGTATAGGTTCGCTATGTAAGATACTGGCAATAGTACTTGGACTTTAGAATCAATATTGACTGCATACAACTGCAATCCCTACTAGAAATATCATAACATCAAGCAAATGGTTACAATTATACTGCTGCCACTATAGTGTCAGTAATAGTAACAGGTAGGTTTTTACAGGATAGTGCTGCTAGCTCTATGCCCAAATTGTTGCTTTCTGGATTGGATGTCTGTAGCGGTGACTTACCTCGAATAAAGTTTCCACTCAGTTTGTAGGAGGATGAGGGAGTCATACCTTTGTCAAAAACATTGAATCTCAGAATTTAATTTGCAATGCAGTTACCATTAGGCTACTGGCACCACTGCTCTTTTTTTTATACCAAGTAGAAATTCTTTGAATCAATTCATCAACTCTACTTATGTCCTAACATATCACTTAAAAATAATCTTAGATCCAATAAGTAAATCTGAAACACCAAGAATCAAATGTAAAATGTTTACCATTTATTATAGTTATTATTATTCATTCATTAAATAATATTAACTGGTGACTTACACCAGAGACGACAAGTCTTTTCAATACTCCACTGCTCTTCTTAGTATTCTAGGTGTTTTCATTAATATTAACTCCTCCTGATTTCCATTCAAGTCAGATAGGATAGAAAATTATCATAATACTAAACAGCATTTTCAGAACCTAGAAATAGTTCATATATCAGAAGCTACAAATCCTTCCTAGCATATTCCCATTATGCACAGATTTTAACCCAAGGAAATTCTTACCTATGTAGAGCTTGTCTCCCAGCTTTTTGTTTTAATCTTAAAATCAAGTCATATGCAAGTCTGAAAAGTAATTTAATAAATTTGTTGGAATTAGAGAAAGATACTCACCCATAATACGTGAATAGGAACATAACTTGGTGTTTCAGGATTTTTGTATAACCATAATTCCTCCTTTTCTATGTGCCTTACAAATGGTTCTAAATGTTCTGTGTAACTAAAAGAAAAAATAAGAAAGTTATCATAAAAAGAGGTTTCATAAAAAAGATTAAAAAATCAAAATGAACTTAACTATGTATTTTAATTTTACCATAACTCTATATTTTTCATTTTAATTAACCTGTTCACTGTTTATAATTTGTCAGAAATTATTTTAATAAATTAATGTTTACAACATTATATATTAGGTTGGTGCAAAAATAATTTTGTTTTCTCACATAGTAACATATGTTAGAAAACAAAATTATTTTTGCACCAATATATATATATATATATATATATATACACACATAAGGTCCAAAGTTGTGTAAACATTGACAAGTTATCATCAACAAAGTAAATATGTAAATTTCCTTTATTTGCTAATTTCTTTTATTTGATCCTGATTGATATCTTGCAAAAAAAGACAAATATCTACTCTGATTCTAAATACATGACTGACTAAGATGGCTTATCTATAGCAGGAAGCAGATAAAATCCAAAGATATGTAAGGAATTGAAGAAATTCATATTTTTTTAATCCAAACACACAAAGTTGAAAAGAATTTTTCAAAACAAGAAATACTCAAAATCTTTCATCAAAGTTTTTAAGAGGATGTGTGAGGCTATATGAAAACTGACTTAATTTAAACTTCATAAATAAAAACCATTATTGATTATAAAGTCTGGCAGTTTGATCCAAACTTTATAATCAATAATGGTTTTTATTTATGAAGTGGAAATTAAGTCAGACATCTATTGTTCTGAAGGTAAGCCAAGATTTCATGACTTAACAGTGGCTTTCAGAAATATTTCAAGTATAAATTAAAATTGCTTTTCAAAATCTTATTTTTAATTCCTACTTCAAATATAAGCATAGTTAATAAAAAGACATGTAAGTGTTTCAGTTCAAACCTAAGCATATGATTCTTGATCAATTTAAAAGGTTTAATCAAAAGTAAAGAAATAAATAATTGTGTTATACTTACAAGTAAAAGAAAAAAACCAAAATTCGCAGAATAATTTCTGCCCAAATATTTTCAACCAAACTGATGAGCTTCATTGTTTTTCTCATATAAAATGCCATGAAAGATGGCAATTACATATGCTAACAAGTGTCTGTGGAAAGAAAGAGGAACATTTTAAAACTCTAAAATTGGAATTGAAGGAATTTCTCTCTCTATATATGTATATATACACACACTACAGTTCCAAAGTTTGAGGCCAACACTGGTAATTTTTTTAAACTGACCCCCAAAATAGTTGTTTCATACTTTAAATAAGAGAAAATTATTATACATGGTTAAAAAAAAAAAAAAAGTGAGACATGATTTTTTCTATTAGAAATTTTATTATGACAAAAAAAGGTTTTGTTCTCATCAAAATACCCTCCTTCAGCTTTGATTAGTGCAGTACAAATCAAGTTCATTGCATTCTAATTCTGGAAATGGCTTCAAACTTATGAACTGTAGTGTATATATATGTGATAGTAAAGAACGATTGTCCTCATATGCTTATTATAATATGTAGATTTAGTAAGCTGATGAAATAAATTTGTGAAATAAAAAAGCAATAAATAATAATATTGATAATAAGACTAATAATATTTATTAGTAGGCCTTTTTACCAAATTGATGAATGATGAGAAAGATGTTAAAAATAAGAATTTTCAGATATGCCCGTGTACTTTCTCAATGAAATGAGAAATAAAAAGATGAAGTGGGATTTTTGTTTTGTTTTTTTTCACATGTAGAGATCTAGTTGGTTTAGGCTGGTTGTTTGCAACAATTAGAGTTGTAGAAGGTTTGTAGAAGGTATTTTGTGGAAACTATATTCATTGAGCATACCTAAATTTCCATTTAAAGCTAGAATGTGTTAATTTATTTTAAAGGTGTATTTTAACTTAGACTTTTTGCATTCTTGTTAGCATTTAAATGAAGACATTAAAAAACACATATGCACATCTAATGTTGTCAATGCTATGGTCTGGTTGGTTGAAATGTGCAACTACAGTGAAATTGTTGTTAACTTTGAAAGTCTTTTTATCAATGTTAAACCAAAGACGGAATTTTGTACACCAATATAATTTCCTATATTATATTTGAACTGTCACAAGTCAAGGGAGGAGGTCAGATTACTGTGGGTGTGATAGCTGGAATAAAAATACTATCAGTGATAAAATGTTTAAAAACTTGAAATCGGGTTTTATTACATGTTACTTTGCCTTGGTAAGTAGTTGATTTTTGTTCTCTAAATGATCTAAGGAGTGTATGTCAATTTGGAGATTATTGCTTGGCATTAAGTGTGGTCTCATTAAATATCTTATTAATTGCATTTCAAAATTTTTAATACTGGAAATCTTTTAGTAAGATATCAGACAGTGTGTGAATGTTGTAACTGAAATTAAAAACTTTGGGAATTCTGGGATTTTTTGATTTTTTGATTTTTTTTTTTTATTTGTTTTGTAGGTTAGTAGAATATTTCTAATATGTTTGGAAGCCCTAGTGATTGATTTTTTGATAATTTTAAGGGGACAATTTTTAATGAGAAAGTAATTGAATAGTTATCCTATGTGCTTTTTGTAATTCCCATTGTCAGAACACATACATTTCATGTGTAAACACTGGCTAGAAATTATTGATTTTTCTTTGGTAGGGTGGCAGCTGTTAAAGTTTAGGTAGCAATGAATATTTGTAGGTTTAGTGTAGTGATATGGAGATGTGGCTGTTGTTTAGACATACTAGTACATCCAGAAAGGAAATGGAAGTGGCTAAATATTCCCTTGTAAATTTGATTGTGCAGTGAAAATTTTTGATGCATTGTTTGAAGTCATGGAGTGTTCTCACCATGTATCTGTAGCGAAGAAAACGGGGACTTACCTCATCAAACCAAGCGACAGTGCGTCGCGTGTATTCTACGACGGAAAAAGTGGCGAAAAAAGAAAATTACTTACCAAACAAAAGGACACGTATTCTGCATAACATGCTGAAAATGGAATATTTGAATTAAAAAACAAGTCCGTCGCAAGAGTCCCTATAAAAGTATTTTGATATGCAAATTACTGAACATCCTATCCCAGCTGTCGACGAATGAAAAAAATAGCTTCTGCTGATAAAAGCAGTTGGTGTTCTTGATTCGATGGCGGAAAATTCAGGCATTTTTGGCTACAGCGTTTGTTAGAGAGTGAGTTATTTTTCTGACTGGTTACATGCATTGTGATTTGAGATAGTATCGGCGAATTGAGTTTTCAACATTTCTTTCTGCCCCTGATATTCAAGTCTCTACTTACAGTGAAGTAATCTGCGAAAAATACTTCCTTTGCTTTCAGAACGCTTACAGTATCCATATAAAAAAGATATTATCTATGTATCTGTGGTAGTGGAGATTTTCTAAATGATATCTACTTAACATATTTCCACCAACTAGATCATAGCAATGATAACATTAGATGCATCCTTTTAGTGTCTTTATTTAAATGTCAACAAGAACACCAAAAGTCCAGGTTAAAATACATTTTTAAAATAAATTCACAGACTCTAGATTTAAATAGGAATTTAGGTATAGTCAATGAATAGTTTCCACAAAATACCTTCTACAACTCTAATTCTAGCAAACAACTAGCGGAAAACTAGTAGATCTTTTCAGTAACATGCAGAAAAAAAAACAAAAAAAAAAACAAAAAAAAAAACAAATTTTTTATTTCTTTTGTTGAGAAAGGCATGTCCCAAAATATCAATTTTTAACATCTTTCTCATCATGCTTCCATTTGGTGAAAAGGCTGACTCATATACAATAAATATTATTAGTCTTATTATTAATACTATTATTTTTGTTGTTTTTATCTCATAAATTTATTTCAGCAGCCTATTATATAATATATATATATATATATATATATATATTAGTTTGGTGCAAAAATAATGTCGTTTTCTCACATATGTTACTATGTGAGAAAACGACATTAT
This sequence comes from Acanthosepion lycidas, assembly GCA_963932145.1. NCBI lineage: Eukaryota > Metazoa > Mollusca > Cephalopoda > Sepiida > Sepiidae > Acanthosepion > Acanthosepion lycidas. The sequence continues at coordinate 136,798,166 of OZ010577.1, forward strand.
TCTTACACCAACCTAATATATATATATATATATATATATATATATATTATAGTGGGTTAGCCAATCTGTATTAGTGACAAAATACAAATTAAACTGACCCTCTACTATTTTTGCTAAATCAAATGCAAACAGACAACAAGAAGAGAAATAATCAAATAGGCAGATATTTGTTTTAACAGAAAATATTTTTATAAAAAAAGTACACACAATATAATAAAGTGGCTTAAAACACTTTAGGGTTCTTGGTTGTGTGATCAAGGGTAATATAAAGTGTTATGCTATAGATCTGGTAAGGAATTAAACAATTTATGTTGATGGTGAAATTGAATGAAATAGATTGCTTGACTTACTGTAGAGTTGTCTCGCTTTGACTTATATAGTTACGATTTCCTTTATGTTGTTAAGATATTGAGTTGATAACCCTAACCCTGCTGAGAATTCCACAAGTTGGGTTGATGTCAATAAAAAATTAACTTTTAGCAAGGAAGTTGGGTTTCATGGATTCGTGTGACGAGTTGATTATTTTGAGGGCTCACTGACTAAGTCACATCAAAGTTTCATATTTATGAGTTTTCTTGATCATGTGGGAGCTTGAGAACATTTACATTTTTTTAGTGCGTTGACCTCTGAACGGATCAACTCAAGATCAACTTGAAATCAATGATACAGACGTAGGCAGAAACATGACATTATTATTTATGGACCAATCAGAAAGCAATGTTTCGTACTGAACTCTGGAGCCGATTTTAATGGGTTCAGCACAAACTGAGAATGCTTAGTTGTGGTCCTCTTTTAACAGGTTTAAAAAAGAGAATGTAGAAATTTAATTCTACAATGTATATAGTAAGAAAGAGAGGGATAAAATAATCTTTATAGTGGAGGAATATGTTCAGTCATGATAATCTTTGATCACAAAAACATTAATTCTTCAGATTTACATGTAGCGGACTTTTTCCTAAGTTAGTGTTTTAGTTTTATCCTCAAAGAAGGATATAAAACGTGGCAAAAATCTTGAAAAGATGAGACATTTTTTTTTAAATGACTTTGTTACTTATGATCAGATGTGTTGGTAGCATAACAGTTATCAGAACAGAATGTGGAATAGACAAGCCAAATTCAAATTCTGCCCGACTCTGCTGCATTTATTTTCACACTAATGCCCTTGGGAAAGGTATGAATTCCTTTCTTCTTCCCCAAGTATGAGTTAAAGAATAGTAGGATAGAATGAGCTCCCTAACCTGAGTTGGCAGTAAGTCTAGAAGGACAACCCTGAATTTAAAAAAATGGAGAAAGCCATGAGAAACAACTCCACTATTTTTCCAAAGACATTATTGTAATTCACAGATAATAAAAAAAAGGAATCTTTGGCAAGTCATGATCACCTACATCCTGAAATGACATGATATTTAAAAAAGATGTTACTTTCCATCTTCAGTTATACAAACCAAACCAAATTTATTTCAGTCTTTACTCTGAATACAATATACATTCTTCTAGAACCAATAAAATATTGTAACAATTTACTTAACTTTGTCTGTTACAAGATTAGAGTATCAAGTGAAACTCAAACAAACAAGTTTGGGTCTGTAAGTGGATTTGTTAACTACAGAAAGTGGCTAATGAATGAAATATAATAAATAAATTGTAATAGCAATTTGCTTATTGCAACAGAAATAGCAAAATAAAGACTGAAACAAAATTAGGAATTATATCTTTTTCTAGATCAGTTAAATTTTTTGCAAGTATGTATAGGGACAATTTTTTAAAACATCAATTTTCTCCAAAAGAATTAAGGAGCATAGAATATTAAGTCATTTTTAAGGATTTAACCCAAGATGTGTTCCATAAATAATGTCCAATAAATCAGAAGATAATTGTCAATCCTGTATATGATGGAAACAATTATATTCCCTAAAAATGTTGTTTATTATAATTAAATCTAGCACAGTACCATTGAAAAAAAAAAATGAGCTGCTCACTAGCCCACTGATTAGGATCAATGTCTAGTGTCTCTGTGAAAACTTATAATGGCACATTATTCATATCACTAAATATTTAAAACTATCAAAATATAGAATTATTTTTATTTCTATGACATTCCAAGTACTTTTTCAGTAATATTTTTCATTACTCTAAAAGAGAGAATAGGCTTGAAAGGATGCTGAGTTCATTTTGAATTTATCAATAGTAAATAAGCATCTGTGCTTCTTGCTTGGAGTAAATCAAATATCATGATTCTGAGAATTGTATTTGTCAACAAAGGAATTGCTGACAAAGACGAAAAAAAAAACTATGGAAAAAAAATGATCATAAATAATTTCTTAATTGTACAAAACTTAAATATAGCTTGAAGAAACTGTGACATACTGAAAATTACTGCCAGAAATAAAAAGGTGGGATAAATCCTCTTCAGTGGTCAGCTTTTTGGTCAATCCTCACCAAAGAGGATCATTGATAAGTTTGAAATAACAACAAAACAGAATTACCAATAAAAATGTAGCAAAGAAAATGTCGAATTACCTTGTCAAACCTAGCGACAGCATGTTACATGTATTCTATTTCGGAAAATGTAGCGAAAAAGTTACTTACTGAGAAAAAGAGCACATGTTCTGCATGATATGCCAAAGACGGAATATCCAAAATAGAAACAAGTCAGACACAGATGTTGCTATAAATGTATCTGAGATATGCTGATTGTGTGTCCTCTCCTACTTGTTGACCAATGAAAAAATTGTTCCATTAATAAAAGCAGTTGGTGTTCTCAAATTGGTGAGAAAAACAATTTTGCTTATTTTACTACCTCATCCGTTGACTGGAGTGTCAGATTTCTAACTGTTTACGTGTATTGGGATTTGTGACACAGGACCTGCGAATCAAGATTGTTCTGCCCCTGGATCTTGGAGAGTCTTTGTGATTTGTTTACTTCATTGATTGTGGAAGTAATCTACCACATCAATTTCTGTACAGGGATTTTATTCCAAGCACAATGAAACTGACTACAAGTTATTTCAGCATCATGACAGATATGTTTGACATCAAATTGATACCCAAATTTGATGGCACAGTGAATGGACAAGCAATTACTAGATGGATTGAACTTGTTTGTGATCTGTGTTGAATCAAGAAGGTTGAATGTGTTTTTCCCTTGAGATTGACTGGTGGGGCATTTGCTGTCTACCAGCAGCTAAGTACAGAGCAAAAAGCAGATGCCAAACAGATAAAACAAGCCCTGCGAATTGCCTTTGTGCCAGATCATTTTTTAGCCTACGAGCAGTTTGTGGAGTGGCAACTGCAACTGCATCTGAATGAGTCTGTCAACATGTTTCTAGCTGATTTGAAGAAGCTAGCAAGACTATTTGGTGGGATATCCAAGGAAGGACGAGCAGGATTACCAGTACACATCTTCCAGGATGGAAGATATGACTACAACTCAAATGTTGAACTGAGCTTGTGTACCATGACTGAGGAAATGGCTGTGGCTAGTCAGAGCAGCAACTGATAAACTTCCAAAAGTTAAACGTCAGTAGGATATATGATGCTATTCATGCTCTGGGTAGAATCACATTTCCAATGACTGCCAAGTTTGTCAGCCACTCAGGACACATGTAACAATGTGTTGCTTCCAGTGTCATGGATTAGGCCACATAGTTTCAGTGTGAGAAAGGGGAAAAGATGTCAGCAGCAATCTTTTCCCCAAGCGAGTTGTGAATGAGGTGCTAACAGTTTTAGATGTTCACATGAATGGAATCAAGAGAGTCACACTTGTGGACACAGGCTGCTCACGAACACTCGCAAGTCAGCCTGTCATTCCTGGTGGGAGATGGATGTACTCACCATAAATAGTAACACCCTCAAATGCAGTGGAGTTGAAAATATTAAGCTTGACATGAACAATACAAACCCTCTCGACATCAAGATCATGATAGCGGAAGGAGAGCTATTGGGTTTTGACCTGTTGCTTGGGTTCAACTCTATTAAAAAGCTGGATGAACTCCAAATAATGGAGTGTGACAATGTACAGTTTTATAAGGGTGGAATGGCTTGTTGCACCACCATTTAAATAGAAGAACCCAATTTCTGTGATGAATTCAATCCAAACAAGAAGATATGGGTCACATCATGGAAGTGGTCAGGTGATCAAACAAGGGAGAATTTTCAAAACAGGATGCATAAGTACTCAATACCAAAAGGTATCAAGGAAGAAAATGACCATGAGCTGCAGGCCTGGCTTGATAACAGTTAGTTGCAACCTTATACTGAAAAGGAACTTCGTCCTTCAAAATGTTTAATTCTGTTAATGGCGGTGGTGCAGAAAAACAAAAATAAAGTATGTCCAGTATTAGACTATCAGGAACTGAATGAGTGTTTAGATGCACACAGCCAATGCTGACATGTGTGCACAGAAACTGAGGGAATGGTACCAAAAAGGACCTGATGTCACTATCCTTGACTTACATCAGGCTTATCTACAAGTGCATATCCACAAGTTACGTTGGCCCTTTCAAACCATGACCTTCAAGGGGCAAAGATATTGCTTGACATGAATGGGTTTCGAGTTGAATGTTGCACCAGCGATAATGGAGGCCATTGTGGATCCTGTGTTACTGAAAGATGAATCAGTTCAACAGGAAACCTTATCATATATTGATATTTATGCTGACAAGAGCATGATTTCAGTAGATTGCATGAAAGAGTACTTGGCTGCTTTTGGTCTAACCTGCAAGTATCTAGAGCAGTTACAGGATGCACATGTGTGCTGAGTCTGTATGTTGAGTGGGAGAATGACACGCTTAAATGGAAACTGAGGTCCTGATGTGATGCAACATCTTATCATGGTGTGGAAAGTTGGTGGGTTACATTTATGTGTACAGTTGACTCTGTGTTGCTGCATCCTTTGTTAAACGCAGAACAGTGTTGATCATGTTTGCATGGGATGACAGATGCTCTCCTTAAGAATATGACTGAGGACATAGCAGCAAGAATACACCAGAATGACCCTGCACACGTCAACTGGTGCACAAACAGACACACTTATGAAGTGTGGGTTGACGCAAGTTCTCTCACCACAGCAGTTTCATTGGAGGTTGACAGAAGTGTTGAAGAGGACATGTTGGCTGTGGCCTGTGAAGGATGCACAACATATCAATTTATCAAATTGGATGCATCAATTTAGCACTACAGTGTGTGACAACGGAGCTGCATCTCTTTACGGACTCCACATGTATGCACTGGTAGTTATTAGATATGCTCACTGGCAAAGCCAGAATATGAACTAAGGCAGCAAGTAAGATACTGATCCGGAGGCATTTGAGTATTCCTGAAAAGTTGGTCAAAGAGTATAAGTTATTGATCACCATAACTTTAGTGACGTTGAGTGAGAATCAAGTAGATAAGCTCACAAGAGTACCGCAATGATGGTATGATGCAATCAAAAAGAAGGTTGAAGCAGCACAACTTATATGCGCTTCCATAGTGAACGAAACCTCTCTGGATCAGATAAATTCCATACATTGCAAGAGTGGACATCTTGGTGTCAGGTGGATGCTGTATTTTGTGAGATGAGCTTACTCTACAACATCCAAGGTAGCCGTCAGGAAAATGGTCAGAAAATGTAAGGAATGCCAGTCAATTGAAACAGTCCTAAGTCATTGGCCATGGATCAACTTAAGTGTGACTAGAATCTGGACCCACTTGGGAATGAATATTATGCATTATGGTGGACAACACTACCTTACGTTGATTCATGGTGGCCCAGTCAATTTGCAATATGACAATACCTGCTTCAGCAAGACTCAAGAAGCATTAGCTGACTGCTGGAAACTATTTTTTTAAACAAGGCCCACCATCAGAAATCATAAATGACAATGACACTGTATTTCGCAGTAAGTCCTTTAAAGATTTCTTGGATGACTGGGGAGTCCAACTTCATTTCCATTGCACATATGTTCCTGCAGGAAATGGCATAAGGGAAATATCTCATCAGAGCATATAGAGAATTGCAGCAAGAAAGCACTATCCAATAATGGAGGCAGTGTACTAGCATAATATCATGCTGAAAAATGACACACTGTTACCAACTTAGAAGAGAATTAATACAATATTACCACCTGATTGTTGTAAGAATCATTTCATGTACATAGTTGTGAACAGAGTGTGGGTAAAAGCTCCACATGGCTAGCATACCTCCAGGTATAAAGTGGGTCATGTGACAGACATTGTAAGTCCACAAAAAATAATTTAATAAGTTGACTGGATGCCTCAGCATGTAAAAGATCTTCACTTTTTCATCGACTCTGGTACATTGACGTACAACTCCGATAACAATTCATCATCTTAAAGTGATTGGATAATTGAGATCTGTGAATCTGATACTTCTAAAGATGAGGAGGTTCTGGAAACTTTGGATACACCTGATGACTCCTCAGAGGATCATACTCCAACATACGTAAGGGAGATGCTCATTATGACAAAACACCAGGATAAAGAGAGCCACTCCAAACTGTCCGATTTGAGATCATGAGGGAGTATAGCAAAGAAAATGGCGAATTACCTCATCAAACCAAGCAACCTGCGAATCGAGATTTTGACATTTCTTTCTGTCCCTGAATCTTCAAGTTTGATTACTTGTGATTTGTTTACTTTGTTGTGGAAGAAAATCTGCCACATCAATTTCTGAACAGGAATTTTATTCCAAACACAACAAAACTGACTATAATCATCTGTCACCCCACGGAATCTTCAAGCAGAAAGATTACTGTGCAACAGAATAATGAACAGTCATATGAAAAAGTGATGGCAAAGACTGGATTATCGAGATATTGACTAATTTCTGAATCCCAAATCTTCAAAGTTGTGGCTTGATTCCAAATAGGAAAAGCTGCTTAATTTGTGCAGAAGAAATCCACTTACCTTAAAAAAGGCTGTGGGTGTGTGCCTGCAATGCCATTGACTCCATGAGTCAAAAGACCGGGTCAGACTCATTCCATCATTTATAACAGAAAATGACTGATGGAATAACCTAGATATGCTGCCTACAAACACATATAAAGTCAGTGGCAGTGAACAAGAGGACAGGAGGAAGCCAAAAGACCTAATCATAATATCTACTTCTTCTGAAAACTATTTAGATTTGTATCCTGAAGCATATTGTTTTTAACCTTTTTGTTTTCTGATCTCCCTCAGATGTCCATGTTGCATGTGGTAATTCTTGAGTGATATATAAAATTATTTTTAGCACCTTGATATATTCTCAATTCAAATAATCCAGAGATCAGAATATCAAATGATAACATGGAAAAGAAAATAAATATACTAGGTAATATTCAATGATTACCATACACAACATACACAACATACACTTGAGGAAAGCCAAAGAATACACTGATCAAATGTATCTTTAACAAAGATAAAATTAAGATACCAGCGCAAACAATTTATGGAATAATGGTGATGCTTTATCTTAGAATTTCAAAAATCATTAATGGTCTTACAGTTTTCATTCTAAATTTGAAATGAGAAAATTATTACAAAGATTTTCACATTTTTACAGCAGTTTATGTTCATTTATAATTATTTTTCGGTATCACCACAAGTAAGGCAGTACAGATACTAAAATACAAGGAGTTACAGGGTGTGGAGGAATTAGAAACAGAAATATTACTAATGAGTAGAAAGAGAAAAGAGCAATCAGGAGGACAGTAGATAGCAATTGACATTGCATATGAATTTTTGTAGATTAAAGCTGGCTGGAAAGCATAGAGCCAGAAGGGAGTTCCACAAGTGAAAAATGTGAGAAAAGAAACTGTTAACATAGAGGTTATGGCTACATCTAAAAAAACTCAACTGTAAATAGATGCAATCTTGCTGCCAGTCTAGTACTGCACTTAAATTCATATTGTCTAAGTACCATAGTGAATTACTGATGACTAGCCAATATCACAATATACACTATATATATATATATATATATATATATATATATATATATATATATATGACAGTCCTAGTCTAGCAGTAAAGTTTGAATAAATTCCTGGTTAGTGACAATCCCTCATTTTGCAATTTTCAATGAACAACAGCTTGAGAGCAGAAACATCTGTTCTCAATCATTATCTTGTACATTGAAAATAAATAAATAAAGGGATTGTTAGTGGTCAGGAAGCATTATTGATGGAATAGGTCTATTGCATAATGTAAATGTCTTGATAATGATATTACTATAGAAAATCAAGAAAAAAGGGGTTGCTAATGATCAGAAATTCGTCCAAGTATTACTTAGAGAATAGGGATATTTTATATATATATATATATATATATATATATAAAAGTGAATATAGAAGTCAACACTTAGAGGCGACAGTCTGTTTCATGCTATATGCAATCGTCAGGCCACATATGCTGTTATTTTTCTCGGCTATTTATATATATATACGGGTTAGTGGTGCATTGTGGGTATTCTGTTATGGCGGTTATTTCACCGGAAGTCGTTTGTTTATCTATTTAGGTCAAATTATATTGCGTTTTTATTTTTTGCTTCTTATTTTATTCATTTATTTATTCATTTATTTATTAACGTAGTAAAAATTTGTTTATATCACTTATTTAACAGTTTTGTTTTGGTTTGGGAATTTAATTAAAGCTATTTGTTCAGTTTTGGGGTTGATTGTTGTAGTTCATTCTAAGTATTATTTTGGCGGGAACAGTTTTTAATTGATTATCTTTATTTGGGATTGGTTTGTTTATTTATTTACTTGGATGAATTTAGGTTAATTTATTTTACTTGTATATTTTCTCTTTTCGGTTTTCAATTTTTAAGTAACATAGTATTTATTTATGTTTTATTTTATTTATTTTTTTTTTATTATTGTTATTTTGTTTATTAGTATATTTATTTGTTTTTATTTTATTTTTTCTGTTTTTAATTTTTTAGGTTACGTAGTAAAAATTTATTTTCATGTCTGCATTTTGAGATGAGCTCGGATCTTTTGTTTAATAATTTATTTTGGTCGGGGAAAGTAATGATAGCTATTTTTTCCTCCGAGCAAAGTTTGCAAGTTTTTGATTGGTTATTGTAGGCTGATGATTTTTTCCTTATCTTCCAAGATATTTTTGGTGTGATGTTCGTTTTGTTTTTAATTTCCCAGATATACTTAGAAAGCATTGTACTGTTTGCATATTTACTATTTGTGAAAGATGTTTTGTGTGTATAATTTCTTTGATTCCAGGGTCCTTCAGTTACTCCTATGTATACTTTTTCTTCATTATCTGGTGATTTTATCGTAGCTTGGTATATTACGTTGTTTTGTAAACAATTTCCGTTTAAGGGACATTCGTTCTTTATTCTGCAGTTGCACGTGGGTTTAATTTGTTCGTGTGGTTTGTTGATAATTTTCCTATTGTGCTTTTTTATTATTTGTGCCATGCTCTCGGTGCAGCTGATTTTTACTGTGTTTTTGTTGAATATCTTGTGTAAGGTGCTTGATTCTGGGAAGTGTTTGTGTAAGAGTTTGAAGAATATTTTTCCTACGTTTGTTTTTACGTTCTTGCTGTACGGTGGGTTGAACCATATGATATTTCTTCTTCTGTTGGCCTTTTTTGTATTCTGTGGTGAGTATGTGAGTATTGCTGGGAATCCGCTATCTTTTAGGGCTGTTTCATAGTCTTTCTTAGCTTTGTTAAATAGGGATTCATTGGAGGAATTGTCAGAGAGCCTGCGGTTAATCGATTTTGGTATCTGTTTGATTGTAGAGTGCAGAGCTTTGACGGTGCAGAGGTATGCGAAATCATAGGCATTTACTTACTAAACGAACTGAGCAAAATAATAGATAGAAATGACACAGGACTCTACAGCGACGATGGTCTAATAATCTTAAGAAACTGTAACAAACAAAACACAGACAAAACTAGAAAAGCAATAATAAAGATTTTTAAAAATAACGGATTCGACATAGATATAAAAACTAACCTAAACGAAGTAGATTTTCTAGAGGTTACCTTCAACCTAAGAGAAGGCACACATAAACCATATAGAAAACCTAATGACAAACCACTCTACATACACACATCTTCAAACCATCCACCTTCTATAATCAAACAGATACCAAAATCGATTAACCGCAGGCTCTCTGACAATTCCTCCAATGAATCCCTATTTAACAAAGCTAAGAAAGACTATGAAACAGCCCTAAAAGATAGCGGATTCCCAGCAATACTCACATACTCACCACAGAATACAAAAAAGGCCAACAGAAGAAGAAATATCATATGGTTCAACCCACCGTACAGCAAGAACGTAAAAACAAACGTAGGAAAAATATTCTTCAAACTCTTACACAAACACTTCCCAGAATCAAGCACCTTACACAAGATATTCAACAAAAACACAGTAAAAATCAGCTGCACCGAGAGCATGGCACAAATAATAAAAAAGCACAATAGGAAAATTATCAACAAACCACACGAACAAATTAAACCCACGTGCAACTGCAGAATAAAGAACGAATGTCCCTTAAACGGAAATTGTTTACAAAACAACGTAATATACCAAGCTACGATAAAATCACCAGATAATGAAGAAAAAGTATACATAGGAGTAACTGAAGGACCCTGGAATCAAAGAAATTATACACACAAAACATCTTTCACAAATAGTAAATATGCAAACAGTACAATGCTTTCTAAGTATATCTGGGAAATTAAAAACAAAACGAACATCACACCAAAAATATCTTGGAAGATAAGGAAAAAATCATCAGCCTACAATAACCAATCAAAAACTTGCAAACTTTGCTCGGAGGAAAAAATAGCTATCATTACTTTCCCCGACCAAAATAAATTATTAAACAAAAGATCCGAGCTCATCTCAAAATGCAGACATGAAAATAAATTTTTACTACGTAACCTAAAAAATTAAAAACAGAAAAAATAAAATAAAAACAAATAAATATACTAATAAACAAAATAACAATAATAAAAAAAAAATAAATAAAATAAAACATAAATAAATACTATGTTACTTAAAAATTGAAAACCGAAAAGAGAAAATATACAAGTAAAATAAATTAACCTAAATTCATCCAAGTAAATAAATAAACAAACCAATCCCAAATAAAGATAATCAATTAAAAACTGTTCCCGCCAAAATAATACTTAGAATGAACTACAACAATCAACCCCAAAACTGAACAAATAGCTTTAATTAAATTCCCAAACCAAAACAAAACTGTTAAATAAGTGATATAAACAAATTTTTACTACGTTAATAAATAAATGAATAAATAAATGAATAAAATAAGAAGCAAAAAATAAAAACACGCAATATAATTTGACCTAAATAGATAAACAAACGACTTCCGGTGAAATAACCGCCATAACAGAATACCCACAATGCACCACTAACCCGTATATATATAAATAGCCGAGAAAAATAACAGCATATGTGGCCTGACGATTGCATATAGCATGAAACAGACTGTCGCCTCTAAGTGTTGACTTCTATGTTCACTTTTATATTTACACATGCTCTATCTCTGATATTGAGCACTTTATTCCATAAATATAGCACACCTTAAGACTATATTTCTTTATATATATATATATATATATATATATATATAAATTCAAGTATAGGATTGGTGCATACAGAATAAATTTCAATAACCAACAAATACTATTCTTAAAAGAGTGCTCAATACAGAGTAGAGCAAATACAATCATTTATTTGAAAATTATAACATAAAAATGTTATAAAATCACTACAAAAATAACCATTTTGTTTCAACACTTCTGGTGTCTTATCAAGTGATGGTGTTGAATAAATATATATATATATATATATATATATATATAACATTATTTTGAGCCATGGTTTTACTATAAGGAAATAAATAAATGCAAAGGAAAGCAAAAAAGAAGAGATTATTAAAAGAAATCTTTTTATCATGTAACTTATATGAAAATCTTCTTATTTCCTTTTCATTGTTATAAAACTCAAAAAGGGGGCAAAGCCTGTCTTCAAAAACTAACAAAACAAAATCCTCAAGATATACTGAATTCAGAGAACTTGACATTTATTTCATTATTACAAGAAACCAATAAGAAATGAAAAGGTTTTTGCTCCTGACAACAAAGTTAAAATTATTCCCATTATAAGGATATTGAAATAGTCATTTTTTAATCAAATACAGATCTATTGCACTGCTCATTGTAACAAAGAATTGGGTCAACCCGATAAGAAACTCAAAGTTGGTTACAGGTGGTGCTGTAAGCACCAGGAGTTACATCTTCTTTCTGGAGTTTAGAGTGCGACTTCCGCCTACAGACACCGCGTTGAGAAAAGACCTACTTAGATGGCACTGACTATTTGTATACAAACAATACTGAGCAGGTATTAGCCAAAAGTCAGTGTGGGTCTGAAACTGGGAGAGCTATATAACACCAGTTTTTTTTTTTATCAGTCAATAGAGAGCACTCTCAACATGTGGATGTGCAAAAATCAGACAAGATGAACACACTGATATATATATACGCGCGTGTGTGTGTGTGTGTGTGTGTTTTAGAAAAATTATCCGTCATTGATTCACCATAACACAAAATAAGATTTTGAATAAATATTCAATTTGACTTCAATAATATTATACAAGTAGAAAAATAATTAAGATTAAATGCATAAGGTTATAACTGTAGATTTTATTTTTTCACCTAAACATTTTAAAATTGAGAATAAGTGAACACATTATTTTGGTATTTTCAGAATATACCACAATATCAGTAAATCTCTGTGAGTGAACAATTTTCTTTCTTTTTTTTAAAGTTCATACCTATTTTGTGAATAAATATCCATATTATGGGATCCTCTTGGAAGTAAATTACAAAGCCTAAAATTAGCCTGGCAAAAGACCAGATCAGGGGAGCATCTTATGGTGATCAAAAAACCAACATTTGGTACCCACCTTGACACAAGGTAGGTTTATTAATTATGCGAAAATATGGGCCAAGGACAAAAAAAAAATGTAGTTTCAACGACTGATATCACACTGACATCAGTTAAACCATCAATATTCTCTCTTGAGCAATGAGGAAGGTGATGTTGCAAGGTTGGAATCTCCAGGACCAGGCTTCCTTCATAATTTTAAAGAGAAAGAAAAACTGATACTCTACACCCAGATCCCAGACCAAAGGCTGGGGCACTAAGACAAGCACCAAAATCAGCTCATGTCTGCACACTCAAGTTGCTTATAGTTGCCTAACAGCTTGTTAAGCAGACTAATTCGAGTTTGCTCCACACCGGGTGCCTCAGAAATGGGATCATGTGCTAAAAAAAAAAAAAATTAAGCTTACGATCACATACACCAATAATATAATCTCATTCAGAAAACATGAACCCACAATATGGCTTAAAAGTAAAACAAGTTTTAAGTTTAACGAAGGAAAGTTGATATTTTTTCGGGTTTCCATGACGACTTATTCATTATTTTTTTTCACTTAAGTTTAAAAAGGTGAATGATAACATAATTAATAATAAAAAAATGAAAAGAAAAATATTACTTGAAAAGAAAACACAGAAAAACTAAAATAATGATTTAACATTTCAAAAACATTGAATTCCAATTGAATCATTTCAAAATAAAATTATTTAATTTATGTTTTTTTAACTTTTTTTTTAAAGTTTCGATAAAATAAAATTTATTTTTTGCTACGTAATTATTTTTCTATGATATCAAAATATTGGACACGAAAGCATAAAATGCATAATCCAATTTTGTTTTGTTTTTTGGGGCCTTTTTTATTAAAATAATGGAAAATAGTTTTTCAACTGTGGTTTATTTTTCTTCCTCCACTTGTAAGAAAATAAAATAAAATTTTAAAGTACGAAACTACTTAAACTATGAGGAGTTGAAGAAACTCTGTGGTAGGATTTTTTTTTTAGTTTTTAATTCTTTTATAAATTCAGAATAAAATTATTTTGAAAACAAGAAAATTTAATGTTTAATTAAACAGACATTTCAACAATTCGCCCGATTCACCAAGCAACAACTTTTATGATTCCGTATTTTTAAACAACTAAAACAAATTCGTTTGCTAGTAAAAGAGGTCGGCCTTGGAAAATACAATATACTGACATATATATTTAAAATATACCAAAAAGAAAAATCTGAAGATATAGCAATTATTTACAATAAAATGAAAATATATATATATATACACACACGCACAACTTACTGCATCAATTAAAATACTTCCGAGAGAACGGCCCATAGCCATAACATCTCTCCTTGTCAACCTCATATCATTCATGGAAGGGTTCATAAAAATCAACTTAGTACAGTTGAACCGAACAATGGAAAACGAAACTTTTTTTTAATATTTTAAATTTCTTTTTTTTTTCCTCTCTTATGGACAATATTTTACTTGATAAGAAGACATAAATTGACTGATTATTTTTTGTAAAGTGTAAAATTGCTTGAATAAAAAATTTACTGGATATATAATTTATTTATTTCTATTTCAAGTTTTATAAAAAAAATATTTTCCAAGAATGTTTGCTAGTGAATACTAATCGCCAATAATATCAAAATGCGCGAATTTATGAATGTTGTTGTCTGTCAAGCTTTTTCTTCGGAGTCGTTTTCCTCAAACACTAGCCATCTTTTTTACAGTAATAATTAAGTAAAGTTTCTTTAATTTTATTTCTTGTCTTTCTTCTTTTTTTAATTTTTTTTTTAACATTCCTCATTGAACAAACTTAATTTGTCCATAGCAGACGTCTTTCTTTTTCTTTTTTTTAAATCAAATAAAAACTTTTTCTAAGTCAAGATTTGTTCGCATGTTTTTATTGGTGCTGTATACAATTCTGAATTTTAATGAATATACTCGTTTCTCTTGTGTTTTTTGTATTTTTGTTTGCGTTATATTTTATTACCATAATTTCGAAGTCACAAACAAACAGGGACAGTTTTCTTTTTATAAATTATACTGATAGGCTTATTTTTTGGTGCATACATTTTTTTTAAATAAAGTATTTTCATAACACTCCTAACACTCCTTAAACTTTAGAGTAAATTTAACAAACCACCAAATTAAAAAGTATGCATGAGATATCAAAAAGGGAAAAGGAACAGACACCCCACTTCCTAAAAAAAATATTTCCACAAAGTTTCCTAATAAAATAGCCTATTCAGTACGCAATTCAGTCCTTAATGAGTAAATAATGAAAATTTTGTTTGAATCAGATAATTCCCTGATTTTTGGCAAATATTTTAAAACAGGTTGTAGCAATGTTTCGCTTTTATTTTGGAAAAATGTATTTTGATGGTACCTGACCTGATAAATATCAAAATCTAAATTTTTATAATTTGTAATTTGTTCTTGACACTATTGAAAACAGATCAGAAAAATTTTTGATTAAAACCTGGAAAATGTACTATTTTTTTATTGACTCAAACAATTACTTCCAACTTCAAAATAAATGTTTTGGAAAATATTGTTATACTCTGTACAATTAGATCTCATTTTGATTCATTCTGCACGCTGGCCAAACATGACCGCCATGAAGACTGAAGACGAAATAAAAGTCATTTTCTGCGCATTGAGCTCCATGCACAACATCTGGTGGTAGCCAATCGCAAACGTTCCTGCTGGTAAAAGAGGTACCCCTTGGAGCTACCAGACCTGCTTAAAAGCAAGCTCTGAGGATGATCTAGGATAGTTGTGGCCACCGGCTGTCACACAGCGCACTGCTGCTGCTACCACCAGCATGACCCCGTCACCATGACAACAGAGTTGCAGACTGACCATCAGGCAAACTACTACTACTGCCACTGTCACCGCCTTCACTGCCACCATTCAACATGACTACACATTTCAACGACCGTTACAACTTCCTTGCTTGACTTACCACCTCAGCTAGTTTTCAAATCAGCATCTCTACCTTGGTTCCTGCTAGCTACAAGCCTTCATCAATACCAACATCCACCGTCACCTCGACCTACTTCAACATACCACATACTTGTTTACAAGGTACTCTCTTCGTAGCCGATGCAGTGATCTCTGTTCCACAGAATAGCTGTAACACACTCACTTACAAGCCGTTCCCTTCGCAGTTAATGCAGCGACCTCCACTCCACAGAACAGCTGTAGCTCAGCTTGCCTCCAAGGCAATCCCTTCACAGTTGACACAGTGACCTTCACTCCACAGAATGGCTCTCCCTCCACCTGCCTATAAGGCACTCTCTTTGCAGTTGACGCAGTGACCTGCACTCCACCAAATGGCTCTTCCTCAACCTGCCTACAAGGACTCCCTTCGCAGTTGATGCAGCAACCTCCACTCCACAGAATGGCTCTCCCTCCACCTGCCTATTGGGCACTCCCTTAGTAGTCAATGCAGCATCCCCCACTCCACAGAATGGCTCTTCCTCAACCTGCCTACAAGAACTCCCTTCACAGTTGACGCAGCAAACTCCACTCCACAGAATGGCTCTCCCTCCACCTGCCTATAAGGCACTCCCTTCGCAGTTGACGCAGTGACCTGCACTCCACAGAATGGCTCTTCCTCAACCTGCCTACAAGGACTCCCTTTGCAGTTGATGCAGCGACCTCCAATCTACAGAATGGCTCTACTTCAACCTTCATACAATGCACTCCCTTTGCAGTCAACACAGTGACCTCAGCTCCATAGAATGGCTCTATCTAGACCTGATGCAAGGCACTCCCTTCGCAGTTGATGCAGTGACCTCTGCATCACAGAATAGCTCATTCTGCTTACAATGCACTCTCTTCACAGTTGACACAGCAACCTTCATTCCACAGCACTGGTTTCCCAAAACCCACTCATCTCAGCCTATCTTGACCTATTTCGGCCTACCTAGACTCATTTGCAAGGTGCTACCATCACAGTTGAACCCAGTGACATCCACTCCACAGAACAACTTGTACCTCGACTATGCCTAATCCAACATCACTCTGGTTCGACACAACAGATCTACCAACGATAAAATGACCTACAACTATGACCTCTATCAACAAAATATGCATTAACTGTATCTTGTGACCTCGGCCACACCAGCATAAGAAATGGTTCAGCTCCTGACATTATGCGTGCACCAATCTTTATTCCTGTACTATCTACTAACAATAAACATTGTTTCACTTTAATCCTTGTTATTCCTTTCTCTCTCTACCAAATGGTTAATATAACAATATAAATAAATAAATAAAAAGCAATTTACTCCCAAGTGTTGAACATCCTGATGATATCTTAGAGTGCTCAACTCCAGGTCAAATATTTTTAATGTTTTAAAAATTTATATTTAGGCTTGCTTACTATATGCCACAGCTGGTTTCACTGGGTATTTTCCACCAGATATTAGTAACCAGTATTGTGTGTGTATGTGTATTAGCTATGTAGCATAATGAGTCAAGTAAACACAGGACCTCAACCTTTAATAAAAACTGAAAAATTTCTCCGCATGAATCTTGGAAATTATTAAAGGCTTGTGTTATAAGCCTGCCTATATTTCAACTACATCTTTAAAATTTAATGTTGTTAAAAATATTTCAGAGACAGGAAATTAATCAAATAATGACTTTTATAAAAATTAAAATAAAAAAAACCTGTTTGTTACTGGTAGAACCAATTATTTTTACTGCACTTTTATTTTTTGTTTCAGCCAATTGTATGAATTTGGTGAAAGAATTTATTTTTTGTTTGACAATCTCAAAGTCTGTTTCGGTTAATAAAGAGCAAATAACATGTTTCAAGCCAAACTTAGATTGAAGAAAATGACAAAAGATAAATGATAATAGTGTAGTATGATTCACACCAGGAAATACCAGATTGTTGGAACCAATTTAATGTCAATAAGGAACTTTTATTCTAAAAGAAGTTGATCTGAAATGATTCCAATATTTACTGTACTTACCTCAGGTGATACCAAAATAGACTTTGCAATCATTGTCAGTGGAAACCACAAGGAGTCTTCATTTGAGTAGTGTTTGTTTATTATTACCAAGTCCTTTCTGTTCCATTGAAGTCTGCTCCTGTTCAAGTCTGAATGGTAAATGATCTGGGCTCTACTTTTGCTTGTACTATGCCTGCTTCATTCTATCAGTTATGCACAGGGTCTCAGATATAAACTGCATCCCCTGGGTTTAGTTTTTTTTTTAACTCCTGAACTTCCCATTGGTCAAAGTAATATTTTTGTCTGGCTCTCATTTGGACCTTCGCTTTCCACTCAGTGCTCTTTTTTTGCTTATTTATTGTGGATACGTTGCTTCTTAGCTTTCTCCTCATCAACATTTCTGTGGGTGACAATTCGTGATCACTTGGTGTGCTGTGGTAAATTAGAAGTTCAAGCAATAGTTTCCCACGTTTCTGTAGAATTTTTTTATGGTTTTCAGTTTTTTCAGTGAGGTCATTCACTTGTGAGTAATGTGGGGATGATGTTGTGATTTTGAAGTCCTAACTTGTTGCAAATTGTTGGTATTCTTCTGACATGAAGCATGGGCAATTGTCTGTGAATACTTATTGTAGAACTCCAAATCTGCTAAGGCTGTGTTACATAGCTTTAATCACAGCTCTGCTGTTCTGCAATAGTGTTTGCTATACATTCAGGTAATTGGAGTGATGACACAGATCTTCTACCCCCATGGGAGTACTTCCTGGCTTAAGAGTGTCTGTTGTGGTTATGCAGCTCTATATGTTTGTAGGATGTCACAATTCTGGATAATATAATCTATTTCTTTGTCTGCTTCAGTTCTTCATTCTGTTCACTTATTGATAATATTAACTATTTTGATTAGGTTTAGTCAGTCGAAAGAATATTTTCCTAATATGGGCTGTACATTCTTTGGTGTTATATTAGGTTGGTGCAAAAATAATGTTGTTTTCTCACATATGTTACTATGTGGGAAAACGACATTATTTTTGCACCAACCTAATAATAAAACATGATATCAATTCTACAAGTGATCAGAAGACCTCTACAGGGATGTTGAGTTATACCATCTAGAAAGCTATCCACTGTTCCTTGATATTTGTAGGTGCAGGATCCTGTGTATGAATAGGGCTCACTTCCATGTCCTGAAAATGCTTGATTGAACTCATGTTGGGTGAACCTGGTGACCATACATTTCATTGGAAGTCTCCAGAATGTTCCTTGAACCATTTGTGGGCAACTTATGTGGGTTTGTGGCCCCAAGTTTGGGAAATTTTGAAATTGACATGTAGTAGAGAGGTGGGGCTCTATATCAATGTTTTGGAGGGTGGGGGCAATACCCTAGTGCCAGTCCTATTAGAAAGGATCTGAATACTTCAAGCATCATCTCTGTATGTGTATTCATGCATTAAATGAGAGCCTCTGATGAACAGTGCAATACCCTAGGTCAATGATAAATTGTCTAGAAGAGTAAAACACTGAGTATTAGATAACTATTGTGATATATTTTCTATAAACATTTCATCAACAAATAGAAGCTTTCGTCAAAAGAACTAATTTTCCTTTTAAATCATTGAAAGCAAATTTAAATCACTTAACAGTTAAACTTAAGTACAATCCGACTGTTTCTTTCCATACTTTGACATCTGTTACTGTTAAAGGAACATTTTTGACATTTCCACCTGTTAAAGTTAATTCTTAAATTTTATGTCTTGTTTCATATACACACAAACAAGCACATTCTTATAGTTAGTTTCAATATCTTTACCTTTCATTTCAATTGTGTACACATGCAATTAACTTTGCTAATGCATGCATATAACTGCTGCTTGTTCTAAATTCATTGTTTTGTGTTTCTTAATTTTACCCAGACTCACATGAGTCCATGAATATTGTTTGTGGGACAAATGTTCTAGGTGCCCATAAATATCTACTATAAAACATACTCACATTTGTATCAATAGTGTGAAATCCCACAACAAAGTGGTGACTTATTTTTACCTGAACATCATAGTAACCCACAACATTACAACTGCCAAAGATTGTGGATTGGATTAATGCATTCACTTCTACCAAAGAACTAATCTCCATTGAAAGAGGAATGCACTCCCTCACTTGGGCCATAAAAAATTCAACTTAATAAATCTATACTAATATATACACTAATACAGACTTGATATTAATACACAAACTCTTGTTCACATGCCAAATCTTTATAGGGTGGTTTTCAATTAATCATATGTGAAGAGAATGGAGTTTTTTAAATTAAAAAATGATATTGCCTGACATTTTTTTTAAAGTAAATGTGATGTATAAAAATTCAATTTTAAACAAAGTGTAGTATCATATGCAAATGAGAGAGGACAAGCATAAAAGGAAAGCAACTAGGAAATAAGACAGCATTACTCAGTGAACCTGTTTGCTTAATGTAACATGGAGAACTGTGCTAAGACTGCTACTACAGAGAGATATACCCAACATAACAATGGCATTGCTGATAGGTTCCTTAAATGCACTGGAAGACCCAGAACATGTGGAAATGTGAATAAGAGCTTTTGCAGCATTTGCAAGAGTAAAAAAAATTATGAGACACCAAGACCAAAGAAGGAGAGAACGAGATAACAGATTTATTTCTTGCTACTGCTGGATACAAAGCAGTAAAGAAATTTTTGACAATGTGTTACCCAAATGAATTAGAAAAAATGACATTTGAAGAAATTGTCAAAGTTATAAAAATGAATATAAGACCAAAGAAAAGATTGGTCATTGCTGAAAGAACCAAGGTTCTAGAAACAAGACAAGCATCCAATGAGTCCATTATGCAGTACTTACACAGATTAAAAGAATGTGCTAATTATTATGAATTTGAAAAGTTGGTAACTCAGGAAATTACTATAGAAGACAAGTTAATTTTTCTCAGAATAATTGGAGGTTTGCAAGACCAAAATCACAAATGGAAAATACTGAAAAATTTGCAAAGTAGTAGCATGAGTTTGGAAGCTAGCATCGAGTTTTTACAACAGCTAGAGCTGATTAGAGAATTTAATCAAATAAAAGAGGAACTCGAGGTGTACAGGACAAGCACATCCAAGTCCATAATTAAATGCAGATACTGTGGAAAAATCACGAGAGAGACAAGTACAAATGTCCTGCTTTAGGAAAAGTATACTCAAATTGTAAAAAAAGAGATCATTTACAAAACATGCAAATACGAAAAGAAAATAGAAAGAGTACAAAAATTACAAACCCCCTCTGAAGAAAAGGGTGAAATATTTACAGTGAATACACAAAGAAGAATCAGAGAAAAAATAAGGATAAATTGCCAGATATTTAACATGCAAGTTGATACAGGCAGTGAAGTCATATTGATACAAAAAAATTTCTGGACCAAATTGGGATGACCTAAATTTAAAAAAAGCAACATCCAGTTAAAGCAATTTAATGGAATGACTATAGGAATAATGGGTACATTTCAAGGCAATTTTGAAACTGATAAGCATTTTGAAGTAATTCCCATTACAGTTGTAGAATGTGAAAAAGATCATGGATTACTAGAAATTGATATACAGTGTAACCCGGATATAAGAGACCCGGACATAAGAGAAACTCGGATATAAGAGAAACTCGGATAAAAGAGACCTCTTCTCCGGTCCCGACAACTCTCTTATATCCGGGTTACACTGTATTAAAAGTAGATACAGCAAGGTTAATCAATTCCATGGAGGCACAAGTAAATGAAATTGGATTATTGAAAGGCTATAAAGCAAGTATTCGACTAAAAGAAAATTATCACCCAAAATATATCGAATCAAGAAGAGTTTCAATTCATATCCTACATTCGGTGGTGGTCAAGTTAAACAAAATAATACAACACGGCATACTAGAAAGAGTAACTCAAGGTGGTAGCAATTGGGCATTACCAATAGTAGCAATAAAGAAACCTGACGGAGATTTAAGGATTTGTGATGATTACAAGATAGTGGTAAATCACCAGATATGTTTGGACTCTTTTCCTTTGCCAAATATCAAAACTGCGAGCCACGAGTTAGCAAAAATGGAACACTTTGCAAAAATTGATTTCAAGGCAGCATACAACCAAATAGAAATTGATAAGAAATTCAAGTAAGTCACCATGATAAACACTTCTATAGACTTACTAAGGTGGACTTGTCTACCATTTGGGGTAAAGACTTCGAGTCATATTTTTCAGAATGCAATTGAGAGAGTCTTATTAGGAAAAATATGAAATATGATAATATACCAGGATGATATATATGTAGGGGCAACAACTAAAGAAGAATTGAAATATAAAACAGGGCAAATTTTAGTGAGATTGAAAAAGACAGCCATGACTGTTAACAACGACAAATGTAATTTTGACTGCAAGAAGATATCATATTTAGGATATCAAATATCAAAAAAGATATATCACCCAACGATAGATTAACAAAGAAAATAACAGAAATAGCTCCTCCAACAAATAAAAATCAATTAGAATCCTTTTTGGGCTAATAATTTTTTATAGTAAGTATATACCAAGATACAGTGATGTAGTAGAGTCATTTACAGAATTATGCAAAAAAAAATAATGAATTTAAGTGGACACAAAAGCAAACTATCACTTTTGAAATACTAAAGAAGATGCTGAGGATCAAACCAATAGTGAAAGTTCTTGATCTACAAAAAGAATTAACATTAACCACAAACACGAGTGAAAAGATGGATGAGAGTGAAGAAGTAAATGAAAAGAGACCAAGATCACCATTAAAAAGAGACAAGGAAGACAAGAGTACAGTACAAAAATAATCAGAAGTAGTAGAAGAAAAAACAAGGGTATACAACCTCTTTGATTTAGGGAGGTGTAGTATCATATGCAAATGAGATAGGACAAGCATAAAAGGAAAGCAAATGGGGAACAAGACAGCATTACACAGTGAACCCATTTGCTTAATGTAACACAGAGAACTGTGCTACAGAGAGATATAGCCAACATAACACAAAGATACTGTCTTCTTCTTCTTCTTCTTCTTCTTCTTCTTCTTCCAACACCATCATCATCATCATCCTTATCATCATCATGCCATTTTGAGGAAATTCAGTTAGCATAACAGTTATCAGCATATTAAGTATAAATCAGACATCATCTGTTATGCTCACTTTCTCATTAATGCTCTTGATGTGAATCCATCTATTTTCTCTCCAGTTATAGGTTAAATAGTAGAGTAAACTAGATTTTATTGTAGGTTTTAAAAGAAGCCGGACAGGGCAGAGAGAGCAGAGAGAGAGTGAGAGAGAGATTTCACACACACACACACACACACACGCGCGCGCTAACCACAGATGCTACCTGAGAGCATGGCTGACTGCCCGTCCAACCATTAGGCTATAAAAATGACCTCCTGTGAATACAGAAAGAGAATGGGTTCTACTATCAACACAACAAGCCCAATCAGATAACCAATAAGCAGCCAGCTGAGTTAAGCATACCCCCTTTTCATGCTATCATTTCACACCTCATACACCATACATTCGAATGATACACTATACAACTTACCAGAGACATTTTCATATCTTGTAAATGAAAATAAATCTTTGCTTATTTCTCCAAACCAGTGTATAATTTGTTTCTTTACTCCAACCAACTCAGATCAGGTCTACCCTGAATTAAAAACCATGAGTACAACAAGAAACCACTTCACTATATTTCCTAAGAAGTAATGGCAATTCATAGATAATAAGAGAAATCTCCAGATAGCCATGATTGCTTAGCCCTGAAGAGATATGATACTGATAAATGATATGGTATATATAAATAAAAAAAAAAAAATTAATGTGAAAAAAAGAGATTAGAATAAAAGAAACGGTATACATTAATTTATTTGATTTTAAACAAGTTTTCTTGTCTTAACTAATAACCACCCATCACAAAAGACTAGGCATGCAAAAATTGTCATATTAATATAGATCCAATATGATAAAGGAATGGAGAAAATGAAAGAAAGTTCTACTCAAAACTGACATAAATATCCCACTTCCTGATGTTTCTCTACAAATGTATAAATCTGAAGATATTTCCAGCCAGCCTTAGCATCTTTAAACCAGAAAGGCAAAAGCAATGGGGAAAAGAGTAGAGGAGATGTCTTAATCTTTAACGATATTATTATTATTATTATAATAAATAAATAAAAATAAAATATAAAATAATAATAATGAAAATAATAAATAAAATAATGATATAAAAACGAATGTATAAAGTAAATTAAATAAAAATTAAAAATAATAAAAACTTTCCCAGCATGCAACAAAAACTGTTCCTTCCATAAATATGAACATCCCGCCAAAAGATGTTAAATTCAATCTCTTCATCATGAACCTTAGTATGGGCAAGACATGTTCAGCTTCTCTCAGTGATATGGCTTGTAATACTTTGGAGTAAATTCTCCCTTTTATCACATGTACCATAAAACAATCGTAACCTAAAAAACACATGCACCATACACACAAAAAAATATCAGTTGTATGAAATTAACATACAATTTACCATGATTTTCCTGTTATACATTTTATTTCCTGTCAAGTATGCTTTTATCTCTGTGAACACAAGGTTAATTTCTGCTGCTATGATGTGAGTGAATCCCCCATAAGTCTGAAAGAGAATTCATCATAACCAATGGAATTAAAAAATTTCAAAATACACTCTCCAAGAAATTTTCCAGAGCCTAAAAGCAATAATTAACTGAAAACTAGTAATTGGGGATCCATGACCAGTACAGCACCTCCCCATTGCATTATAAAATAAAATACTGTTCTGAATGAACCAATGTAAAAAAAAGACAAAGAAAAAATATTGAATTTAATCATATGAAAATTTAAAAATTTTAATTCAATCTGTTTTTTCGTAAATTTCTAAAGTTGGTCGAAAAAATATTCAGAGGTCAACTTTTGAACCCAGATGATAAGAAAGGAAAACTTTTATGGATTAGTTTTGCCTTCTTGTTTTGAGTGTCAAAGGGCAGTAAGAAAACTAGCAGCAGCCGTAAGCTGGGTCTGCTCCGCACTCCAGCAGTCGGAGGGAGGCAGGCATACACCGCAGTTTTCCTGCTGCCTGTAACCTGTTCACACAATGGAGCAACAACAACAAAAACAGCAGCAGGACAACGCGAACACTGCGGCTATTAAAGACAACAGTAATATTTACAGGAATTTATGGAAGTTGCTTGTCTCGCCCAAAGTATTAACTGGAGTTTTACATTTCCAGAATAAAAGCGCTTGCGACTGGTGGGTGGTTCGCTTGATCCCTAGTGTTTATTTTTGTTATAGTTTAACTTAAATTTTATTTTTCAAGCTTTTGATTCATTTGTTGACTTTGCTTAGTTATTTTATTGCTTGACCCTTTAAGGCAATAATTTATGTTTATTTTATTAAGCTGGCCATTAATTGTTCTAAGTGCGTTATGTTAAATACTCAACAAAATGAATTTTTAAAGAGTTCTGCTAGACGAAGGGAGATCACTCGCAATTCTAAATCTTCATTTAGAAGATTTAGTAAACAAAATCATATTACATTTCAAATAATTGTTCCTGCGGCCAGTGTAATTTTTTTTAGGTTTATAAAACAAAAGCTAAATTTTTTTTTGTTTTTTTGCTTTATTCTCCATTAAACATTCTTTTGGTAATGCAGTTCAACTGTTGTTTAAGAATAAGAATTACTCAACGCAATGCTCAACCATTAACAATTCACGTCACATTTTTTTTCGCATCTTAAGTTTAAGAATCAACAATTTCTATAACTATTTTTGTTAGGTTGGTGCAAAAATAATGACGTAATAATGTCGTTTTTGATGTATTTTTTAACGTCAAAAAAACGACATTATTACATCATTTTTTTGCACCAACCTAATATATAAAAAAGTTGATTCTTCTAAATTATTTTATTAGATAAAAGCTTGGAAATGTTAAAACCTCATACAAAGTAACAAAGTAGTTTTTAAATTTAATAATGTTACAATGCTGAAAAAATCTTTCGTTTCTTAAGGATGTTCTTATCTTTATTTTTATTTTAAAACATCTGAGATTTATTTTAAATTCTATATTTTGTACAGATCATAAAACAATATACTGTTTGTAATATTTGGTATTTTTTTTTTTTTTTTTACTACTATGAACAACAATTATAATGCGATTTAAGTAAAGTTCTTGGTTCGTGTCTACCTTCAAATTTATTTTTAATAGATTTTCAAAATTATCAGAATCAGAAAATAAATTTTGAAAATTGGCAGTAAGAAAAATCTAGTACTGAACTGTATTCTGCTTTTTGTTTTTTTTTCTTTTTTTATCACAATATCTGAGAATGTGTATTTTTCTGAATATTTGAATTGAAAAATTGAAAGTCTTATTTTTCTCGGTTAATTTTAACTTCAAAACATTAAATTTAATAATACTATCAAAAACTTAAATCTTCATTCTTCACCAGTCTTTCCATAAGAGTTAAAAAAAAACGAATATCAACCTACTTTACGTTTTTTTGTTTTTGCCATGAGATTTTTCGAAGAAATTAATAATTCGTCTTGTTACATGTTCAAAAAACAATTTTTCACTTAAAAAAAACTAAAATCAAATAGATTGTTTTTTATTAATTATATCTTGGCAAGAAAAGATTATTCCCAAGTATTTATTAAAAACAAAATTACTTTTATATTTCAAAATTGTAATAAAAAATAATCACATAACGAAATCAGATTTCGTCGTTGTCACACGCAAATCAATCGTGTTTAAAAATTCTCAGCCTTGGTTTAAAAATTTCAAAAATTATTTTATCTCTGGTTTCTGATTAAAATTAAAAATAAACTTCCTTTTTATTTTAAATAATTTTAAATTTTGCTTTTCTTTTCTTTTTAAATTTGAGTATAAAAAATGCTGAAGTTAGTGAAGTAAATAAAAAAAAAAACTGGCTAAGATTTCGTTTATTTCGTTAAAGAAAAAATTAAAAAAAATTTCATATGAATATTTTTGATTTGGAATTTAAAAAAAAAAATTTGTCTCGGTAGTGATTCATTGATTACGTTCACCAAAAATTGGCCTATTTTAAATTAATTTTTATTTTATTTTATTTTTTGTGCTAAAATAAATGGAAGAATGTTTGTTACCATTTTGATTAAAAATAAATAGACCCAATAATTGCAGAAAATAATTTTATGTTGTCATGAAACAGAAATTTTAATTTTATATCACTGTCCCAGGAGAACATTATTATTAAATATTTGCACCTGTCTGGAATTTACATTTTTGGTTAATTAGTCGCTGTTTGTTCATTTCTCTTTTTACTGATACATAATTCCTTGACTATTTTTTTTACCTGAAGAAATGTAGAGAATTTTTTTTCCTAGTATTTGAGATTATGCCTAACGTAGCTTTTTTTTGTAAGAAATTTTGACGTAACGTGTACGGTGTAACTACCAAAACACTAAAAGAAAAGCAAAAGATTTTTATTTAATATTTTAACATTTGATTAGAAAAATAAAAAGATTTTTTAAAAAGTATCAGTCGATTTCCAATAGTATTTTTCTTAATGTTTTAGTTTTTTTTTGTTTAAGACTTTTATTCCCTTTTTTTGCTACTCTACTCTCTAACTCTAGTAATTTAGTAATAAGTAATTCTATTGGAAAAATTGAATTCTTTATTTTAAAGAAAAAAATCTTATAAATCAAATTTATATTCCTATTGATTGGTTATCATTTAATTTTTTAAACAAATTAAAAGAAAAATCAAAGTTCAAAGAAGCAATCTGTTGTTTTTCTCATATTTCAGTTTTCTAAAAAACCCTCAATCTTCTTACCTAGGCTAAAAATCTCAATCTTTTCATTTTACATGAATACTTTGGTAGACAAATATAAATAAACGATTTAAAGATTGATATATTTACGTAACTAGTTTAAGTAAAATTATTTTAAAGACTGTTACTGTGAGAAACCCTATGTGTCCATGTCGAAATGGCAAATTGTATACACCGAGAACTCTGGCTTTTTAAGTCAGTTACTGTCCATCTTTATTGCCTCTTCTTTCGGTTCTGAAAATTGTGATTGAATGTTTCTAAATAACTGATATCCTTTTCTAATTAAACTAAACAGGAATATAGAGAATTCCAACTGGTACAAGGTTCTGGGACAAAAATTTATGTCTGTCTGTAGTTTGCTTTTGTGACAAAAGTTTTGTCTTGATAGATACAGAATATTTGGTTCCACCAGAAATAAACATTTTTGTTATGATTAATTAATTACTCTTCTTAGAGAAATGACCCAGGCATTCATCTTTTTTATTTGACACTTGTAAAATCTTTGCAAAAAATTTCTCTTGCATTCTGTGCAAGGACGAGGGAGGCGATTTGGCACAGTAAAAAAATAAAAATATTCAACTCGTTCCCAAGGAACAAGAAAAAAAACTAACATTTTTTTTTTTTTTTTTTTCAGATGTTTTTTTTTACAAAAGTTGATCCTATTTTATTTTTCTTTAGTTCAGTTTTTTCTTATGAAGAATTTTCATACAAGAAATTAGACATAGGAAGAATTTTTAATGATTCATCTTGCTAATTTGGGACCAGAGAAAATCTCTTTTATATCCGTGTTACAATGTGTTCTCAGTGTAACCCGGATATAAGAGAGATTTTCTCTGGTCCCAAATTAGAGCCATACTTACCTAAACAAAAAATAGACCAAACCCGGATATAAGAGACTTCTTCTCCGGTCCCGACAACTCTCTTATATCCGGGTTACACTGTAATATGAATTTGTCTTCATACATTATTTTACCAAATCTTAATTCATATATAGACTTTTTAAAGTTTTTCTTCACAAACACTTAATGACAATTGTTTTTTTAGTCTGGTTTCATGATTTTTTTTGTGTCTTTAGACTAGAGCAAGTTTGAAGATTTTTGAATGCACTAATGTAGAACATAGTATCTCGTTATGATTATGTTGTGGTCTTATGTGGCCATCCAGTAAAGACTTTGAGTGACTGGATGGCCAAAAGTTTTTCTGTTCAAAAATATTAAAAATATTTTTTCCGTCATAGAATCATGGCTCGGAACACGTTTTTTGCACACCTTTTAAAAATTGACAAATATCTTTTTCAAATTGAATTTTCTAGACACTAGTTTTTTGATTATTTCCTTTTAAAAGTGACATTTTTAGTTATATCATTATTAAATAAATCAGTGTAAAAATTTTTAGACAGTACAAGGTTTTCTATGGCCTTTTTGTCCACCCTGTATATAAAATTAAAATTTAATATAAAATTAATTATTTGAATCGCTTTTAAAGAAAAGAATGCATTGTTGTTAGGTTTGATAATTTTTTTGTGTGGGTTAGGGTTTGTCATAAAAAAATAAACAAAATCTAATGTTGACAAACCATTTATAAAACTTGTTTTGAAGATAAAATAATTACATCAAAAGTGGTAAATAATTTGAGATGAAAAAAATGAATTTTGTTATTAGAATTGACTCCTTCTGGCATTACACAGAAAAAGGTAGTCATAAATTCTAAAAACTTTGGTTATCTGACAAAGCTGTGGCAATTTTTAATACAATTAAACATGGATGTAAATTATACAAAATTAAATTGGTTATCTTAAATTCTTTTTCTTTATTTACCCCTTGATTGTATGTGTCATAATTGCTACACTTATCTTATTAAAATTTACAAGCAGTTTATTATGTCATTTTTTTCTGTAGGCAAAAAAGCTGTCATGTATTTATTTTTATATGCAAAACTTGTCTTGGAAAAAAACACACATGCCCCAATTGTTTTAACAACTTTATTTTTATTACAGATTCCCTTTTATTAAGTATATTTTTAAAAACTTCCAAAGTTTTATTAAATGGATGTATTTTGGTTGTAGATGAAGGCTTCTCTCATTAAAAGAATCTATAAACAAAAGATGGCTATTAATAAAGAGCAAATAAATAAGCAACTTGTGTCTACTGGATTCTGTGAGAACTTGCATGAGAGCTAGTTCACTGTTTAGGATTGTTATTTCACTGATTCAAGTCAATAAAATTGTTCTTATTACGTGTGTGCATAATGTAATTTCTCACATTATATACAAATACAATAAATACTTTTGGAAAAAAGAACTTGTTTTTCACAAAGTGGTTTTATTTATTTCAGGGGCTGGCAAGGTTTCCTAGCTCATGCCTGTCATAGCTTCATCACTGTCATTGATCCTCGTACTGTACAGGTGAGTTGATATGGAGTAGAGAGACAACCTTTAGGTTTATTTTCCCCAGATGATATATCTTTTTTTTTATTTTTATTTTTTTTTTTTTTAACTCAGGAATGATATATTTGTATTAAATTGTTGATAATTTTTTTTTTTTTTTTTTTTTTTTTTTTATTACTTCTAGAAAAAAATATGTATCCAATTGTATAGAATTGTCCCATTTTTGTTGGTATGATATACTATAATAATAAAATGCAGTCTTAAGAATGCATGAGAAAGCCAGCCAATTTCTTTACTGCTGCAATATAAAAACATTTTCAAACATGACCTGAAGAAGAGACAACTGTGTTTGGTGATAGATTGTATATTCAGTTATTACTATACTGTAGAGGAGAAATTAACCCAATGGGCAGAAGGGTGAGAAGAAAAGCTTTTAGTGATCATCCAATAGCAGCTATCTACCTTTATGTGCAGCTGATGTGCCATGAATCACTACTTAAAAATTGGCTTGTTCAACCACCATCAATTTTGTCCTTCATCCACTGTAATCATCATTTGACACATGCAGTGCCTAACAAGACAATTTAGGAAGAATTATTAAATTACAATATGTTAATAAGAGCAAATTAATTTGATATTTATTGGCAGCATTTGTTGGCTATCAAATCAAGTAAAGAAATGATTCTTAGAAGTTTAAAGCAGTCATTAATGAAATTACAGGGCTTATCATCCTAACAGCCATAAGTCACTTACTTTTTTTCTTTAAAATATAATTCTAGAAACAGGATAAATTTCATAAAGACTAAAATTTATAAAAATGTAAACTTTTTTTTTTTTTTACATTAATTTTTCTGTAAATATCTATATTTATAAAGAATACTTATCAGTTTAATGAACAGATCAATCTGAAAATGTGAGTTTAGATTTACACACACGCGCACACACACACACATACATATATATATATATATATATATATATATAGCAAACACTTATTAATAACAGTTTTCCAAACCATCTTATAGATTACCATGTTAGACTTTTTCTTTCTAAGGTAACCAACAGCAACAGTGAACACACAGAAAAAAAAACAATGACATTTAACACTTTTTACAAAAATCAAATGCATAGTAACTATAAGCAAGATGAATCTTCACTGAGAAACATCATAAAGAAATGAAAAACTCCAGTCAACACAAACAAAATTAAATTCATTATTTATTATAAAAAATTTAAAACCGCTAACCTCATCATCAAAAATAAGAATTTACCTGCAAAATCTAAATTACAGAGAACCAATATTATGAATTTACATGTCCCTTAAGGAGCTGTGTTCCTGACCAAATTTGTGAATAATTATATCAAATATACTACATGTTTAATAAGACTCACATTACATCTCTCTGGCCTTAGCTCAATTAGGTCTCATTTAAATACACATGGAGACCTACCAAACTCTATCCCTAATTCATGGATAATACAAATATAAAAGCATCATCCAATAGTACAAAAAGGCTAAAAATAATGGAAGCATTATTAACAAAAATAAAAAAACAGACTCAGTAATATCAAATATGGCCACAATTTACTGACTGTATTTGGAAAATAAAACATTCCTATAACTCAGGATACAAATATAAAAAAATCCAAATATTCAGTTAAAAGTAAAAAAAAAAAAAAAAAATCATTCTTGATAATGGCTAAAAGTATAGCTAAAAGCACTTGGAAAACATTTGGACAATTTTCATATAATTTATGCTCTGAAAAGAAAAAATATGAACATATATAAGAAATTATATAAAAAAAGAACTCAACCATTGCACCTTGTCAATGAAACATATATATATATATATATATATATAAGGTCATCCCATAGGTTCTGTCCGAATTTTGAATAAAGAAAACAAGTGACCAAATGTTACATTTAGTTACAGATTCAATCAACAATGTATTTTCCCTGATTATCTATGACTTCCTTCCATCTATTAACAAGCTTACTAATTCCATTACTGTAAAATTCTTTTGTCTTTGATTTAAAGAACTCACAAATGTCAGTTTTAACCTCTTCCTGTGTTACAAAAGCTGTTTCTTCCAAATGATTCTGTAAGCTACAAAACAAATGGTAGTCTGAAGGAGCAAGATCGGGAGAATAAGGTGGATGAGGAATTTTCTTCCAACCAAGTTCTTCGATCTTTTGTGACGTGATTCTTGCTGTATGGGGTCGCGCATTGTCCTGATGAAACATCACCTCTTTTCGATTCACTAGAGCAGGTCTTTTTTTTTCCTCAAAGCTTGGTTCAAACGCTCTAATTGCTGACAGTATATTTGAGCATTAATTGTTGCATTAGGTGGTAAGAATTCAAAGTGGATTATTCCTTGGCGATTCCACCAGATTGAAAGAAGAACCTTTTGCCCATGAAGTTTCCTTCTCGGCTGTGGCTGGGGTCCTTCCCCTTTACCAAGCCACTGTCTACGACACTTAACATTTTGATAAAAGATCCATTTTTCGTCACCAGTTTATCCAAAAAAGGTGAAACAAGTTGGCGAGAATGGAGAGAAGAGTAGATGTCAACTCGGGATTTGAGGTTGTTTTCAGACAATTCATGAGGCACCCATTTTCCAAGTTTAGGAACTTTTCCAAGTTGTTAAAGATGATGATGAACAGTTGTATGGTTTGAACTGAGAACCACTGCCAACTCAACTGATAAAGCAGGATTTTCTTCAAGGGCTGCTTCAAGAAGCTTTTCATCAAATGTCCGGTTTGATCTTCATCTTCAAGGGTGAAATCTCCACCTCTGAATTTTGCAAACCATCTGCAAGTTCTTTCATTCACACATTCCTCTCCATAAACTGAATGAATGTTTCTAGCCGCTTTGGCTGCTGAGTTTCCTTTTTTGAACTAATAAAGCATTATGTGCCTCAAATGATTCTTGGGTACTTCCATATTAGCATGGTTTTAATCAAACAAAATTTAATTTTATTGTTCTCTGAAATAAAATTTGATCAGTTTAAATGCATCTAAACATAAAAATAATGTTCAGCTCCATTAGACATTATAAAATACTCTTTAAATTTCGTTCATTTTAAAAAAAAGGTAAAATTCGGACAGAACTTATGGGATGACCTGATAGTTGGATTGGCGTGAGTTTGTGACCCTGAGTTTCATGCTATTTGCAATTGTCAGACAAATTTGTCTGACGATCGCAAATAGCATGAAAAAACAGGGTCACAAACTCACCAATCCAACTAAATATGTTGTCTATCACTGATATTGAGTGCTTTCCAATAAGTACCATGCATATATAATATATAAAAAAAATTGCATATATATATGTTATGTAAAAAAAAATTTAACATTTTTATACATGTTTAGATAAAATCATTAATTTGCCATTTAACCATGAGCGTCTCATTTTTATTTCATGAATTATTTGGATATATATCATCTGGTGTTCTTTCTGACCTTTGTGTCTTCTTCCTCTCCCAACTTGAATTTTTGTTTATCTGCTGAGAATGCGTTTTTGATCTAACAGAAAAAAAGATTTGTGCTGTACTTAAAAAAAAGTAGTTATAACTTTAACCTTTCTTATTTGGATCTATGAATTGTCCAATTTCCAATTGTGAAAGCAAAAATAAAAAATTGTGACAAAATAATGGATTTCATTCAAAATTTGAAGATTAGCAGAAATGGCATACATTTGTGGATGACAGTACAGTGGTCAAAATGTGATTGAAATTAGTTGAGGATATTAGGCAAAATAATTCATAGAGCAATCATAATATTTTTAATAAGTTTATTTTTAAAAATTTATTTGCGTTTTTAATATTTTGAATTTGGATGAAGAAAACTGTTTCATTTTAGAAGTAAAGAACCAAAATTGTTCTAAACATTTAGTGTTGCAAATATAACTGATAATATTACTCCTATAATAATCCATATGCACTAATGTATTCATTGAAAATGTAGAAAAGTTAGACAAAATGAAACTCAATATTTATCAATAAAACATAGGTTTTGTGTTAGTTACTTAATGGAAGAACAGATTTTAAATCTTGTTTATCATTCCAGTTTTGAAAAAAAATTTAATTGTAGACAAAGACAAGAAAAATCAGATTATTTTTTTTTTTTTTTTTTTTTTTTTTTTTTTAGAAAAAGGTTGGAATGAGATCAAGTTTTCTGGATTGTGTTGGATTAAAGAATACAGTTGTTTTGTCTTGTCTCTCATTTACATATTTTGAATTGGTTGTGTCTTTAACACAATCTTTGAAATCTGACAATATTTTTAAACTTTGTTTTGCATATTTATCTTAACTGTGTTGATTTACTTTTCAAGATCTATTAACCATGAAAGGCGAAACTCTAATATCTATTTAACTTGTTATCTGTTCTATTGACTAGCATAATATCCATAAAATTATGCCTATGTACAGGGTACAATGGATAAATTGGCAAAAACAACATGCATGTGAGAAATTAAACATAAAATGGTGACAATTTTCTCATCGCACCCTGTATGTATGCACTCAGTCTAGGATCAAAGTATCACTCCATGGTAATACTGTGGCATCTGTATATCTTTTGAAAAACATTGTAGAGGTACATACATTGGGGTTATCTTTCAGTTATGATTAAAATATTAAAATGGATATTAAACTTAAATATTTGTGGAATATTTGAAGCTTCTTTTACTTTAATGATTTATATCAAACTCAGAACAGAAGCAATATTAACACTAATTTCTAATTTTTCAAAAGCCCAAAAACTGCTACTGTATTTGTTTTTATTATTTTAAAACTTTAATGCTGGATGTTTGATAAAAATGGAAGGTAAAATCATAAATTGATTCATTTTTAACATCAAAGAAATTTCCTTAACCAGCTTCTAATTATTCTTTAATTTGTGAATTATTTTAAAAATCTTTTTCAGGTGTTCCAAGTATTAGAAAAACACAAAGCCAATGTTGTGAAGGTATTTTTTTTTTTCACTTCTCACTTTTTTTGCTCCTTCATCAATAAATTAACTTCAAATACCCCTCCCTCTTTATGAGGTTATGTATTTTTTTCCTGATATGAATTGAGTCATTTACTTTGTGTTAAAACTTTGGTTTGTGGCTGTGTCACCTGACCTTACCAAAACTCAAAATCACTTTATGGGCAGACATTATGAAAACATTATACAAGTATAGAACATTCACATATACAAATTCACTTAAACACACTTACATTCACTCTTTCAACTTCAAGTTACAGAACTCCTTCAACTCTCTCACAGTGAGACCCCCCAAAAAAAGTCAACCAGACACATTGCTGCCATGCTAAAGAAATTTAACTTGGATATTCCAGTTTTCTCCAATTCTTCACCAGCAAGAAAATACTTTAAAAAATGTCTTCTGAAGCTACAAGTTTACTGAACATATTTTCAGCTTTTCAGGACATAATTTGAAGAAACTTTCTCACTCAGTTCTATTCAACGGAATTTACTCTTTGGTGAACATTTTCTTTTAGCATCAAGATCTATTGTATTTATTTTCAGAAGTACACAATCTAAATTTCATTTAGTATAGAACAGAAACTTCTTGAAACATAAAGTAATAATTTAAAGTTCCTTTTTACCAAACTAATTCTCACAGTATTCATATTACACAAAAACTTTCAACTATTTCGCAAAGAACATTACTTGTAAAAACAAACTCTTTTTCATTGTGAGACCAGATAAATATTCTTTCTTTCAAGAAAAGTTTTCAAACAATTAAATTCATAGTTAAGGGTAAATGACTCTTATTTTTGCATTGTAAATTTTGTACCAAAAACACTGTTTTAAAGGAACATTATAAAGCGTGTTAATTTCCTCAATTAACAATATTGATCTTTGAAATTTAGCATAACTCAGCTAAATATTCTGGGCAGTTTATTCTTGATAATTTGTATGATTCTTATATAAATATTGTTGTTGTTTTACATTATTGTTGTCATCTTTTGTATTGTCTTATTAGCTTTGTGCCATACATCTAAAGTTAAATGATTGTGGCGTAGTGAAATTTTATACACACAGCTGATTTCATATGACTTAACAGCCTTCTGATTAATTTTTAAACTTATTTCACCTTCACCTCTGCAACAATGTCCTATCAAGACACATGACATTTTTTTTACCCAATCAGCATAAGGAATTTTCTGTCTGGATTTCTGGGATAAGAAGTTATTATTTACATGTAGACTATTGTCTCTATCTTTCTTGTTGTCACAGTGTTTCAAGCAAAACAAAATGAGGTAAAAATGACTTTAATTTTTCTCTGTGAAAAGAGAACGCTCTTACACCATTTTAATTGTGTGCATCTTTTGTTCAGAAATCCCATTAGATTGCAGGTAGTTTCTGTAACCAATAACATGGATTGTTCTTCTGAATTTTGGGAGCTTTGTCAAACATCAAAACCTTTGCAGAGAAAATCACTCTTAAAACTTTTTTATATTAAAGCTTTTTCTATCAGGAAGGCAAATAACTTCTGGCCATCCTGAAACAGAATTTACCAAAACATCCATCAGTTCAACCCATCTCAACATGTGCATGGTCTTATATGCACACATCAAGCAACTACTGCGTACATCTTCCAGGATGGAAGACATGACTACAAGTCAAATGTTGGACAGAACTCGGGCTATAATGAAGGATCAGACTGAAGACTAAAGAAATAACTGCAGCTCACATCTCACCAGTCGCAGCGGCAGCTGATAAATTTTAACAGATGGAAGTTTATCAGCTACCATTGTAGAAGGGTATATACAATGCTATTGATGCTCTGCATGGAATCACCTTTCTAAAGATTACCCAGTTCAACGAGAAGAGGCACAAGCCCGTCAGCCATGAAGGATGCGCAACAATGCATTGCTTCCAGTGTCAGTGTTGGTCTCTTCCCCAGCAAGTTGAGAATGAGGTGCTACCTGTCTTAGGCATTGATGTGAATGGAATCAAGAGAGTGGCACTTGTGGACATGGGCTGCTTAAAGTCACTCATAAATAAGTCAGCCTGTCAATCCCGGTGGGAAATGGAGGTGGATATACTTATCCTAAACAATAACACCCTCAAATGCAGCGAAGTTGGAAACATCAAGTTTGATATGGGCAATACACCCCACCCCCCACAACATCAAGGTCTTGGTAGTGGTTTGAGAGCTATTAGGTTTTGAAATGTTGCTTGTGATTTGACTCTATTAAAAAGCTGGGCGAACTCCAAATAACGGAATGTGGCAATGTACAGCTTCCCAAGCATTGGATGGCTCGTAAAGCTGCCATTAAAATTGAAGAACCTGGTTTCTGTGCTGAATTCAACCCAAACAAGAAGATATGGATCACATCATGGAAGTGGTCAGGTGATCAAACAAGGAAGAATTTGTGAAACAAGATGCACGAGTACCCAATACCAAAAGGTGTCAAGGCAGAATATGACCATGAGCTGCAGACCTGTTTTGATAATGGTTGGTTGCAGCCTTATCCTGAAAAGAACTTGGTCTCTCAAGAGACCTAATTCCGTTGATGGTGGTAGTGAAGAAAAATAAAAGTACAACTAAAAAGGACCTGATGTCGCTATCCTTTACCTACAGCTGGCCTACCTACAAGTGCATATCCACAAGTCACTTTGGCCCTTTCAAACCATGATCTTCAAGAGGCGAATGGGCAAGTTGAATGTTGCATCAGCTATAATGAAATGGATGGCTCGTAAAGCTGCCATTTGGAAGTGGTCAGGTGATCAAACAAGGGAGAATTTGCCATTGTGGACGCTAAAAAATGAGTCAGTCTGACGGGCAACCTCATCATGTATTGATATTTACGTTGAGCTCTTTCACAGTCTGGTGAAGACTGTGTGAAAGGGCACTTGGCTGCTTTTGGTCTGACCTGCAAGGATCCAGTGTGGTTACAGGATGGCACTCATGTTCTGGGTTTGCATGTTGAG
The DNA here is from genome assembly GCA_963932145.1 of Acanthosepion lycidas. Classification (NCBI taxonomy): domain Eukaryota; kingdom Metazoa; phylum Mollusca; class Cephalopoda; order Sepiida; family Sepiidae; genus Acanthosepion; species Acanthosepion lycidas. Next base: position 136,836,264 of record OZ010577.1, read on the forward strand.
GAGGAGAACAACTAGCTTAATTGGAGGCATGGAAATGACATTCCATCAGCTCCTGAGGTCATGATACTACGCAATGTCTTGTTGTGTGTAAAGCTGTTGGGTCACTTTCCTGTGTGTGGTTGACTCCACATTGCTGCATCATTTGTTAAATGCAGAACAGTGTTGATCACATCTCGCTGGGATGATGAAGTGACAGATGCCCTACTTAAGAACATGATTGAGGACATAGCGGCAAGAATGTGCTAGAATGACCCTGCACACAGCAAGTGGTGTACAAACAGACACACTTTTGATGTGTGGGTTGATGCAAGTTCTCTCATCACATAAGTTTTGATTGAGGTTGATGGAAGCATTGTAGAGTTGGCTGCAGCCTGTGAATGATACACAACATATCAATCTTGTGTGTTAGCACTACAGTGGGAGGCCTGGTTGGTGGGGCATCAGAATACGCCGACTGCCCCCCTGCAGAGGGTAAAAGTCCCTCAATGGGGCCACCTGTTGGCTGTGTGTGGCGACCCGTAATGTCTGGGGACGGGATCCTGGTGGTTGAGCAGGTTGTAACCCAGGTGTAAAGCGGTCACAATCCTGTAACACACCACTTTGGCCCTTACCTGGGCTAGACGGGCGGTCGGAGGGGCCCGATCCGATCAATCGGCTGGTCATGTCAAGCCCCATCATATATAATCCAGCCCAAACCTATAACTGACACTCCTCTTCCCAACCAAAACTAACACTTAACCCTAAATATGTGATGGAAGGTGGTTGCTGAGGGTCAATCAATTTGGGAGAAAAAAAAGGATCTGACACACCTGCTAAATCTTCACAGCCGTAAAACTTGGATAACGGAAACAAAGGAGCACGCATGCTCAAAGACTCCTCCCAAAAAGAGTATATCATTCACGTAGCCCCGACATGACAAGGCGAATGGGTTTCCCCCTTGTCATGTCCCAATACTGGACTCCGCGGTGGGTAGGGAGTGTGGATGATGAACAAAAATAAAAACAATCGATGGAAAAAAAGAAATCTTCCAAGAGACCACATGTGGATAATGACTCAGAAACAGAAAATGATAGTGAAAACTTTCCACGATTTATTGTTCTTGAAGCAATAAGCAACAAAGCACTAACAAAAATATCTCCATTTAAAATCCAAAAAGCTATATCAAATATAGTCATACCAAAAAATGTAAAAAAACTACAAAATGGGACATTACTAGTGGAAGTGGAAAAAAAGATATATGCAGATACACTAATACGACAAAAAAAACTACAAGAAATAGAAATAAAATCCTACCCGTACCAAACCCTAAATTTCTCAAAGGGTGTAGTAAAAAGCAAGGAGCTCTCCCTGTGCACTCTAGAGGAGATAAAAATAGAACTCCAAACTCAAGGTGTTACAAATGTCAAAAGAATCACAATAAAGAAAAATGAAGTGGAGATACAAACTAATACCTACATTCTAACCTTCAACTCCCCCCAAATTCCGACAACAATTAAAATTGGATATGAAATTATAAAAGTAGAACAATACATACCAAACCCTCTTCAATGTTATAGATGCCACAAATTTGGGCATCACAGAGATTCCTGTCGAAACAAAAAAACATGTGGAAAATATAGTGAGAAAGAACCAGAACATAAAGAAGAGAACTGTCCAAATGAGAGCCTATGCTCAAACTGTTTGGGAAACCACTCTGCCCTCTCGAAACAATGTAGTATCTACAAACAAGAAAAAGAAATAATCATATTAAAATACAAAAAAAATATATCTTTCTCAGAAGCACGAAAAGAAGTTAAAAATAACATAAAAGAAAACACCTACACCTCCATGGTACAAAAAGCAAATAAAATAAACAATGAAGATAAAATAAAAGATACAACTGAAATAACAAATTTATGTAAGGAATTAAAAACTTTCCTTAAAGAATTAAAAACCTTTTTAATTGAACTTAAATCGGATCAAAATAAAAATAAAACTCAACAACCCAAATCAAATGGAATTAACCCAGAAGAAGACAAAAAACTCTGGAAAGAAAACATAGAACAAAACTCCAGCGAACCCTCTTCTTCCCAAACCAAGAAAATGAAAAATAAACAAAAAGACAAAAAAGTGACAACAGAACAAGAAAACACTCGGTCAAGATCTAACTCAAAATCAATAATCAATATATCAAATGAAGATAAATTTGAACCTATGGAATATATGGAAATAGAAGAGAAAGAAAATAAACAAAATCCAAAACAAAACCCAAAATCTGACCGAAGGACACCACAAGCAGTTGAAGACAAAGCTTCTAAAAACTCAAGAGATGGAAAAAAACTGGAGAGGAAAAATGATATAAACCTAGAAGGTAACTTCACCCCCTCAAAAAATGAAAATATAACTATGACACATAAGATCCTGCAATGGAACTGTCGTGGAATAAAATCTAATTACAATGACTTACTCATACTTATGTCACTATTGTATCCAGTCGTCATCTGCTTACAGGAAACTTTTTTTACAAGAAAATGCCAACTTAAAAATTAAAAATTATAAACAATACCATTATAACCACAATACAGGACATAGAGCTAATGGAGGAGTGTCAATATTGCAAAGTAAAGTACACATTAAAACTAAATTACAAGCAATAGCAACACAAGTGACACTAGATAAAACCATCACAATTCTTTCCATTTATATACCCCCACAGGAACCAATAAATACAATAGAAATAAACAACTTAATGGAACAACTTCCTAAACCCAGAATCTTACTAGGAGACTTTACCAGTCAAAATCCTATCTGAAATAGCAAAAAGCTAGATACTAAAGGTAAAATATTAGAAGAAATAATTAACACCCATAACTTATGTCTATTAAATCATAAATCCTCAACCTACCTTAATCCCTCCAGTGGATCAGAATCGTCAATAGACTTAAGTATATGCGATCCAGAAATTTGTATGGACTATACATGGAAAACGCATAGCGACACATGTGGCAGTGATCATTACCCGATCATTCTAGAAAATCAAAAGCCTGCCAAGGAAGAAAAGATAGGTCCCGTCAGATGGAAACTGAAAAGAGCCAACTGGGAGGGTTTCAAAAACAAATGTAAACAATTACTGATACAGTCAAAAGACACAGACAACTCGATAGAATACTTTACCAAAACACTAATAACCATTGCCTCAGAAAATATACCAAAAAAGCAAAATAATTATAAAAAAACTAAACCCTGGTTTGACAAAAACTGCCAAAAAGCAGTCAGAAACCGGGAAATAGCACTGCGAAAATTAAAAAAGGAACCCACAACCCAAAATTTGATTGAAATGAAAAAACTCAAAGCAGTAGCACGGAAAACTGTTAAAGAAGCCAAAAGGGAATGTTGGAAAAAATATGTAAACAGCCTAAATACACATTCCAAAACCAAAACAATATGGGAAATGATGAGAAAAATAGCTGGAAAAAAATCAAATATCCCCAATAATACATCTTAAAAAGAACAACACTAAAGCAACCAGCAAAAAAGAGATAGCAAACCTACTAGCAGAGACATTTGCAGAAAACTCTAAAATGAATAAAAATTAAAACCTACAAAAGTATAAACAAAGATATAAATAACCAACTAAATTTCTCATCTAAAAATACAGAAGCCTACAACAACCTATTCACCAAAGCAGAACTAATAGAAGCCATAAAAAAATCCCACAATACAGCAGTAGGCCCAGACCAAATCCACTATGAATTTATTAAACAACTACCACAAGAATCGCTGAAATACCTTTTGAATATTTTCAGCAATATTTGGACAACTCGGAAATTTCCCAAAATATGGAGAGAATCGATAATTATTCCCATACTCAAAGAAGGAAAAGAGGGAAACAATCCACAAAGTTACCAACCAATAGCATTAACAAGCTGTCTATGTAAGACAATGGAGCGAATGGTCAATGCCAGATTGAGTTGGTTTCTAGAAGAAGGAAAACACATATGAAAATATCAATGTGGATATAATAAAGGAAGTACAATAGATCATATAATAAGACTAGAAACAGCCATAAGAGAAGCCAATTTAAACAAACAACATCTAATAGCCATATTCTTTGATATAGAAAAAGCATTTGATCAAACCTGGAAACATGGTATAATGAAAGATCTGCATAAACTAGGACTAAGAGGTCGACTACCAAACTTTGTAAAAGGATTTTTAACAGATAGACTCTTCCAAGTACAAATAGATGCTACACTATCTGATTATCAAAAGCAAGAAGAGGGAGTACCACAGGGAAGTGTACTCTCCCCTACAATTTTCAAAATAAAAATAAATGACATAATAAAAAACATCAAACCAGGAATACACTGTAGCCTTTACGTTGATGATTTTACAATCAGATTGAGAAACCTCAATACAGCAGAAAGACAACTTCAACAATGCTTACATCAAATAAACAAATGGACACTTGAAAACGGTTTTAAAATATCAAAAACAAAAACAAAATCTGTACACTTCGGCCAACTGAAAAAATTCACCAAAATACACCAAATCACAGAGAGAAATTTAATCTTAACACAAATAAAATCAAAACATTAGGACTCCGAATGGAAGGAATCATCCAAGAAAATAATATACAGTCTAATCAAATACTTAAAACCAACCAATCAAACATACCACCATGGATAATCAAAAATCCAAACATAATATTAAGTTTAAACAAATTATCAAAATCAAAATCACACCCCACAACATACATTGAAAAATTCTCAAAAATAAAAGAAAAATATCAAAACTATGAAAGTATTTACACGGACGGCTCAAAAGACGAAGAAAAAACAGGCAGCGCAGCAATAACAATTATCAAAAAACGCTTGCCAAATGAAGCATCAATTTTCAGTGCAGAAGCTTACGCAATAAAACTAGCACTAAAATTCATATCAAAAAACAAAGGAGAAAACTATATTATTTTCTCAGATTCATTATCTGTATTAACATCCCTAAAAGGGAAAAAACTGGAAAATCCATTAATACAAAGTCTCCCATATAAACTACATTCAATGGAAAAAAGCAAAAATATCATCTTCTGCTGGATTCCTAGCCATGTTGGCATCCAAGGAGGAGATAAGGCAGATGCTGCTGCTTAATCATCTTTAAAAATGACAATAGATGAAAATCTTCAAATTCCATATACAGACTTAAAACCTAAAATTAACAAATATATAAGAAACAAATGGCAAAATTCATGGAAAAACCAAACTGGAAATAAACTATTTCAAATTAAACCTAAAATGGGGAAATAATCTTGGAAATACTCGGAAAAAACAAGTCATCATAACCAGAATACATATAGGACACACATACTTAACCCATTCTTATATATTAAAAAAGACAAATCCACCAAAATGCAGATGTGGAAGCCTAATCACAATAAAACATATCCTATTGGAATGCTCAATCATAATTAAAATAAGACAAAAATAACTCGATGGAAAAGGTTTAAAAGAAATTTTCAAAAATACAGACACAGATAAAATATACAACTTTTTCAAAGAAATCAAGATCCTCAATAAAATATAACCCTTTTGTAGAAGTCAAGTGACTTACCTGCCAACATGGCTGCCTCCTTCTATATCTTGCATAAGGGCTTGCCTCACTGGTTCTTTTAAATGGTATGGCACTGGTATTGGTCTATGTCTTGCCTTAGGGATTGCCCCCTCCTTCAGGTGGATATGTGCTGGTTTACCAGACATGGCTGGGAATTGCCCATCAGTATTAAATGCTGAATCAGCAAATTGTTTCAGTAACCATTTTTTGAGGTTCTCCACATTTCCTTCGTTTGCTGGAAAGGGGATTTCTTCAGGGCGATCTGGTAGCTGAAATCTTCTGAGTTGCTTTTGCTCGACAGCTGCTGTGTGATCGTTGGTTGTCCAATCTAATTTGCTGTGGGTTGTCATAGTCATAGGCGTGGGGAAGTGAGGAGACAGTATGCCAACATCAATACAGGCGGCCTTGCTAAAATATATCTTATCGATGTTATTGCAGATGTACAATGCTTGCTTTGTCGACATTTCTCCAACACTAAATTGAATAGGCAACCATCCCTGGCTTATAAGGGTTGAGCCACCCACAGCACGAATAACTTTCTTTGATGGGATCAAGTTACTTTCCTTGAGACCCATGCTATGTAGGTGCTTGGGTCCCCCAAGGCAGATGGTGGCCCCACTATCTGGGAAGATTTTCAAACGAGTGCTTTGATTACCTGGAATATCTTCAGGATTTCTGGGGTCTGGCCTTGGAGAGAACCCTCCCTTATAGAAATTGATGAATCAGATGAGACTTGTGCAACAATGAGATTGACAGCCCTCACATCAATATCTCAATTAGATGATAATCCTGCCATAACTTCCCCTGACCACATTCGTTTTGCTGGTCAAGAAGACACACAATACACCCTATTATGGAAAACCATAGACAATGGTTTTCCAAACAGTCGTCAAGCAACACCACCTACAATCCGGGAATACTGGGAAGTTCGTAACCGCCTAAGCAATGAAAATGGTCTAATACTACTTGACAGGAGAGTAGTGATACCAACCTCCCAGCGCAAGAACATATTAAAATGCCTACATTCGGCTCATCAAGGAGTAGTTGGCATGAAAGCGCGTGCCAATGACTCAGTTTACTGGCCTGGAATGAATGCCTCAATTCGCAATTACAGGTATAATTGCATTACATGTTCAAGGAATGCCCCAAGTCTACCACATGAACCAATCCAAATGACACCTACACCTGAATGGCCATTTCAACAGATTGTAATGGATTTGTTCTATGTTAAATCCTTCACATATCTTGCTTGTGCAGACAGGCTCACTGGATGGCTCATTCTGTACCGCATCAAGCCAGGGCAAGCGGTTGCTTCCAGGTTGATTTCCATCTGCAGAGAAATATTCCAAACATATGGTGCACCTGAGGAACTTAGTACAGATGGTGGACCGCCATTCTCAGCTTACTCATTCCAACAGTTCCTAAAAACCTGGGCTGTTAAGCAAAGAATTTCATCAGTGGCCTATCCCCAGTCTAACGGACGTGCAGAATTGGCAGTCAAGACTGCAAAAAGACTCATAAAAGACTGCACAGGACACCAGGGTTCCTTGGACAATAACATGGCAGCACAAGCAATCTTGCAATATAGAAACACCCATATCCAAGGCATTGGCTTATCACCAGCGCAACTCCTGCTTCATAGACGTCTTCGAGATTTTATCCCATCGCACCCACAGTTATATAAACCACACCCTGAATGGATAGCCGCAGCGCAAAAACGAGAACAGAGATTATCCAAACGCAATGCAGACCTCATCGAGAAGTACAACCGTACTGCACATGCACTATCCCCACTTTATAAAGGTGACACAGTCTCCATTCAAAACCCAAATAGCCGTCGATGGGACATAGCTGGGCGAATAGTAGACACACTTCCCAACCGTCAATATAGAATTAGAGTTGCAGGATCAGGCAGAATAACCCTGCGGAACCGTAGGTTTGTAAGGAAACTTGAAGCACCCATAATCAAGACCCCCATACCAAGCGCCATGCCTGTGTCACCTGAGCCGACAATTACGGATACATGCAGACCACATCAATCTGCCAAAGACTTGGAAAATGGTGACATTACATTACAAAATAAACCAGCGTCCCAGGGCCCTACTCAATCACAGCCATCAAGAACGAGGATTCCCAGGGCGCTATCCCGACTACTCTCGTACAATCAGCCAGGCAATAGGGAATTAATTCCTCCCCAACGGCCAATATGCTTCCGCAATGGGGAGAGGAGGGAGATGTAGAAGTCACCTGCCTGCCAACATGGCTGCCTCCTTCTATTTCCTTGTAAAAGCTGATTTTACCTTATTTTATAGGAGAGCGCCTAATACACCAGTTGGGTTGGTCCATTTTGCTAGAATGGACCTTCCCAATACATTTGCATGAGGGGTCTTTGTTCAGCTATATATTTCTCCATAAATGACTCGAGTCATTCAACACCTTTCAAATAGTGTATGTGTATATGTGTTTATAGACATATATATGCATGTATGGATGTAGATATGAAAATATACAAACAGAAACAATCACAAGAAAAAGCAATCCCAAAAAATACAGTAGATTATGAAACCCAACAGCCTTTCAACCTTTTATACAATATAACCATCTTAAATTCATAAATAAATAAGGCTTCGGCATAAAATGACCCAAATAGGAGTTGACATGCCGTTAAATCCAACATCCAACTACAGTGGGGTGTAACAGAGCTGCATCTCTTCACAGATTCTGCATGTGTGCACTGGTAGGTATTGGACTTGCTCACTGGAAAAGCCAGAATACGAATTAAGGTGGCAAGTGAGATGCTGATCTGGAGGCATTTGAGTACTCTTGAAAAGCTGGTCCAAGAGTACAAGTCATTGATCATAACTTTTGTGATGTGTTCCTTTTGGGAATGTTACCACTAGTGGACTACTAGAAGTCCACCAGTGGCTGCCACCAGAGGACCACTGGCATTATGATCAGCGACCTGCCAGCATGCTACTAGTGGCTTTTGTGTAGGGTGTCTCCACTCATACATATATTACGCACATACATATATACATAGAAATTTGTTTACCCAAACTTCTGTAGACTCTTTACCAACTCGCTTTAACCCTTTCTGAGAAAGTCTTTTTCTCTTAATTGTCTCTTAATTTATATTCAAATTTGATGATGTTTAATTCCTCATTTTGGGCATGCAAAGTTATGTTAGCTCTTTCTCTTGCCAGCTGTCGGTCAAAACTTTCCCTTTTCCTCTAATGGGATCAGCAGTAAACTCCTTCATTCAGTTATCAAAACAAAGCCATCAACAATCAGCAGTAGCCTGTGGAAAAAGTATCAGTTTATCTGGCCTTAGAATTATTTGAATTTTAGTCCTCCCTGCATGTTCTGATGCTATACATTTTACAGTTCTTTTGATATATTTTTAAATTTTGATACCCACAATTCCTTATCAATAATATTTTTTGTCAAAAAACATTATGTTGACAAAAATGTTGGCAGTCTAACTGCAGGCTAACAACGGTAATCGCTAGTGGCATTGTCACCTCGTACGTAGGGCATATATATTTGTGTATGACAGCATGTGTATATAATTATGGATGGAAGTCACTCTGAAGTTGACATAGTTGGGTTTTTTACAAGTATTTTATCTTGCTTGTGTTGATCTCTGTATGGTGTTAGTGTCTGAATGAAAAGGCTTTCTTTGGCATGTTGTGAGTAAGTGAATATGCCATTTGTGCTTGTTGAGAGCTCTCCTCAAGTGGCTTTTGGTTGATGCTTATATAGGCCAGAGATTTAATATTTTTTTTGTCATATTCCTTGGCACCAAATCTGGTTTTGTGTGTCTATTTTTAGATTTGATGAAATTTTTGTTGCAGACAGAATCTGAAAATGTATGTTATTTATTTTTGTTTATTTTCAAAGTCCCAGCATATTTGATGCTTGAGATTCAATTCCAGATAGTTATTAGGTTGGTGCAAAAATAATGTCGTTTTTCTTTTGAAGTTTAACGTCAAAAAACGACATTATTTTTGCACCAACCTAATATAAAGACATCAAAAATATGGCATTCAGTATATCAATTTTTGGATTGACTGATTTGTTTGAACAAATTTCTTTCAATAATAATTTTATTGAGTCAAAATATTGGACAAAGTTATCTGATTGAAGTTTGCAATCCATAGTTTATGACTGATGAAATTTTTCAAAAACAAATTGCATTAACATACTCTATCAGCTAAAATTTGGGGGCCATCCTATGGATTTAATGAGCTATAAGATTCATATCTTTTTTGGTTGAATAAACACCTACTAATCTAGGTTGCTGAAACTATTTAAATCTTTATTGCATACCATCCAATTTTTTTTATAGATGTGCTTACTTAAAATTTAAAATCTGTCAGCTCTAAGATTACCATTAGCAAGCAGAGTAGATTAGGGAAAAAGAGATAAAATTTTAAGGAAACTTATGCAGTAATGGGTTAATTTTATTATTATTGAATATATGATAAAACCCTTTAACAAGAGAAAGTTACTCAAGCTTGAAGTGAGCTAGTAAATTAGTTTTGAAAAAGACAAGCAACCTTCAATTTTTAGACAAGTTTCCGAAATACAGAGGTTTATCCTAAACCTTTCGCCCTTGTTATAAATGTTGTTCTTGGTAATAGCCATTGAATTGAAAAATTATTTTAATTGAAATAAACTGCAATATTTTTTCTCTCACTTATTTCTTGTTAGTGCTTTTTCTTCATAAAATGTTCATTCCAATAAAAAAATACCCTCGATGAATTTAATTATTATTATTATTATTATTATTATTATATTTTTTACCATAATGATCGATAATAATTGTTTATAATACTTAAGTCTGTGGAAGAGTAGTTTTAGCTGTTTTTAAAAATTAATAATAATTTCTCATACTTCATTGGATAAAATGAAATGAAAATGATCTTTATTTGACAAACTGACTTCTACCTGCTTTCCACAAGCAGATGGGCATAAAAAGAATGACCTTCTTTTGTTGTTGTTAATAGGGTGTATGAAATGTATTGTTGAAGCAAAGTTAGATTCATGTTTTCTCGCATTTATTTTTGTTCATAAAATTTTCATGGCTCCAATAATCTTGATTTTTATTTTTTAAGACTCCTATTATTTTGTTTTGCATCTTTAGAGCAATCAATATATACACACACACACACACCTCCATAGCTTTAATATTGAAGTCACCATGCTTCAAGCTTTAGACAATTCTGTGTAGTAGTTTTAATGATGTAAGGTATATCATCATGAACATCCTTTATAATTTATTTTATAGATACTTCTAGTGTAATTTTATAGATACTTTTAGTGTAACAATGAGATCACCATGGGAATTGATATTAGGTTGGTGCAAAAATAATGACGTAATAATGTCGTTTTTTGACGTTAAAAATACGTCAAAAAACGACATTATTACATCATTATTTTTGCACCAACCTAAAACCATTTTCTTATGTTAATTTATGTTTTTTCTCCTTATATGGTCTTTTCACATTGGAACAATTAGTATAGATATTTCTTTTTATTTGAAAAATGTATCAGGTAAAACATCTGTCACAATCCAATGTATAAACTTACTATCAATATCAAATATTATCTTTCTGCTTCAGAAGAAATTGTAATCTTAAAAGTGTAACATGAATTTCCTTTGATAAACACATCAAAATCAAATCCCGTGTTGGGTAATCTAACTAAAGATATGTTGTTATTGGTAGTTCCTTGTAAAGGCTAAAAGATCTCATCTGACTTCAACAGGAGTTTTGTACCTTGCAATAGATGATAAACTGTTTATGGTCCATAGAACTGCTTAATCTTTCTTCTCAATATTAAAATATTTCCTTTTTGTATTGATTACTTTCCTTGAATATATAAGCATTCATGTTTCTCTCATCAAACCAAGAGATGTATTAATGATAGTTGCCATCTATCTGAATTTGCTGATATACATTTTTTAATATTATGGCTTGTAGCTGGACAAATTTTCTGATTAATACCTACCTTATAACTTATGTCAGAATTATCATGAGTACACACCTATTTAGACCAGCATGTTCATTTTGGTTGTTATACTCACATTTCAGCTGTTGTACCATCTGGCTTTTTTAGGTGTTTGTTATACTTAGTAACTCTCTGTGAATTTTGAAGCAAATTCTTTATTCAAACCAAGGTGGGTAGCCTCATTCTACTTCTCATGCTTAATGGAGACAACTCATAATTTAATTCTCTATTTGCCTTTGTTTATCTCTGTCACATAGCAAAAGTATATGACTTTTCAGCACTGCCCAACCCAGGGATTGAACTCATAACTGCCAGATATATTTTAACCAACATTTTAATCCAATAAGCCATTAACAATCAAATTGTGTAATTTTTGTCTGTACAAATTTGTGGATTGCTTCAGTGTGTTTTCTTTATAAATCAGAGCAGTCACATATTGTATTCATCTCTATACAAGGTTTATGGAAGAGATTATCAAAGCTGAAAATGTGTCTAGGTTCTGTTGTCTTATTGAGGTTTACATAAAGAAAGTATTAGTATCTGCTCCTACCTCATATATATATATATATATATATATATATATATATATATATATATATATATATAATATTTCAATTAAAAGGTGCAAATATAATTTATAAATTCATGAATCATTCATACAAAAAATAAATATAGAGGTTAATGATTTAAATAGCGAGAATACATTGTCACAAACTTTATAAATAAGATACATCAACCCCGAACATGTATATGAATGATATGATCCCCGTTTATAAATTCCAGTTGCATAAGGTCTTAATTTTTACAAGCTTTCGTCTGTTCCTACAGACATCATCAGGTATGGAAGTAGATTTTGTTCTTGTTTTTACTTCTCAGTAATAAGAGGACAACGAAAATAGAGATGTAATCCGAAAAAATGCTATGAGAAATGTGTTATTGTTTTGGAACGTGCAGTAGCAACGCTGAGTTTGAATTTAAATTTTAAGGTTGTGCGTTTTTGTACAAATACAGCAAAAAGAGAATTTTTTTTTTTTACTGGTAGATTTTCCGTGAATATGGCATGAACTATATTGTTCAATAATTACAGTAATGTCACACTTATTATCCGAGAGTTGGACGTTGGATCAGTTATTTTAATTTCAATTAAAAGGTGCAAATATAATTTTATAAATTCATGAATCATTCATACAAAAAACAAATATTTTCGTTGTCCTCTTATTACTGAGAAGTAAAAACAAGAACAAAATCTACTTCCATACCTGATGATGTCTGTAGGAACAGATGAAAGCTTGTAAAAATTAAAAAGATCTTATGCAACTGGAATTTATAAACGGGGATCATATCATTCATATACAGGTTTGGGGTTGATGTATCATATTTATAAAGTTTGCGACGATGTATTCTCACCATTTAAATCATTAACCTCTATATTTGTTTTTTGTATGAATGATTCATGAATTTATAAATATATATATATATATATATATGTGCGTGTGTGGTTGGAAGATTACATTGACCATGTATTCTTGATTCCTATGTTCACACTGTCTATATCTATAAATGCTCTATATCCACTCTTCCCCTATATCATAGGAAATTTTAAACACACACAGTGTTGCACACTGTTCCTCAAAATACAACTCTTGTTACTTATTCAAATACCTTCACAGGATTTTTCTATTTATTGCTAGTATAAATAATTGCTTTTTAAAAATAGAAGCAATTATTATTTTTCACAGTAACAACTTTATTTTTGTCTTAATGAATAGTGGGGGTGGGGTAAATGTATGTTTGAAAGAAAAAAGATTTAATCAAAAGCAAATAGACATCTTTCTTTTCTAACTAAAGCCTTTATTTAATAATGTAAACAGTTCAAGAATATGCAAATTTAAATTTGGTACACATGCTGTTAACAAATTTAAAAGATTTTACTCTTTCATTCATTGAATTTATCAGATCTTTTATTGTCCCCTGTGAGAGATCCTCTCAACCTGTGTTAACCCAAAATAAATCTTTTCTAGATGTTTTGGACAGTTTCATTAGTTGACATTGTAAAATCACCTAGAGATGTTTAGTAAAATTTATGTAAAGAGACTACCTTGATGATGAGTCATAAAATATTTTTGGGCCTCCCATTCTTGAGTCATTTTTACTACACAACTTAAAGCTATATATTCTATGAAAAATTACTGTCTTTGTTCAGATAATATCTAATGAATATCAAGTTCCTCCTGTCAAATCGATATAAAATTTTCTGAATTGATATCCTCGATATAAGTTATCCATATTGTTAATCAATAGCCTCACTGACATGCCATAATGTTTGACAGTGGGCTGCAGGTAGTTCAAACAAACACTTTTGGTTAGGTAACCACCAGACATTCACTTGTCAGCTGCTCAAAATTGAGCAGATGAGGAAATGCCATTGTTATAAATGTCTACCATATCATTTGTTCTTTAATTTCTCTGATAAACATTAACTGGTTTAAGAAATGGCTTTCTCCTAGTTGCTCTGCCATAATGATACATATTATCAAGATAATATATTTCCATTCATAGTTTGAGCTGAGTACTATGCCATATCTCTTGCCTTACAGAAAGAATTTATTTATTCCTCATCTCATTTCTCAAAGACATCTTTCTGATGGCCCAGTTTGATTTGAATGAGACACATTGATTTCCTTTCTTTCATTAATGAATATTACAATTATGCAGTACATTGATGTAAATTGAATTTTTAATCTCGATCCTATTTTCAAACTAGCTAATAATCCATCACCTTTTGAAATCTGAAAATTCTCATAATCTTTGTTTTGCGGTACTGTGATATTTTTTTTTTTTTTTTTTTTTTTTTTGTTTTGATAACTGAGAAATTTGCAGTTTGTATTCATTTAGTAAATAAACCTTTATTAAATAGTAAATCTAAATAAAATAATTTTTATTAATATTTTATTTTGGTATTGTTTATTACATATTTATAATATTGCTACTTTTCTTCTAAGTTATTGTTTTATCTAATCTATTATGATAGTTATAATGCTTGAATTTGTAAAATTCTCTTTCAGGTAAAGTGGGCACGTGAGAATTACCACCATGATGCTGCTAATCCCTACACTCTTCAGCTTGCCTCAGCTGATGCATCTGGCACCATCATATTATGGGATGTTGTGCAAGGAGAAGTCAAAGCAGAATTTTCAGATGGCAATAAAACTATTCAAGGTCATGATTTTTTTGTTCTATAGAATATAAATGGAAAATTCTTCAGTTCAAACCATGGCTTCTTACATGACGTTGGGCACAAACATTCCAGAGAAAATGGATGCTGTTTTTCATTCTTGGCAAAGAATTTGGTTAAGATGTTTTTCTTATTTAATGTATTGTAGAGAAATAGAATACCTAGCTTGGAAAAATTTTTTTAGGCAATCTGTAACATTATGCTTCCACTGATTTTGCCTGATGTCTTCAGCTTGTTGAACAACCAGAATATTTTGAAAACACTTTCAGTTTAAAAAACATACTTTACCTATTGACAGAATCTGCATAGTAATTGGCCATGGTTAACTATAATTGGTAGAAATACCCAACAAACAGAACTGACAAAGTTTCCAATAAACAATAACCAAAGTAAGAAAAAGAACCAGGTAAAATAATACTAAAAATAACAAAATATATGCAAGAGAAAAGTATGCAAAGCAATAGTAAAAAGTTCAAAAAGTTCAAAAAGTAAGAATGGTATTAACAGACAAAAGGGATATAGACAAATGATTGTAGCATTCTGATTTCAAGATGAGAAAGAACAAAAATATAGCAGATGAGACTGAAGTGGCTTATCTTATTGGCTACATAGAAATTCCAGCATGCATCTGTATGATTTGTCTATAAATTTGGGGAGGGGAATGTTTTTGCAGTCATTCCTATAGATTGAAACTAATAGAATCTGTCTTCATTTGGAGCATATCTAGTGAATCACTCATTTTTTAAAGTTATCCATTATTTTATGCAATTATTCATCAAAAAACTACATCTTTCCTCTGTACTAGAGACACAAGTATCAGCTATAACATCAATTTAATCTGAAAACAAGAATAACAATTAATAAAAGATTAAATTTTTGTCCCAGGGATTTTAAATATTTCTCTTTCAAATGAGAAAAATGACATTATTGATCTGTTGTATGTTTGTCTTAACATTTTTAAGAACATTAAATATCTTCATTTTACAAAATGAAGAACTTAAGAGGGAAAATTGAATTTTGAAATTGTCCAAAGAAAGCTTATTTAATAAAATATTTTCTAAATATGGTAATCATGCCTTCTATGTGAATTAGAATGATATTAAATAGTTTTTCTTCTAATGTGACTTGCTTTTTATAAGAATGTAAAATATATTTTCGGGAAGCTTTGGTGACTTTATCAGGATTTTGCATTTTTAAGTTAGAAAATACATGATTAGAATATGAATCCAGATATCATAATCATTCTTTGATTAGAATTATTCTCTTCTTACAGATATGGAATGGCTGTCATGTCAGGACACAGCCCACAGCTTCCTTGTGGCTCTTCATCCTCCTTATTCTTTAGTACTTTGGAATGCTGAAACTGGTACTAAACTGTGGAAGAAATCTTACACTGAACCACTTGTGTCATTTGCATTCGATCCATTTGAAACCAGAAATATTGCATGTGAGTCTTACTCTTTTTAAATAATATATAAAGTCAGTGAACAATTGCAGATACAAACATAGGAAACCTCTGATTACTATATCCTCAAAAATATTGTTTTAATCAGAATTTAAAAAAAATGTATATTGTAATTAATAGTAAACTTCAAATTAAAAAAAAAAATGAAAAATTGTTTTAAGATGATTTTTAAGAAGGAATTTTAAGATATTATAAAATATTGTTTTATTTCATCTCCAGTTTAAGTTTCAAAGAAAATTTAATATGATTTAATTCCTTCAAGAGCTGATCTTTGTTGAAATGTAAATATTTTTAGTGTCTAAATTATAATAGTGATTTTATGAAAATAAACAGTTTAACTTAAATATTTCCATAAATCTTTCTTCTAAAAAATCCTTTTCATAAAAGAATAAAGCAAAGAAAACGGCGACTTACCTTGTCAAACCAAGCGACAGTGCGTCATGTGTATTCTAAGAAAGAAAATGTGGTGAAAAAAAATTACTTACCACAAACAAAAGGGCACATATTCCACATAACAAGCTGAAAATGGAATGTTTGAATTAAAAAAACAAGTCCGTTGCAGGAGTCACTATAAAGGTATGTTGATATGCTAATTACTGAACATCCTCTCCCAGCTGTTGACGAATGGAAAAAAAATAATCGGTGATTTTGGCTGCTGAGGGAGTTATTTTTCTAATTGGTTGCGTGCATTGTGATTTGTGAAATAGTATTTGCGAATTGAGTTTTCGGCATTTTCTTTCTGTCTCCGATGTTTGAGTCTGAACTTAGTGATTTATTCTTGGCGACATGGAAATAATCTGTGACAAACATTTCCTTTGCAATCCCAGATCGCTTACAAGCTATTTCGGCAGTATGACGGATAAGACATTTGACGTCAAGTTAATACCTGAGTTTGATGGGTCAGTGACCGGACAAGAAGTTACTGAATGTATTGAGAAGGCAGAACTTGTTTGTGACCTGTGTGGGATTAAAAAGGTTGAACGTGTTCTTCCTCTGAAGTTGACGGGTGGAGCATTTGCTGTTTACCAACAGTTAAACTCGGAGCAAAAATCAGATGTCGAGCAGATAAAACGAGCCCTGCGGATTGCCTTTGTGCCAGATCCTTTCTTGGCTTACGAGCAGTTCGTGGAACGCCGACTGCGCCCGGACGAATCTGTCGACATGTTTCTAACCGACTTGAAGAAGCTAGCAGGTCTTTTTGGCGGGATATCCGAGCAAGGACTAGCATGTGCGTTCATAGCAGGGTTACCAGCGCACGTCAAGCAGCTACTGCGCGCATCTTCCAGGATGGAAGACATGGATACAAACCAACTGTTGGACCGAGCTCGAGCCATAATGAAAGATCAAAATGCAACTGAGGAAATGGTTGTAGCTACCATTTCACCAGGTGGAACTGATAAACATCCAAATGTTAAACATCAGGAGGGTATGGGATGCTATTGATGCTCTGGGTGGAATCACTTTTCCAGGGACTGCCCGGTTTGAAGAAAAGATGGCCGTCAGCCACGCGGGTCACACACAACAATATGTTGCTTCCAGTATCAAGAAGTAGGCCACATTGCTTCATTGTGTCCAGGGAAAAGAAGGGGACAAGACGTCAGCGCTGGTCTCTTCCATAAGCGAGTTATGAATGAAGCGTTACCCATCTTGGGTATTTATGCGAACGGAATTAAGAGAGTGGCACTAGTGGATACCGGCTGCTCACAGACACTCGTGAGTAAGTCAGCCTGTCAATCCTGGCAGGTGACTGAGGTGAACGTACTAACCGTAAACAGATATACACTCAAATGTTGCAGAGTTGGAAGTATTAAGCTTGACGTGGATAACGCAAACCCCCTCAAAATCGATGTCTTGGTAGTGGATGGAGAGCTACTGGGTTTTGACTTGTTGCTTGGATTCGACGCCATTAAAAAGTTGGGCGGACTCCAAATAACACAGTGTGGTGATGTACCAAATTTAATGTTTCCTAAGCAGGGGATAGTTTGTTACACCGCTATTAAAATACAAGAACCTGATTTCTGCGCCAAATTCAACCCAAACAGGAAGATATGGGTCGCATCATGGAAGTGGTCTGATGGTCGATCACTGGAGAGTTTGAGAAATTGGATGCCTGAGTACCCAATACCAAGAGGAGTCGAGGAGGAATACGACCGGGAGCTGCAGACTTGGCTTGATAATGGTTGGTTGCAGCCTTATCCTGGATAGGAACTCTGTCCTCCAATAGTTTTAATTCCGTTGATGGCGGTGGTGCAGAAAAACAAAAATAAAGTGTGGCCAGTATGAGACTATCGAGAGCTGAATGAGTGTTTTGACGCACATGCAGCCAATGCTGACGTGTGCACACAGAAACTGAGGGAGTAGCGTAAAAAAGGACCGGATGTCACTATTCTTGACCTACGGCAGGCCTATTTACAAGTACATATCCAAAAGTCATTTTGGCCCTTTCAAACTGTAATTTTCAAGGAGCGAAGATATTGCTTGACTCGAATGGGTTTTGGGTTGAATGTTGCACCAGCCATAATGAAGGCCATTGTGGATGCCGTGTTGGCGAAAAACGAGTCCATTCGATGAGCAACCTCATCATATATTGATGACATTTATGTTGACGAGAGCATGATTTCAGCAGCTCGCGTGAAAGAGCACTTGGCTGCATGTGGTTTGACCTGCAAGGATCCAGAGCATTACGGGACGGCACACGTGTGCTGGGTTTGCATGTCGCAGAAGATAACAACGCACTTAAGTGTACACGTGAAAATGGCGTTCCATCAGTTCCTGAGGTCCTGACACAATGTAACGTCTTCTCGTGGTGTGGAATACTGGTGGGTCACGTTCCTGTGTGTGGGTGGCTTCCTGTTGCTGCATCATTTGTAAAATGCAGGACAGTATCGATCACGTCTGGTTGGAACGACGAAGTGACAGATGCTCCCCTTAAGAACATGATTGACATAGCGGAAAGAATACGCCAGATTGACCCTGTACATGGTAAGTGGTGCACAAGCAGACACACTTATTATAGAAGTCAAGTGACTTACCTGCCAACATGGCTGCCTCCTATTTCCTTGTAAAAGCTGATTTTACCTTATTTTATAGGAGAGCGCCTAATACACCAGTTGGGTTGGTCCATTTTGCTAGAATGGACCTTCCCAATACATTTGCATGAGGGGTCTTTGTTCAGCTATATATTTCTCCATAAATGACTCAAGTCAGTTTTGGCTTTGGCTACATTTGCCTACTTGTGTGCTAAACCTCTGGCAAACTAGCTAATATTCAACATGGCGCTGCGAACAGGATACGATGACTGGCAAGAGCTACTTATCAAAATTGGCATTCCTACCGACTCTGCCAAAACCTATGCTGAATCGTTTGTGAAAGAGAATATTACTCAGGATAGCCTCTCTATGATAGACCGGGAAATCCTTAAAGAACTAGGTGTCACAACCATGGGACATGCCCTAGCTATCCTTAAGCTATCAAAGGAGCAACCTTTGACATCAGACAGCTATACGAAGGCCCCTGCAGCCAAACTCCCCCAGCTCCATTCAGAGATGACATCACAACAATTCCGAAAGTTCAGAATTGATTGGGAGGTATTTGTGCAAATGACAAACATGCCCCCTACACAGACCAACATCCATTTATACAACTGTGCTGATGAGACTGTGCAAACGTCGATCATCAATACATACCCCAAATTTTTCTCGGAAAAGCCAAACAGACTCCTGAACATGTTGGAGGCATTAGTTACCCAAAAATCGAACCCTATGGTTCATAGATTGTCTTTCGCTTCGATTTCCCAGGGACCAGGCGAATCAATCCAGCAATTTGTTGTCCGCCTTAAGGGTACAGCACAGGATTGTGACTTCACATGTCCCATTTGCAGTCATGACCTATCTGACATCTATATCAAAGACCAGCTGGTCAGAGGTACAGCAAATGATGCTCTCCAAGCAGATTTACTAGCAAAGGCCAGCTCATTGAAGACCCTTGACCAAAACATCAACCATGCTGAGGCATTCGAGGCAGCACTGCGTGACCAAGCACGAATGGCAGGGACAACTGAAATGTCAGCATTGTGTGCATCAACCTATCGCAAAGAAAAAACAACACAAGTGGAAAAAAATCCCCCTCAATCCAGAAGCCCCAAAAAACTGATTATAAAACAAAACAAGTTCCGCTGTAGTGGATGTGGTAGCCACAAGCATGGCATCCCAGGAACCAGCACCCGCCAACAGGCATGTCCTGCCTGGAATCAGACCTGTGACTTGTGTAGCATCCAAGGTCATTTTTCAAAAGTTTGCCGATCAAGAAATCGCTCTAGTCAAGTGAGAGGCTTCCAAGACGATGAAGCTAACATGGACAGTTTGATTGCACATGTAGAGTTTGACCAGGAGACAGGCTCATATGTGTCCTCTAACAAAAATAGTGTTGTTCAGATAGAAGCAACACTGGTCCCATTCTCTCCAAGGCCAGACCCCAGAAATCCTGAAGATATTCCAGGTAATCAAAGCACTCGTTTGAAAATCTTCCCTGATAGTGGGGCCACCATCTGCCTTGGAGGACCCAAGCACCTACATAGCATGGGTCTCAAGGAAAGTAACTTGATCCCATCAAAGAAAGTTATTCGTGCTGTGGGTGGCTCAACCCTTATAAGCCAGGGATGGTTGCCTATTCAATTTAGTGTTGGAGAAATGTCGACAAAGCAAGCATTGTACATCTGCAATAACATCGATAAGATATATTTTAGCAAGGCCGCCTGTATTGATGTTGGCATACTGTCTCCTCACTTCCCCACGCCTATGACTATGACAACCCACAGCAAATTAGATTGGACAACCAACGATCACGCAGCAGCTGTCGAGCAAAAGCAACTCAGAAGATTTCAGCTACCAGATCGCCCTGAAGAAATCCCCTTTCCAGCAAACGAAGGAAATGTGGAGAACCTCAAAAAATGGTTGCTGAAACAATTTGCTGATTCAGCATTTAATACTGATGGGCAATTCCCAGCCATGTCTGGTAAACCAGCACATATCCACCTGAAGGAGGGGGCAATCCCTAAGGCAAGACACAGACCAATACCAGTGCCATACCATTTAAAAGAACCAGTGAGGCAAGCCCTTATGCAAGATATAGAAAGAGGCATATTAGAACAAGTGCCCATTGGTACTCCAACAGATTGGTGTAGCACGATGGTCATTACAACAAAAAAGGATGGTCGACCGAGGCGTACCATTGATTATCAATATTTAAATTCGCAATGCAAGCGAGAAACCCACCACACTGCCTCACCTTTCCAGCTGGCAATGCAAGTGCCACCCAATACCAAGAAAACAGTACTGGATGCTGTCGATGGCTACCACTCTATTATATTAGATGAGGAGTCCCAACCGCTCACAACTTTTATCACAGAGTGGGGAAGGTTTATGTACCTTAGGATGCCTCAAGGCTACTTAGCATCTGGTGATGCATACACCCGTAGATATGATGAAGTCATAAAAGATATTCCCAGGAAAATCAAATTGGTTGATGATACTTTGCTCTACGACACCGGCATCAAAGAGGCATTCTATCATACCTTTGATTTTCTAATGAGATGTGCACAAAATGGGATTGTACTCAGCAAAGACAAATTCCAGTTTTGTAAGGACACTGTTCAGTTTGGTGGCCTTCAAATAACTTCATCGGGTGTATCTCCCTCTGAATCAATGCTTAATGCTATTTTAAATTTCCCTGTTCCGAAAACCATCACCGATGCAAGGTCTTGGTTTGGACTGGTAAACCAACTTGCCTGGGCATATTCATTAAGTCCCATTATGCTACCTTTTAGGGACCTTGTCAAAAAAAACTCAAAATTCACCTGGAACCAGACCCTTGAGAAAGCATTTCAGGAATCAAAGCGGGTCATTGTTGAACTAGTAAAGCGGGGCGTCTCAACATTTGACATCAACAGAATTACCTGCTTAGCTCCTGACTGGAGTAAAGACAGCATGGGATTTTTACTTCTTCAGAAACACTGCACATGTGCAATCGAATGAGCCCCTGTCTGTTGCCCTGAAGGCTGGCATCTTGTGTTTGCTGGAAGCAGATTCTGTACTGAGGCTGAGCAAAGATATGCACCCATAGAAGGTGAAGCAGCAGCTATCAGCTGGGCACTTGAAAAGTGCCGCATGTTCATACTAGGTTGCCCAAACGTTATAGTCGTGACCGACCATGAACCACTCAAAGGACTTTTTGGTGATCGAGATCTCAGCAAAATTCACAACCCTCGCCTATTCCGACTCAAAGAGAAAAGCTTGAGATATCGTTTCACCATGCAACACTGCCCTGGAAAATGGCACAGAGCCTCTGATGCTATTTCCCGCAATCCAGTCACTACAGTACAAAGCCTACTTGATACATTCTCCATAGAACCCTCCCTTATAGAAATTGATGAATCAGATGAGACTTGTGCAACAATGAGATTGACAGCCCTCACATCAATATCTCAATTAGATGATAATCCTGCCATAACTTCCCCTGACCACATTCGTTTTGCTGGTCAAGAAGACACACAATACACCCTATTATGGAAAACCATAGACAATGGTTTTCCAAACAGTCGTCAAGCAACACCACCTACAATCCGGGAATACTGGGAAGTTCGTAACCGCCTAAGCAATGAAAATGGTCTAATACTACTTGACAGGAGAGTAGTGATACCAACCTCCCAGCGCAAGAACATATTAAAATGCCTACATTCGGCTCATCAAGGAGTAGTTGGCATGAAAGCGCGTGCCAATGACTCAGTTTACTGGCCTGGAATGAATGCCTCAATTCGCAATTACAGGTATAATTGCATTACATGTTCAAGGAATGCCCCAAGTCTACCACATGAACCAATCCAAATGACACCTACACCTGAATGGCCATTTCAACAGATTGTAATGGATTTGTTCTATGTTAAATCCTTCACATATCTTGCTTGTGCAGACAGGCTCACTGGATGGCTCATTCTGTACCGCATCAAGCCAGGGCAAGCGGTTGCTTCCAGGTTGATTTCCATCTGCAGAGAAATATTCCAAACATATGGTGCACCTGAGGAACTTAGTACAGATGGTGGACCGCCATTCTCAGCTTACTCATTCCAACAGTTCCTAAAAACCTGGGCTGTTAAGCAAAGAATTTCATCAGTGGCCTATCCCCAGTCTAACGGACGTGCAGAATTGGCAGTCAAGACTGCAAAAAGACTCATAAAAGACTGCACAGGACACCAGGGTTCCTTGGACAATAACATGGCAGCACAAGCAATCTTGCAATATAGAAACACCCCTATCCAAGGCATTGGCTTATCACCAGCGCAACTCCTGCTTCATAGACGTCTTCGAGATTTTATCCCATCGCACCCACAGTTATATAAACCACACCCTGAATGGATAGCCGCAGCACAAAAACGAGAACAGAGATTATCCAAACGCAATGCAGACCTCATCGAGAAGTACAACCGTACTGCACATGCACTATCCCCACTTTATAAAGGTGACACAGTCTCCATTCAAAACCCAAATAGCCGTCGATGGGACATAGCTGGGCGAATAGTAGAGACACTTCCCAACCGTCAATATAGAATTAGAGTTGCAGGATCAGGCAGAATAACCCTGCGGAACCGTAGGTTTCTAAGGAAACTTGAAGCACCCATAATCAAGACCCCCATACCAAGTGCCATGCCTGTGTCACCTGAGCCGACAATTACGGATACATGCAGACCACATCAATCTGCCAAAGACTTGGAAAATGGTGACATTACATTACAAAATAAACCAGCGTCCCAGGGCCCTACTCAATCACAGCCATCAAGAACGAGGATTCCCAGGGCGC
Source organism: Acanthosepion lycidas (assembly GCA_963932145.1). Taxonomy (NCBI): domain Eukaryota; kingdom Metazoa; phylum Mollusca; class Cephalopoda; order Sepiida; family Sepiidae; genus Acanthosepion; species Acanthosepion lycidas. The sequence goes on from OZ010577.1 coordinate 136,860,413, forward strand.
TATCCCGACTACTCTCGTACAATCAGCCAGGCAATAGGGAATTAATTCCTCCCCAACGGCCAATATGCTTCCGCAATGGGGAGAGGAGGGAGATATAGAAGTCAAGTGACTTACCTGCCAACATGGCTGCCTCCTATTTCCTTGTAAAAGCTGATTTTACCTTATTTTATAGGAGAGCGCCTAATACACCAGTTGGGTTGGTCCATTTTGCTAGAATGGACCTTCCCAATACATTTGCATGAGGGGTCTTTGTTCAGCTATATATTTCTCCATAAATGACTCAAGTTAGTTTTGGCTTTGGCTACATTTGCCTACTTGTGTGCTAAACCTCTGGCAAACTAGCTAATATTCAACACTTATGAGGTATGGGTCGACGCTAGTTCTCTCGCCATAAGGGTTTCATTGGAGGTTGACAGAAGCGTTGTAGAAGACGCATGTTGGCTGCAACCTGTGAAGGACGCCCAACATATCAATTTATCAGAATTGGAAGCTATTCTGAAGGGCGTCAATTTAGCATTACAGTGGGGCGCAACGGAGCTACACCTCTTCACGGACTCCGCGTGTGTGCACTGGTGGGTATCAAACATGCTCACTGGCAAAGCCAGAATAAGAACTAAGGCAACAAGTGAGATGCTGATCCGGAGGCGTTTGAGTACTCTTGAAAAGCTGATTCAAGAGTATAACTTTTTGATCACGATAAGTTTAGTAACGTCGAGTGAGAATTGAGTGGATAAGCTCGCCAGAGTACTGCAATGATGGTATGATATGATAAAGAAGGAAACTGAACCAACATGCCCGATATGCGCTTCCATGGTGAACGAAACCTCTCCTGATCAGATACATACCATACATCACCAGAGTGGACATCCGCTATATTTTGTGAGACGAGTCTACCCTATGACATCCAAGGAGGCCGTCAAGGCAGTGGTCAGAAAATGTAAAGCATGCCAGTCAATTGACCCAGCCTCAAGTCGTTGGCCTCGTGGCAACCTAAGTGTGACTGAAATCTGGACCCGCTTAGGAATGGACATTACACTTTATGGTGAGCAACACTACCTTACGTTAATTGATTGCGGCCCTAGTAGATTTGTGATATGGCGACACCTGCTTCAACAAGACTCAAGAAGCGTCATTCGGCAGTTAGAAAGTATTTTTTTGAATGAGGCCCACCATCAGAAATCTTGGATGACTGGGAAGTCCAACTTTGTTTTCACTGTGCCTATGTTCCTGCAGGAAACGGTATAGTGGAAAGATCTCATCGGAGTATAAAGCGAATTGCAGCAAGAAAGCAGTGTTTGATAATGGGGGCAGTATACTGGCATAATATCACGCCGAAGGATGATATATTGTCAACTAATGCGCCTGTCAATATGATTCACTGTTACTAACTGAAAGTAAAGGGAATTACTACAACCTTACCTGATTACCTGATCGTTGTAAGTATCACCATATATACAAAGTTGGGAACAGAGTATGTGTGAAAGCTCCCAATGGTCGGTGTACCTCCAGGTATCAAGTGGGCCGCGTGATGGACATTGTAAGTCCACAAACAATACTAGTTGACGGGATGCCACGGCATGTAAAAGATCTTCGCTTTTTCGTTGAAGCGAATCCGATGATGATTCATTGTCTGACAGTGAGCGGATAATTGAGATCTGCGAATCTGATGCTTCCACAGACACAGAACTTCCGGAAACTCGAGATACGTCTGATGACTCCTCCGGACACAAATCTCCGACATGCGTAAGGTAAATAGTGCCATTACGACGAAGCACCAGAATAAAGAGAGCTGCTCCAGGCTGTTCGATTTGTGATATCAGGGGGGAGTATAGCAAAGAAAATGTCGACTTACCTCATCAAACCAAGCGACAGCGCGTCGCGTGTATTCTACGACAGAAAATGTGGCGAAAAAAATTACTTACCAAACAAAAGGGCACGTATTCCGCATGACATGCTGAAAATTGAATATTTGAATTAAAAAACAAGTCCGTCGCAGGAGTCGCTATAAAAGTATGTTGATATGCAAATTACTGAACATCCTCTCCCAGCTGTCGACAAATGGAGAAAAAAAAAAAAAAGTTGGCGATTTTGGCTGCCGAGGGAGTTATTTTTCTGACTGGTTGCATGCATTGTGATATAGTACTTGCGAATCGAGTTTTCGGCATTTTTCTTTCGGTCCCCGATGTTTGAGTCTTAACTTAGTGATTTATTCTCAGCGACGTGGAAATAATCTGCGACAAACATTTCCTTTGCAATCCCAGATCACTTACAAAGAATAAATACTAAAAATGAAAAACAGTTATCAGTAGATTTTAAAAATCTTGGTGTGGTTTGTCTGTTGCCAAAAGGGTTCCCACTTAGAGGAGAGATTCCTACTGTAAAAGAAAGGGTTCCAACATAGACCAGAGATTCCTACTGTAAAAGAAAGGGTTCCAACATAGACCAGAGATTCCTACTGTAAAAAATGTGAAGGAAAACAAAAGAATAGAAAGTTGATTTTATTTTAAAGTAAATTATTTTGAACTAGCTTTTAATTACTCCCTGCTACAATTATCATGAGGCTAATACAATGTTATTTGGAGAAAAGTGGGCTTTGCTCAGTGACTTTAAGAATGCAGCCACTGGACAAGAACAATGGTTAGCAAGCTGGTCTCAAACCATTTGATAGTCGAGAAAGTTTTGATCTTCATTGAGCACTCCAGTAGGGAATGCACCAGATATTTAAGATCATGTCTTTAACAAGACATAAATGAAAGATAACTTAAAACAATGTGACATGGTATGTACCAAATTTTTGACATTTTCTATATCAAGAACATTAACATGGCAGCTTCTAATCTAATAAAGAGATATGCCATGTTCATTATGCTATCTGTCAACCATAGTGTCTTGGAGACAGCCAGTGTCTTGAAAATGTCAAAGTAAACAAGAGGACCAATACCACTGCCTACAATGAGGTGTTGTATATGGTGGTCAAGCCTTGAACCAAAGGAGTGACCATGTGTTTTACAGCAGGTTTCTGCTCGCTCTCACATAATTTCATATTCTCCCAACATATAACTTAGATCTTCTGATTTGAGTCTGTTGGACTTCTACATCTTGGATGTTGTTAAGGAAACCAACCTCCACAATACCAAGAACTTCTTTAAGGCCACCATCATGAACAAAGATCCTCTTCATGATTTGTGCACATGCAGTTACTTTTCAAAGTTACATGTAGACTCTGAGCAGTTTTATTGAATTAAGTTTTTAAAATTCTTTTTCCAGAAAAAGAAAAAAACATTTTCTTAAAAATATACTGACTTTTTTCCATTGAATATCTTTTGTTTTTCTTTATGATTTGTTCTCAGTTACATGGCACACCTTAAATTATGGCCCTGTGTCATACCAAACTTATATTAGTAAATGATGCGGGCGTTTGTTATAGTGATGATTAACAGGTATGTTCCTATGACTCTTTTCATTAAGTGCCTTGTTTCTACAACCCCATGCCAGATTAAGCTGTGCAAATGTCTCCATGCAGCCATACATACATGCATACATAATATATAGAAAAGCACATAGTAATTATCAATATTTGTAACAATAATTGTTTTTTTTTATTTTTAGTTCTTGGACAAGACTGCATCATATTTGTGGATGATTTCTCTGTGACCAAAGTTCCATCAAGTAATGGAAAGAAATTCTACATATCTAGTCCTTCAGCTCAAGGTAGGCAACATCCTTTAGTTTTATAAATCCACAGTGACCTTAAATAAAATTGGGGTATGGTAGCAAGTAATTTGGTTGCTTTACTGAAAATATGGAACACACTGTGGTTTGGGATGATGACATGTCCTTCCTTCTGATGCCACTTCCATGTTATCACTCCTTTGTGATGATGTGTGTTAGGGTAATTTGTTTCTAAGAAAAGGATTAGCAATTAGGTAAATGTTTATTGTTGGTGATAACAAGATAGCTTGTGATATATTGAGATATACTACATGGGTGATTTCATGAAGATTCGAAAATATCTTCTGTGGTTGCTACTGTGCCTCAGCAATTCTATGTAAGACATGATTGAAAGTAGATATTGTTTACCTTTTTGTGGTTTTTTTCTCAGATAAATTTTATATTGATTCTTTAAAACTGACTTCATTGTGATTGGCATTTAACATAGCCAAAAAATGGATTTGCTGAAATGTGCTAAAAACAACAAAATGGTCAGTTGCTTGGCGTGAAAATATTTAAAAAAAAAAAGTCTAATTTTTAAATTGAATTTGATTTTAAAGCTGAAAGTTAAGAGTGTCATTCAGGATTTCTTTTCTGTAGCAAAAAGATACTTTTTTTTTTTTTTTTTTTTTTTTAATTTCACACCAAGCAAGGTGGGAATGCCACTAGTATACAGGGGATTACAGAGAGTGAAAGAGAGAAAAGACTGGGGGCAGGATTGAGGAAAAAATAAAAGATTTGACTATGCGATGTTTAACTGACATTTTGTTATATTGGTGGGAGAGGAGGTAAGAGATAGTAGAGAGTCTGTCCCTAGAATCTTACTGGAGATGCTTCAGTTGCTTCTTTCCAATATATAATTTTGACACATTATGGAAAGAGCAGGCTGACTTGATTTCAATGGTGCTTTGTTACAATTACATTTTGAAAATTTTTACAAAATCATTGAATATTATATAAGACTGTAAAAATTCTATAAAAGTGAAGCCTCATGAATGTACAATTTCCCTTAAGTTCTATGGAGTAAATATCAGTAGCATTTCAAAAAGACGTCGAGATTGTATCTGAGAATGTAGAGGCTCTTCTTGGCTGATAATATTTTGACAAAAATTACAGCTGAGCATCTGATTTGAGATGTTTGATTATTTTCCATTTAAGGATGCCTTGTTATCCTCTGCTTAAATTCAGAATAATAATCCAAGTTTTTCTTCACTGAAAATGATCATTTTGATTTGTGTATAAATTTCAAATTCATAAATTAACATATGTGAAACCAGTGATCCTTTAGTTTTAACTCTAAATGTATAAGAAAAATTGACTTTGTTTCTAAATAGTTATGTGTTAAAAATATTTCTACATGGTTTTAATAAGAATGTCTCTACAAATTAAAGTAAAAAACTTTTCTTTTTTTTTTTTTTTCTTGTTTTTGTTTTTTCAGGCAGTGGACGATCTTCCAATAGTGACTCCCTTGACAAAAAATCTTCTCGAAATTTGGCAAAGAGAATGTCAAAAGTCTTGGTTGGTGAAAGCAAAGTGAAGTAAGTTGTCAGGTTTCATTTCTCTCTTTCTTTAATTTTGTTAAAACTCTTTAAAAACATTCTGCATTCTACTAACAACAAAAGCAAAAAACGAATGAGTTCAATATTTTAAATATCATTTTTAATAAAAGTTTTTTTTTTTTTTTTTGTAAAACTTTCTTTTTTTTTTCGTACTTATAAAAAAACTGATGTCTTATCAAAAATTTGCAGTATCTTATGAAACTGGAAATATTTTGCTTTCTGTGTAACCAAATGTTTTAAATTAACTATGGACAGTGTCAGCTTACTTTGTAATAAAGTATATTTTTATGTTACTTTAAACAAAATTCTTCTAAGACAAGTTTATTTCTCTCTAATTATATAACTTGTACAGAGACAGGCAAACATTTATCAAATTTAATAAAATGTTTTCATCATATTCAATAATCTTTTGTTATTGTGTTTTCAGCTAGTGAATGCACCAGTATGTCACATTGAAAACCCTTTATTTCATCCATAGAATTGTATTATTCTCCCATTTTGCTTTCTCACACATCTTGTATGAATTTTAACTGGAAATTTTTTAATTTGTAACTATCATTTTAATTTTTACCTCTTTATGAGTCCACTGTACCTTTATAGCCGAGTTAGTGTACTCATGCAATGTCATGAGCAGAGATTGAACTCCTAACTTTCAAGAATTTATGCAGCATGACTATTGTTTATAAAAAACAACTCTTCATTGGACAAGGCTTGTATTTGGAAATGATAAACATGCAAATCTATTTCACTCCTGGTTAATCATAAGCATCACAAGCTGAGTAGACTGCTCTAATTTTTTTTTTTTTTTGCTTTGCAGCAGTAGTAATTTTCCTTTGTATATCTGTGAGTTAGTTGAGTAAACCTAATGGCTTTTCCAATCTTTTATAAATGTCAAGAAACTTTCAGTGTCCAGTTATATAATAGTCAGTTCTGAAAAAAAAATATGGAAAATAGGAAGAATTTTTGATGTTATTTTCATTCATTTTATAAACACGAATGAAAAATAACATGCATTAAAACACATTCTTACTGCAGGAATGGCAACGGAACTTTTGACAAACATTTATTTGATATTCTTTGTTCATATTTTGTTTGTTGGAGCTTCATGCTTTCAATCCAGTAGAATATTTTGTATCTTAACTCTGATATTAATCTGTTAACAGCATTTTGGATGTTTTTAAATTTTTTTTTTTTTTTTTTTTTTCATGAAGTGTCAACTGTTGTTATTCATTTTTAACAAGTATTTACCATCATCTTAGTTTTTACTCTATTAATACTACAATTGTACAAAGTCATTTCATTCTCAGAGCTGAAGTGAACAAGATACAGCATATAATGTGGAGTGCTATAAGTTACAACACTTACACACTGTTTTTACAATACCATTGTTATATGTCCTAGTCAACGAATGGTTTATAATGCGATCATATGCCGACCAGAAGATATATACATTATCACATCTGTGGAGGGATACAGGCTATCTCTCTCAGACCATGAAAAATGGACAATTAGTAAACAAAAATATTTTAAAGAACACTGCTCGATTAGGATAATCGAACAGTAATCTTTTCCCAGGTTCGCTTCGGTTTCAACACTAGTACTGATCCGCAATTCAAGGATGAACAATAAGGCGTAATGAATTTTGGTATAAGAATTTTAATATGTACATGTACACAAAATATTAAAATAAAAGAAAAATATGAGCATGAGTAAAACATCCGACAACCAGATCTCAAGACTTATGTTGGGATACCAAAATATGCCTAAATTCAAGTGGATTCGACTGAACCCGAACGGATAAAAAAAATAAGTATGAATAACTATGAATGCAGAAATCAACGCATAACCAAAAGACATGGGATAGGATTTACATATTTCTATTTTGACATGTGGAAAGGTGTATGTGAGAACATAAAGTTTATGGATGCATGTATATCTTTCTAACACGGGTCCAAAACATATAGTTACTTATCTTTATATTCAGTTCTCTCTTTTACTCATTGTCCTTTCTTTTCTCTCTCACGTTTCCTCTTTTCTTTCTTTCTTTTTCTTTACACAAATCCAATTCCACACACGGTCCAACTGTAACAGAGATATACACTTTCTTCCTCTCTCTGGTTTTCTTTTTTCTTTCTTCTGTATACAGTTCAGCCCAAACACGGTTCAACTGCAACAGGGATATACACTTTCTTCCTCTCTCTGGTTTTCTCTTTTCTTTCTTCTTCTTTACACAATTCAGCTTGTAACATAGATATATACTTTCTTCTCTCTGGTTTTCCTTTTTTATTTCTTCAAACGCAGGCTGTATTCTCAGCGTACAAATTTCCTTGCGTCTTCTGTGATAAATAACTCGATTTATCATCTTCCATTTGGAGATGACGAACAGAAATATATATCCTTATATTTCTTATCCGGAGTTGCTTGGGATGAATCGGACAAGTTCCATCATTATCAAAATGAGTCTCGTCTTTCCGTTCATAAGTTATCAGTGCTTTGATTTTGAGTCTTGCTCCTTCAAAGACAAGACAGCAACTGACTTCCAAGTAATTTTCTAATTCCCATGTGTCCTGCGTTTTGGCGCGAGTTCCAGTTCCTGCTGCTTCATGACTTTACGTCAGTCCCCTGTCTAGCTTCTGTCTAGACGTCTGTTGCTACGTGTAATTGAGCCAGTCAACCTCTTGACTTGCTTTCCCAAAATGACTCGAGACTCCCACATGACCTCTTCTGTTGTCAGGTGGAGATTAACCTTAATATATGCGTGTTTGGGCTATCTGCATTCATCACAACCATATCATTTATATTCAGAATATTGTTTAATCCTTTCTGTTACCATTCCTGCAACAAGAATGCAATGTGTGTTCTCGCCCACTATAGTTAACATACTCTGCAACATGTGTGACCACTGATTGGCAGATATGAATGGGATGATTCCTTACTCTTTCAGTTAGCCCGCCTATAACTCTTGCTATATTGTGTCAACTGGTGCAATTAGTGTAGAATGATGTATAGCAGGATAGTATTCACCATCTATACAGTTGTATGAATACAACAGTATATGTCTATTTTAATGCCCAAAGAGGATACACTATGTATTAATATGTGCTTTGAGTACTGTTAATACAGTCCTTATTTTAGAATCTTTATCAATCTGTAAATGCCATCATTTACTGTAATCCAGCTAGATTACCTCACTGTACAGTTTGAATAAATTGAAATACATATTTATATTGTTTCAATTTCATTTTCCATTAGTATAATAAAACCTCATCTTAATCAATCCAGCATACAAAATCATTATAATTCCACCAATAGTAAGTAGGTATTTATTTTTAGACAACATAAATTGCAAAAAAGATTAAAGCTGTAATCTTAAAAACCAAAAAGAAAAAAATCTTTCAACTTCATGTACAAAAAGTATTCAATAATTAACATAAACTTACAGGCTCAATCTCCATAAAACTGTAAACAACTTTACATTTGTTGTAAGCAACCTACAATGTCATCCATACTATTAATTTATGACTTAAATTTTCAATATTTTGTATATTAGAGGATGCTGAAAAGTTCTCTGCCTGACCAAGAAGGAATTCCTGAAAAATTTATGATTTTTGGTTAGATTTTGAATCTGGTCTAAAACTTCATGTGTGTGTATTTCTCACTAAAACACAAATACTTTTTGAATTAATACATCATCAATTCCTTTTTCTTCACAATTCTTCATAGACTAACAATGGAATAAACTACTTCATCTTACTTTCTTATAGACTAATGACTATTATATTAGTGGTAGGACTCCCCCCTCAAGAAGATACAACACAAATATCTTTAGTATCTATTCCAGAGTTCTCACCTTTTTTAGAATTTTTGGTTAATGAAAGATTGAAGTGGGTGACAAGTTTTCTTCTTTCAATCAAATTGTATGACAGGTTGAAAGTGAGATGTGAGTCTTATATTTCTACTGACATTGGCACCAATCTGCTACTATCCAGTTTCTTACTGTCAGCCACTTTGAATGGGCATATGCCAATTCCTGTCTGAACCTTTGAATCTACCTGGATGAATAAAGTCTTTGATATGCATTGTCAAAGACATTTTCCATGACCTAATCTTAACTTTTTTTTTTTTTTTTGGTCTGTATCTGATATTGACATGTATCTTATGAGATTGAACTACACTGTCATATATAAATTGCATCCATCATAGTTTGGTTACATATTTGCTTACTATCTAACAACTGCACTGACTAATAATTATTGTTGTTTGCCATTCATCAAGAAACAAATTCATATTTTTTTTATATTAATCATTTTTAAATTGAAACAATTGTTTTTCCTCCCCCGCTTAATTATCAAATCAACCAGGTTTCCTAATATTTACTTTCCTGCATTTATTATTGTTTTAATTACTTGCTATAATTACTGCCTCTCTATATTTGTACAATTGCCAATTTTTGTTTGCAGGTCAAATCTCAATGAAGAAGAGAATCTGACATTGAATGAATGTTTACAATTGGCTTATCATAATTCATGTCGACATCACCTGATTCTTCTTTATCCACGAGAAGTCCTTATTCTCGATCTCAAAATCAACCAAACAGTTGGAATTATTCCCATGGAAAGAACTGGCTCCCCTTTTGTACAGGTATCTCAGCTGATTATTTGCATCTCTAATTGGACTAGATCAACTCTTTGCTAATTCTTAATTTTATTTCTAACAATGTCACTACTTAGATGCTTGAACCAGATTTAATCTCATTCAGGAAAAACACTTTTGAAACATTGTTCAGTCAGTTTTTTGTTTTTTGCTGTGACAGGAATTCAAAGTCTTTTTGCTTATATTAATTACCTTCAAAACTTAAACCTTTCTTTTCTTACTTTATAATTTGGAGGTTATAAACTTTCTCAACACAGAAATATCTCAAAAAATGCTTATTTTACAAGTCATTACATTTTGAAATATATAAACAGTAGGAAAACTAAGTATAGAATACATGCCAGGAAAATCTGTTTATTGCATTATTCACCTACTTGTTTGATAATAATTTACCTCAAAATTACACCACAAATAGGTTTCATCTTTACAATAGTAAATATGAACATAAATTTAAGCATATATTTAAAAAGATGAAATAAAAGATATTCAGTATCCATTCCTAAAAACATTTTTGAAAACTAAGAATACTAGAGATTACAATTTTGGATAGTTTTTTTGTTTTTTTTTTAATTTTTCTGTTTAATTGTTGCATGAAGTTCTAAAATACAGCATGCTCATTATTTAATGAATTATTGTGACATGCATGTTCATACTTGTTGTTTTGATCACTATATTTTAACTAGTACATTCTTCAATCATTCTCAGTCATATCTGGTAAGCATATCTGAATTTAGTAGTAGTTTAGGACAAGGTTCAAAATTACATAGCAAAGTATCAAAATTTGCTATATGTAGCAATGCCAATACAATGTTAGTGAAAGAAACCATTGATAGCTAATTTTTATCTTCAAATTTTATTGTCACTGCTTTTATTCCTTCTGACTTGGCTTACTTTTTGTTGAGTAATTCATAGTTTACTGTTGAACATTCTCAGATGAAGTATTTTTGTTATTCCAAAATTTTTTTCTTATATATTCATCTTTTTATTTTGTTTACAACTCCAAAATTCTTTGTTCTTAATCACCAACCAGTGAACAAAGATGTTAATCAAATATGTCAATCTGGTAAACTAGTAGATTTTGACTATTTAAAAATCCAGCTTTATCCAATTATTTTTCTTTGTTAGGTCTTATCTTGTCGCCAGAGAGATGTACTAATGTGTCTACATGAGAATGGAAGTGTTACTGTTCGTGTTCGCCGCAAAACCAACATTATTAGTACACCAGCCTCAGAAGGAACTGGAGCTTTTGGTAAGCAATGATTAATAAAAATGGTCACTTAAATTTATTTTTAAAACTTTACCATTTTATCGAGACAGAACTTGTTAATTAAACAATTTGCAGCAAAGGATTAAAGTAATTCATAAATACCGACTTGTTTAGTAATAAATATTTGGGTACCAAACAAGTGTTAGGGTTTTTAATGTTTATTCACATCCTCATCAGATCCATCATTGTTTACTGGAAATTTATACAATGTTTTTACTTTAAAATATCTAATTAGAGAGTAGAATTTTTGTTTATTTCTTATTTCAAATCACACATCTACAGTTGCTATATGTCATTCACATATAATATGAAAAATTTTGTCTTTATATCAATCCTAAAATGAGTGAAGGTAGCTTGTTGCATTTATATAATTTTATTTATAAATTATAATTACTTGAAAACTAGTGGCTTGATTGGACTGAAAATTACTTCATTCAACTTAGAACTTTTTTGTGCTAACAAAAATTATACTACAATGTGCCACTTTTATGGTGACAAACATAGAAATTGGGTTATTATTATTATATAAGTATAAAAAAAGAGCCATTTAATTAGTAAAGTATTTTTTTTTCTTTTTAAACAAAGAAAAATACCTAAAAGTTTTGACCATTTTTGTATGGTAAATGAAAGCATTCCTTATAAATGTAAAATGATTACTAATTTTGCAGACGACGGTCCTCCAAACCCCACCCTGGATGTCTCTTATGATCTGCGTTGTCAGTCTGATCCATTAAGGATTACCCGTCACAGCAAGGTGTATGGGGTATCTATGTGCCCTGTGTCTGAACGATTGCTCTCTCTTGTTATGAGTGACAGCAGAGTTCTCTTCATTGAATTAAAAGCCACAGAATTTAAAGTAAGTTGCTGGAATAACATTATCTGTATTCTTGTTTTTATGTTCATCTATTGACCAAAGCATTCATCTATATAATATTAACAAAAAATAGCCTACCTGAGACAATAGTTTGGTTTGGTTTTATGGCATATCAACCTCAATGCCAACAAGATTTTTAGGATAGTTTTGTATGAATAGAATATGTATTCTTTGTAAGAAATCATTGTATTAGGTTGGTGCAAAAATAATACCTTTTTCTCACATATGTTACTATGTGAGAAAACGACATTATTTTTGCACCAAACTAATAGATCAGGTTTCATTGACATATTTCTCTAGAGAAGGTTTTTGCTGATAGTCAAGTGTGTTGCTGGTAATATTTTTTTCAAAAATGTTTTGCTGGTATTTTTACTATAAAAAAACTATTTTTACACTTTCATAGTGTTTTGACCCCAGTTTGAGAGTTAACTATTTGCCCATAACTGGGACGCTAACAGGTGATACCACCCCTGGTCAAGATGGACCTGGGAACAACAGCAATTAAGAGGTGGTTCCACACTCCTCAAAACCTCCTAATGAGAGGCCTTGCTGCTGGATGTAGTTTATCGTAATAACCAGGATGTGAGACAATGATATTTCAGTCCTCTTCAAACTACTTCCATACTTATCTGAGCAACCATCACACCCTTTTTTTTTTTTTTTTTTTTTTTTTTTTTTTTTTTGTTTTGTATTTTTCACAAAATATATCTGCAAAGATATGCAACTTTTTGTTGTCTTTTTAATATTCATTGTGGCTGATTATTTCTATCCAGACATATATTTTTTTTTTTTTTTTGTGTGTGTGTGTGTGTGTGTGTATATATATATTATTATTATTTATTTATTTATTTATTTTTTTCATGCATAATTCATTGAATATGACAGACAAGGTGCTTTGATTTAGTTTTTTATACAATTTCTCATGTAATCTTATAATTTTTTTTTCTTTTTGGAGAATAAATTATATAAAAACTGCCCAATTGTTCTTTCTTTCCAAGCACTTTCAGCTATACAGTTAGCCATTTTCAAGTTTGAAATATATTAACCGTTAACAAGAAATAGATTATTGTATGTATGTATTTATATAACATTTCATTTTCAAAACCCGATCAAGATATTGTGTCCATGTTCATAGTTGATATTCAGTGTTGGTTTTTTGTTTTTATTAATAATGCTTTCTTTATTTTTAGCCTTTTTTTTTACTTGCAGACGATGCTATTACATTTGTGTTATCAACAAGTATGTTACTAATAGGGTCCGGTAGGTCTCTATGAGTATTTAAATGAGACCTAATTGAGCTATGATCAGAAAGATGTAGTGTGAGATTTCATGTCAAACATGTTGTAGTATGGCCTGTGTAATTGTTTACAAATTTTGATTGATCAGGAATACAATTCCTTAATGGACATTTAAATTTATAAATAATATTTGTTCTATTTAATTTTGTTGTTTTAACTATAAGGTTGGTGGTTTTAAATTTTTTTTGTAATAAATAATTAGTCTAATTTTTTTGCTATTGTCTACTGATCTTGTTCATTTTTTTTTTTTATAATGTTATAAATTCTAGTTTCATCTTGTTTGTAATTTTCATTCATCTGATTTTATAAAAAATATTAATATTGTTTATTGTATAAAAAAATTAAATCAAAGTACCTTGTCTGTCATATTCAATGAAAGTTGCACACACATACATATATATATATATATATATATATATATATATATATATATATATATATATATAAACACAGTCCCTCACATTATTAGTCAATTTTAAATTTTCCTAAATTTTAGAAAATTAATGATATTCATGAAAATATTTGCATTATTAATGTGCTGAATATTTCATAAATTATAGTAAGCCACATTATAGTGTTGTAATGTGGTAAGCATTTCATCAGTTTTAACAGATTTCCCAGGTTTCCTATTTTTTTAAAATTTTCTTTTAATCAATTCGTCCCAGGCAAAGTAATAAAAACCACTAAAACGCAAGGTGAAAGAAATTGTGAGGGAAATAAGAGGACAGGATTCAAGGAAATGAAAGATGAAGATTGATGTTCCATTTAAATTTTTGAAGATTGTAGATGACAGGAAACAAGAAGCTGGAAGAGAGTTCCACAAGCAAGAAGTGTGAGTGAAGAAGCTATTAGAATAGAACTTACAGTTACCTCTAACAGTTTCAGCTGTAAAATGATGTGACCTCACTGTCACCTAATTGCCAAAGCAGACATCCCGATGTAAAACGGACCCTATATTTCGTGAGGCAGATTGATCCCTCCGTATCCAAAGCTGCTGTCAGGGCAGTGGTCAGAGAATGCAAGGAGTGTCAGTCCATCGACCTAGCACCTGTGTAACGGCCAAAAAGACAACTGAGTGTGAGCAAAGTGTAGTACCGTGTTGGAATGGACATCACCCATCATAATGGAACTCACTATCTAACTCTGATTGACTGCGACATCTGCATCGACAGGATTCCGCAAGCGTCTTTGACCCTTGCGGGTGTTGTTCTTTAAACGTGGACCTCCAACGGAACTCCTCACTGACAGTGACACTGCATTCCGCAGTGGTCTATTTAAAGATTTTTTTGATTCTTGGGGAGTAAACCTCAGATTTTGCTCCCCATCAGGCAATGGCATAATCGAGCGATGCCATCGGAGCATCAAGAGAATCGCTGCCAGGAAGCAGTGTTACCTCTAAAGACAATAATGTATCAAGTTAGTGTTCTGTGTGCAATCTGCCGAAGAAAAATTACAAAAAGTAGTTAGCAAAAATCTACTTCAATGACTAGAATCTATGTTAATGTTCTCTCCTCCCCTGAATGGCATGACCAATCAGAAAGATCTCTCGATGGACCAAAGCAGTTGTTTTTCGCTTATAAAGGCAGAAGATTTTCTGAGCTGGTGAGCCGAACATGCATTTTTGCTTGTGAGAAGTGAAGGTTGGACGTGTGACCCCATTTTGTTGGACTGTTACGACGAACAATCGTTTGAACTGCAATTTGCCTACAAGTGTTGCAGTCGAGAAACAGAAAAAAATCTATTGCAGTTGCTATTATAAGTTGACAGTCTTTTCTTTTTACTTCAACAGAGAATATCCAAGAATTTAATTTTTTCTGATTACTGATTGCTTCCTTTTATGATGGTGTTGATGACTACATTCACCAACAATGTGCAGGTTCAAGACTGGCAGCTCCCAGTTTCACAAAATCCTGCTCCCGTCATCCGTTCCCTATTCCGTTTGGCTTTGCAAGAGTTGATTGAAGGCAAAAGAAAATCAGTATGAGAAAGTGCTGATGACGTTTAAGGTAGGCCAGGAAGTGACCCACACACTTGTTTTCATGACCTTCCTCTGCGGCACATATGGAATGAGACATATAGAATCCAGTTATGAAACTGCAACGGACTGTTGTTGACTCTGTTATAATTTTGAGTGGTGCCTTCTGTGGCATGTTTGTCATAGCCCTCTTTTTCTGGTGGTTCAACCATTGAGATCTGTTGTAATCATCATTCATTTGTTCCACCATTTGGTGTCTTTGGGGTTGGTCATGCTTAGTATGGGTCCTTGTCTTTGATCTTGCTGCCAAGTGTGTGTGTGTGTGTGTGTGTATATATATATATATATATATATATATATATATAATTTGCTACCCAAAAGTAATCTTTTGGGATATATATATTATTTTTTTTTTTTTGGATAAGTGTCATCAGAAATATTCATGTTGATGGGAATTTTTAACTTGTCAAATAAGTAGGGAATTTTTTTTATTTCCTGGAACAAACTAATTGTACTGTGGAGAAAATTATTTGAAAAATTATAAACATTCAATACTAAATAAGCTCCATATTGTTAGGAGATTTAAAGCAAATACTTTAATCATGTTGGTACTTGTATTTGATGAGATTAAAGAGATCAGCAAAAAGCAGTAGTACATGTGTACTCTTTAAATTCCTCAAACTTTTGAATAGCAAATTTTGTATGCATGTTGCCCTACACCCTCCCTGGTCTTCCAATACCCATGGCTGATCGATGGGAGTGATCACTTCCATCCAGGTCTGACCTTATCCCATGTTGTGATTTGCTTGATAATAAGGCAGCCAAGATTGAATCTTCATATGGTATCTTCGTATTGGGCTGATCCAAGTAGGGCAAAGATGCAAAGTAAGAAAATAACACTCAAATAAATTTAAAAAAATTAAATACTATTTTTTATGTCAAGTCCTCTGTACAGTAATTGGTTAAATGAAGAGTTCACATGCGAACAATTATCAGCCCAGCCTGCTTCTAACTTGGATGTGACACTCTTGTTGACTTGGTAAAGTTTGTTTTGCTGATTTGGTAATGTTTGGTACAAAGTTGATGTCTGATGTTCTCGTCAGCAAATAATCATAACCAGTTGCTGGAACAAACTGTCTTCTTCTTGCTTCAAGGCATTCATATTTATTGACATTGACCCAAACTGGCATGGGGCATGTGGCACTTGGAGAATTCGGTGTTTCCCCTGCCCACTATCTTCATTGTCTGGGCCCCAAGAACTAAATTACTTCGTAATTTTGGGGAATTCCCTTCTTCCATGGGTGACAGTTACAAGCCTTACTCTGCCTCATAACTTCCAATTTCTCTTATCTCCCACTAATCCTCCTTGGTGAGTGTGGGTGACTCCTCCACCTACCTTGGTGTCTCATCTTTGAGATTGATTTTAAGTTTGTTGTTTATGAAAATAGTTTCCCATTCATAGCACATATTTTTAGCTGTATGCAATGTGTCATTGTTGCCCTTTTGGCCTGTCATAGTTCAAATCCACATCCACCTTTATGTTTTTCATTGTTCTAAACCCCCAACACATGATTCAGGTGGCTGTCTATATGAGAATTAAAATCTTCAATTTTACTCACAGGTTTCATTCATTATCCCTTATCAGGGGACTGTCAGTATATTGTTCCTTCTTTTCAAAGAAAGCTTTCTTATAATTAATTACCAGTAACAAATAGTGTCACATGCATGGAATGAAATCTAACTCTGTACTTTCTCAAGTAAAAATATTTGATAACTTTTCATAAACTTTACATGCCTGTATTTTCCATTTTTTGCAACCTAAGTGAAAGCATGTCTTTTATTGTTTATTAGGTGGGCTGCAACTACCCCATACAGCTGACGTCACCATTGTATACCCCAGGTTATTCTCTTGACCCACTGGTCAGTTTTACCAACACTGTGTATTGTGATGGGGCCAACCAATTTCCAGTTCCAAGTGACATCCCTTATCCACGCAATACCCTTTTTGACCTGATTGGTCAGCCCCAGTTAGCGGCTGGGGGCACTTATGATGCTGGCTCTCCTTGTCGAATGTCTAATCATGGCATTGCACTGAAATTCATGCTAACTGGTCTTCTCAGTGGCATTGCATCTCCGGTTTCTGTTATTAGAATGTCTCCACCTTTAACACAAAAGAATGCATCCATGTACAAACCTCTTTTGGCAGTCGGTACTTATCACTATTTTTATTTTATTTTTCTTATTGATAAATATCTATACATGAATGGTTGTTTGGAAATGTTAATATGTATGAAAGGCTAAAATTGATGTCTTTTATGCAATACTAAATTTAAAGTTCTCTTGCTGTATGCCATGTCTCTTCAGGATGTAAGTGATCATGGCTCCCTACAGCTTCCTTTTGTTGTTGTATTGCATGCAGTTTGTATAAAAGAAAAAAGATGCCATTAAAACATTTCTTTCTTTAAGTAATGATATAATAAAAAGTAATTTTTTCTTTTTCTCATCCCAAAATCATCTTTGTAAAATAAAAGTTCAGATGGACATGTATTTTTATGCTTTATTTTTTTCCCCCCAATAAAATTTTTTATTTATTTTTTTTTTTTAGATGCATCATTAACAGTTTCATGGCTATTGCTTACTGGATGCTAAACTTGTTGAATAATATTTATTATTTCAGGCAATCATTCTGGTTCTATACAGATATTTAATTTGTGCAGTGGACAGTTAGAAAAAGAATTTAGCCTTCATTCCAGTACTGTCAGGTATAAATAAATTCCTTATCAAACTGTAAAAATGTGATGTTATAAAAATTCTATATATGTATATAGAAATAAATGAATATTTTTCTCAAAAAGAACAATTTACAGTTAAGTAGTAATTGTTTGTAGCCTTGTAGCTTATTTTTAAATACCAGTAACTTATGTAAAATGTCTTAAATATTTTATAATAAAAGAAAACCGTTTTCTCCATTACTTAATGTATCTGTTTACTCACTCACATAACAGCACAAGATAATCTATTTCTAAAGAATTAATGGATTTTAGTTTTTAATCTAACATTTTTATTTCTAGAAATATTATGTATTTGAAATAGAGGTCCCCTCCATTTTTATTTATTAAAAAGTGTGTATTACATTTGTCTATTGGTTTGCGCAATCGAGAAATCTTAGTAAAGAAAATGCTGGGAATACATTTTCTTTAATAAGATTTGTCAAATATGTTAAAATTGTCTGTAAATTACAAATGTAAGGGAATAAGTGCTTAACTGTAGAAATAAAAATGCATAAATCTATTCAACTATTTTCAGAGGAATAGAGTGGGCTGGATTACAATCGTTCATGTCTTATGCCTACCCTGAGCCAAATGCCAATGGATTAGTAAAAAATGAAATCTTACTGGTGGATATAATTTCAGGTGAGTTTTGAAATAAACTGTTGTCAATACTTCTGATGGGACTTAGTCCAGCTATTAGGTTGGTGCAAAAATAATGTCGTTTTCTCACATATGTTACTATGTGAGAAAACGACATTATCTTTGCACCAACTTAATATTTCTAACTTTAGAGGCTAGCGCTTTAACCATTATGTCATCAAAACATACATTAAAGCTTTTATTATATATAATGCCTTTCACTTTGAGTTGATGCATTTAGTGTTATCCTAGAAATAGGCTTTCAAATTTGAATCTGAATTTTTATCTGATGTAATTATTAATGTGATTATATTTAAGCTTCAGAAATTGATTTCATGAAGCAGTTAAGCAAAATGAACATTTTTAAAAAAATTTTTTTTTTAGCTTTTCTGTGACTAGAATTGAATAGGATATTCATCCTTACTAGATACAAAGAAAATTGTTTAAGTTTTAAAAAATCAGATCAATGTATTAAACATGCAATTGTTTCTTTGTTATTAAAAATGTAATTCATTTCATAGATAATGTTGACTGGAAAATCTCTTTCTTATTCAATTAACTACAAAACATCTAATTGAAAAGAATGAGTGATGATCATTAGATTTTTTTACTCTGGACTGATATTAAAATGTAAGGATCAGCAAAGTGAATTGTTATTTTCCACATTTCAATAAAACATTAAAAAATATGAATTTGAGATGTTTCGATTAAATTATAAATGTTACAAAAAATTGTCTGGCAAAATTAATCTGTATTCTAAGTTTTAATATTTTTTTTTTTTTTTTAAACCATTGACTTTTCCATCTTCTAAGCTCATTAAATTTAGTAGAAATATTTAAAATTTAATATTTTTAAGATATATTTTATCACAAACAATATATATTTTTATTACAATAAATAATTGGCTAACAAATGAAGCAAATTCTTAATTAGGTAACAAAAAATGAAAGTTGAGAAATTGAAAGAACAGAAAAAATGTTTCTCTTTGTTTAATTTTGGATTGTAGTCAGATGAGATCCAACAATTCTTAATTATTTCTTTATTAAGAAAACATTGATCTTTTTAACAAGCAGTAAAGTTGTGTTCTTTAAATTTTAAATTATTTTCACTTATTTCTTACTGCCAAGAAATTTTATTTTCATTTATTTACATTATCAACTTAGGTATATAATTAGTAGAAAAAAGATTTTATCATAAACCTAAAATAATTACAAAATTTAAATGTTAGATATTGTTCTAATATTGATTTAATTATTTTAAAACCTTTTACATCTAATTGTTGTTTAAGAAGTAGTAGTTGTAGTGCTGACACTAAACTAGCTTAATTTATTTGGTTTACCAAAAAAATTGATTTTTCTCGTAAGTAAATGGCCATTATATAATGTTTTCATAATTTTTATTTACAATGCCAATTGTTAATAAAAAATAAATTGCCCTTTTCAAAAGAATTCTCTGAGTTTGAACAATTTTCAATAAACGCATTTTTTCTTTCAGGAAACGAGACTCAAGTTCGTGTACGAAGAGATGAGGAATCCCCAATTTATGCATTACGTGTGTCACCCATGAGGTGATCAGATTTTTAACATATTTCAGTTGTGAAAATTAGCTATTGTCATATGATGCTTAAAAATCTCCATCTGACTTCTGCAATATCATGGTTCCTTTCTATTGTTGATGATATCAGTTTTGAAACTTATGTAACTGGTTGATTGGCAGAAATTGTCTATTAGCTTTGTATAAAATGAAGCAACAACAATAGCTACCACATTGTTGCTTCTAATCAATTAGAGGCTGACATTTATTAGATGATCAAGTCTGGACAAGGTTTCAGGCCTGAAAGTTCATTGGCACTAAGACATAGCAACTTAGCAAATACCTCATATGATCAGATTTTGTTTGTTCTGCAGAAAAGTGAGGATGTCAAACATATGCAAATTATAAAACTTCTTTTCAATAATTTTATGATCTTTCCTCCTTTCTCATGTGGTTGTACAAAATGTTTATTAAACATGCCAAAGTTAATTATTTTTAGACATTTGCATTAAAAGAGAGCTCAGACCTATGACCACCATTTTTTACATTGTGGAAATCCACTAATTCTAACATTTCTAATTTGTTGTAAAATAAAATGATAAATTAATGCTAAAATGATGTGCAATAAATATTGAACAGTTTAAAAATAGTGAAAAACTATGTAGCAAAATTGTAGCATTAACATGATCTTTATTCTAGTTGTAAACGATAGTAAATAAAAATAACCCTCAAAGACATTGCAAATACTTGGTTTTTGCATACTTGTAAAATATTTCCCTAGAAATAAGAGTTGCCAAAAGTAAGCCCCTACATTTAGATTGACCCACATTTTTTATCTTTGGTAAAGTTAGTGTTTTATTAATTTTTATTCTTTAGAGGTTTCTTTTATAAATTCTCTTCATATTAAAAACTTTTTTTTGTAGACAATATTTCGTGATTACATTCAAAGACAAACCATTTGAGTTATGGGATCTCAAGAATTTGTCTTTACTGCGAGATGTGAGGAAAAGTACTGCACGAATGACAGCTGTTGTAAGTAGAAAAATATTAAAATAATTAAGCATGTGAAAAGTGGTTCTTCATTGTCAGTTCACAAATTGTTTGAGATTCTCAATATTTTTGGTTGATATATTCTGCAGGCTTCATGTTAAATTGCCAGAATTTTTAATAATATGTGTACTTGTACATCATACTATGTGAAATTGCTATGCTCTGTTGTAAAAGCTGCCAACATCTCTGGCCAAAAAAGCTGCTGACATATAAAGTTCTTTCCCATACATTTACTGCATTTTCATTCCAATTTAATCCATAACAATTGTTTTTAAGTACCTAGCACCAGTAGTCATATTTTAATCTATCTGAAGGTCAAAGATAAGACAATTTCATTGTTTAACTCATTGTCTAAATTAGTTTCTTTGTCCTGAATTCTCACAATTTGGAGGAATATGTTGGCTGAAAATGTTCTGATAAAATGCTATGAAGATCCATCTTCATTAGGAAATACATAAGGTCAATTTATGAGTTTCTCTTTTGAAAAATTATTTAACTTATATGCTTTCTATATTTTGATGTTTATATAGAAACACAAGCCTTACATCACATCATCATCATAGTTGATAAAAATGGTAGAATATGATGTAATACTGAGTAAATATATTGTTTCATTATAATCTACAGAAGTATAAAAGTGACATAATGATAAAATTGGTACTGTTCTCATGCATGTATATACACATACAAGTACAAACTTAGTTTGAATTCTGGTTCAAGTTGCTTGTATTATTTTTGCACTAATGTCCTGGAAAAGACATAAATCCATCACTACTTTCCTCATTGTCCCACTACCAATCTTCTTAGTCTTGCCATGATAGTCTGCCATAATGTTAGAGAAAAAGAAAAATGACACAATCTGCTCATTCCTGGTTCTATAAAATATAACAAGCAAAAATAAATTGCTACTTTATTGCCAACATTAATAGACATAGACCATAAAAAGAGAAATAATTGAACTTTTGATATATTTATTGTGTGTTATATTCATATTCTATTCTTATATAATAGACTGTCTTTGTAATCTACTTACATATCGCAAACTTTTGGTACCTGCAAACACACAATTGTTCAGGTTACAAATTTATCCCTTTGACTTACTGGACATTGCAACATGGACTAACTCCTAAGGAAATAATTCTGTCTATATTTCTGAGATGAGGTATTATGTACACCACTCACATTATTCGGACTATTGATAATATGGCACACCTGAAGAAGGCTGGAGCGTACAATGGCCAAAGCTTTGTGATAAATATGGCACAGGTTGAAATCATAGACAATGAACATAATTGGAAAATTTGTAAACTTAAGGAATCAGCACATATGCTAGGCCACAAAAATCTCCTGAGATGACCAAGCATAGAAATGAATACAAAAAGGGAACCAGTAATAAGGTGTACCAGAGAAAAGTGATAATAACAATAAAAATTGCAATATGAGGTCTGGTAAAAACATGAAATGATTACAGCAAAAATTGCAATATGAGCACTGTTAAAAAAGGTTGCTGAAGACATTAGGTTTATAATACCCAGAAATTCATACACAGATGTCCTCAAGGACACCTGGCACAGTGGATAAACAGGACCCAAAGAGTGTGAGTTCAATACCTGGTTAAGGCGGTGGAGAACTTGGAGAGGGGAATTAACAGGAGATAACTGATAACTGACATCCATTAAACATGGAACTAGAACAGTCTACCCCAGTGAGTGAAAGGGTTCAGTTTGACATTCCAACTACCTAAAGAAGGCCGAAATGTTGTGATAAATATGGCAACAAAGATGAGGACAATAGCCCGAATAAGGAAATGTTTCTATTTTTGCTTATAAATTTAAAAACTCTTGGGAAAGTTATCAAATTTTGTCCCATATGCTTGCAATAATTTGAATCTTAATTCCCTTCCCAACTACCAAAAAATCTTTTCATAGATTTTTAAAAAATTAAATTATTTAGATGACAGATCAATTTTTCTTTAAAAAAATCACTGAATTTTTCATGTCTGTCAAAATTTGATCAAATTTGCATTGCTCTATAAAATAACATAAATTCCAACCTAGTCACAATTTTTTTTTCTAATCTCTTTTTATAATCATTAAATGAAATTTCATATTTGTTGCTAAAAATACTTTTGTTTTGAAGAAAGTTCTGTGAAGAACAAAATTTGTATTTATGATTTGTCAATCTTGGAAATAACAAGTGAAACTGCAATCTTCTCGGTTTACTCTTGCCTGTTCAGCTGCTATAGCCCACAGCAATCACTTCTTCTGGTTATGCCACTGTGGTAGCTAGGATCATAACAGAAGCTTCTTTGTAATAATTGTAAGGATGTTTTTAATGAGGCTAAGTAACCATTTGCTGATAGAATGAGACACCATATAATCTCTCACAAGTTTGATTCTCACCTCTGTGAGAGTGTATTAAACAAGGGTAAATGCTCAATTCTGCTTCTCTTCAATCAGTGTTGTCCTATTCTACTGCTAAAGCAGAATGCTTTGCTCATAAATTTTCTTCCAATTACACTCTGGACTTGTCAGGAATATCTTTTCCTGATTTTCTATCTAGAACCAAGTCTCTACTGTGGGATATATATAACTCTGTCCATGGTTTCTGCTATCATTTCCAAACTAGATACCCACAAGGCATGCGAACTTGATGGTATCTCAGCAGTTATTTCATTGTCCAGTATCTATATTGATAACACAACTATCTATTCATGCCATAATAGTAAGTCCAATAGGTTTGATAAAGCAAAACTTGCAGCTGATCTCAAAAATAACCTTCAATCTGTTGTTAACAGGGGCAAGAAATGGCTTATACATTTTAATATCTCCAAAATTAAACTACTATCTTTTAGTCATCATAGAGAACCATTTCATTGTTCCATAAAAATTCAGTGCACCTTCTTGGTCTCACGTTTTCCACCGACATGAAATGGAATGATTATATTGAATCTGCTGCTAGGAAAATTGGTTCTCAGTGTTGTGCCAGACAATTTTCTATAAATATTTTTTATAGCATTTGTTCTAATGAGCTTTCTTTTTTGGTTTGTTGACCTCATGAATTTTAAGAGTAGTTAAGATTGGTAAACTAGATCTCTTTTATTTTTATTTTACTGTTGAAATAGATGTAACCGTAAATTCTATTCTAATAGTTTCTTCTCTTGCACTTCTCACTGTGAAATTCTTCTGGTGTTTTATTTTCCTGTCAACTACAATCTTCAAAAATTTAAATGCAACATCAATCACCTCTTTCTGAATTCTTAATCCATATGGAAATATCGCATTTTTAACACTCATAGTTTAACTTATTCTCTAATTTAGTTGGCCATTTTTGAGGAATATGCATTACAAGACACCATAATTTTCAGTTAAAGATTTTCAAGAAAAATATTAGCAAAGAGATAGTTCCTAGTTCACAATGGCACAGGTTTACTAGTCAGTGCAAAAGGAATCTATTTATCTGCACACCCATTTAAGTAGAATATGACAAGGCTGTATTTAAATTGGTAACTCCATGTATACATGGGATTAGTAACAATTGCTCAGTCTCCCACAGCACTTCTCTATTGGGACAGGCCTCAAACATAATGACCTAACCCTCTTAGTGTAATAGGAGAGGTGTGATCTGGATCTGAGCATATTGTTCTTTGAATCCCACCCAACTACAAATGGTTAGGGTAGATTGTAAAGGGACTGACTGAGACAGAAAACTCCAGCTTTTATTTAATCTTGGAAGAGGAGTCCATTTGAAGAAAAGTATGATAGCATTTTTAATTTGGAAGGTTACATAATAAAATTTTAACAGTAAGCATTAAGAATTACTGCAATCTCCCTTTTTGTACATGTGGCGGCATCCATCAATTTCAAGAGACTATGGATCTGTACCTGGGTATATTTTCTTCTTTCAATTTAACTGGTGGTGGTAGTGCTGCATCTGTATTTCCCAATCGAACAAAAATGTGATGTGATGCTGGAGTATCTGTTTTTTAAGCAGAATTTTTTTTAATCTGAAATTGAGAGTTACCATCAATGTTGTCCAAGGGAACAACAGAAGTTGATACTGTTTGGCACTAGTGTTTTTGCAGGAGTTGCCAAAATGAGGTTGTACTGCCTCTATCTTTAGGCTTTATCTTCTAGCTTTTTACATGATTGGGCATGGCTGCAAGACAGAAGAGGATTGAAATCAGAGGAACTACCCTCCCAGGCTAACATGTTCCATCTACTTGATTTAAGCATTACTTCTCCCATTGCATATTTATATCATGCATTTTGAGTATATCCATTAAAAAGTAATGATTTCTTATTGTTTGAAAGAATATTTATCTCCACTTGGTCAAAACTCCATCATTGCCCATACAAAATAGTCATTCCAAATATTTTACACAATATAGGAATAAACAGGTAGTACTTGTTGAAAGTTCAAACAGGAGCATTGGGTGTTACAATAATAGATAAATATACAAAAAAGTAATTTTTACAAGAAGAATTTCATATATAATTCAAAAAATGGGTTTTGCAAAAGAACTTCCAGCAACAAGTTTTAAACTCTCACCATCAAATTCATAATTACAGATTTTTTCATAATTTTGTACACAAAATGTGAATTGAATTATGGGAAGGATTATTTCATTTTACTTGAAAGGATTTGTTGCACCTTTCAGTAAGAATAAAAAAGGAATTACATTCACCCAAACACTGCTTTATTATGTTTATTAGGAATGGTTTCCTGCTTCCAACATCCGTACACTGAAGAGAAAATTAAATTCTGAAAATAAGGAAAGTGAGAATCCTGTGAATCTTAATGCTGACAGTCTTTCCACATCTTCATTGGCCAATTTGGAAAGTTCTTCAGGGTATGGGATTGTCTTTCTCAGTATTTTCTTGTATTTATTTTTTCTTGTTTTTAATTGGGTCTGTTGTTCATTTTATTTCAAACACCATTTAATTTGTCAAAAAAAGTATCTCTTATTTCATATTACCTTCACATATTTCAATAAAATTTTATTGTACTTATCACTTGAACACATTACAAATTTAGATAAATGAAAAATTGCATTTTTTTTTTTTTTTTTTTTTTAAACAAATAATTCTTGTCATCCACAATTTCAAGACATTGTCCTTAGATATTTCTGTTTGTGTTTCATGTCTGACTTGTCCAAGATATTTTGTTTTTTGTTGTTAGAGTAAAAAAAGTCTTTTGATTTTATTGACTAATGTGTGTTCTTCTTGACTACAATAGTTCTGAAGATTCTTCAAGTCCTGATGTTGTTGACACTCTGTCTGCTCTGCACTGGTATGTAAGAGTGTGTGCGTGTTCATTGAAGTGGATGTTTGCTGCATGCATTCTTGCAAAATTAGCAAGTTTCTCTGATAAGTTTTTCTTTCAATCAGAAATTAACATTACATCCCAAAGATCACTGTTCAAATTTAATTGATTTTAAATAGGCACTTTTGTAAATTCTAATGACAATTTTATTAACCACTTGAAACAGGCTGATATCATGCAAGAAATTTTTTTTTTTCTTTTGGAGCAGTTGATGAGATGTTTTAAATATGTTATCACCTACTGACTGTTAGTATACAGGGTACGATGGGTAAATTGTTGCCATTTTATATTTTTAATTTTATGCATGCATGTTCTTTGATTTTGTTGACTGCACTGTATAGTAGGGTCAGTTGGTAACTGTCTGTAAGAAAAAGCACCATCATGCAAATCACTCTGCCAGAAATTTGTAAATGGTATGCTGTACTGCTTGGCATTTGCACCAGAAGCTCCCATATGAAAATTTCAGAGTATTTGGGAACAGTGAAAACTATTCAGAAAGAGTTGGATGAGTCTAATTGTAGTTATGAAGGTGTTTGTAGTGATCTTTAGTGATGGTGATATTATGCCTCTATTCATCTTCCCACTGGGCCTCAGACTCAGCACAGGCTTACATCAAGTGCTTTGAGGAGGCAGTGCTGCCCTGGGTCAAGATGGTGGCTGCTGGAAGACCCTATATCTGGCAACAGGACTCTACACTATGCCACACAAGTAGGAGAACCCAGTCATTACTGTCAGTCAATTTCTGCGACTACATCACCCCTTACTAACCACCTAACTCCGCAGACAGCAACTCCCTTGATTATTCATGTGTGGGGCACAGTTGAGCAAGATTGCAAAAAAACTCCTTTTAACACCAAAGATGAATTGAAAGCAAGGATTATGGAATACCAACTTAAACAAGGAGACTGTCCAGAAGAGTCACAAGAGATTCTGAAGTCGTTTGGAGGCTGTGGTTGTAGCTAATGGCGATTTTATTGAATAAATTTACTCTTTAATATTTCAAGATATTTGTGTGTAATTTTGGCAAATATATCTGTTAAAATGAGATGTCAGTATTATTTTCATTTTTGCATAATTTAGACCACAATTTGTCCATGGCACCCTGTATGCGTACCCCAGGGAGATGGGGAAATTTTTTGCTAAATGGTTAAAAATTTGCAAAAAGCAGGGATGAAGATTAAGTTTAAAGTTTCATGTGTAGTAAAAATGTAATTTCTTCTTTTGGTGAAACTTTTTTCACCACATCCAAAATAAGATGAATGTATTTTAAAAAAAAAAAAATAGTGTTACAGAATGTGGAGATGTCCAGAATAGGAAACTGTTGGACAGAAGCCCCTGTATGCATGGAATTTGGACAGTGATGAATTGCCTTTTGCTAAGTTTTGAATATAAGACCAAAGCAACATGAAAACAGCAGATGGCTGCAAAAATGCCTCCCACACCCAAATTCCTTAGAGAGGTTAGCCAGCACATCGCAGAATGCTAAGCCAAGGAGTCAGCATGTGTTCCCTTGAAGATCTTCCACCTGCTATTTTACTGTTTTGATCACTTATTTTGTAAAAAAAAAAACTAAAATTCAAAGTAATCCAAAAAAATTTAGATAGACTGATCTACCCATATGACTGTCTTTCTCAAGAAGTCATGGCAATCTGCAGATAATAAAGAAAAGTCATCTGTGGAGAGTATTGTTCACCTACATTCTGGAG
This sequence comes from Acanthosepion lycidas, assembly GCA_963932145.1. Classification (NCBI taxonomy): domain Eukaryota; kingdom Metazoa; phylum Mollusca; class Cephalopoda; order Sepiida; family Sepiidae; genus Acanthosepion; species Acanthosepion lycidas. The sequence continues at coordinate 136,888,774 of OZ010577.1, forward strand.
GCTCATGATGTTTTAAAAAAAAAAAAAAAAACCCTTTTCATTCTCAGCAAAATATCCTGCAACATATTCCGTAAGAGACATTTTAATAACTTTTCAACTTGAATGCTTCTTCTTTTGATTATATTAACCTAAATCCTTTTCATTGAAACCGATCATTCTTTTGGACAGTCATATTTTGAAACATACTCCAATTATCAATTATAATATTTTCTTAATCTGATAAAGCTGATATGGGCAAAAAATTTTCCATTTGATAATAAATAATTTATTTACTTCACTATTCTCTTTTCTTTGTCATTTCTTTTTGATAATATTGAAAATGTTGTCATATTTTCTAAATTATAGATATTCTATCAGATATGCACCCAAATCCCACTTTATTCAAATCAACCTCTAGAAGTTCAGTTTAAACATCAAGCTTTGTACTTCAGTTTCTTCATACCCACTGAATTAAAATTGCCACAGTTGATAGATTTTGAAATAAAAGAAATAAAATTTGTACTTTATTTTTTAACTCTTTATTATTTGATCCTTTCTCTGGAATTTACTGATTTCTTTTAGTGTTTTGCAATTAAATATTCAAAAGTTGATCCCAAGTTGATAAATTGCCATACTTGCATATTTCTTTTCACTAAAAAAAAAAAAAAAATTCAAAATGTAAGATTTTATAATCTGAAGTTTATAAATTTCAGGCATCTGACATCTTTTGCTGTGAGAAAATGCATGCACATTTTTTCTTGAAAATGAGGTTATTTGTTAAATACTGAAGAATACACTAATCTTTCTTTTTGTGTAATATTGAATTAATACACAAGGCTGTATCTGTTTAACCAACCTTGCTTGAAAATTTTATATTTTAATTATCTCTACTTAAAGGAAAACATTTCTTGATTAAAATGGCTTTTAAAAAATTCTGTTTTGATTTCTGAAATGCAAAATGCAGCCAAATTGTCAGAAATATTACTTTTTTAAAATCAATTTTTTTTATAGCAGTTAAACATTTTTGAAATTTTAAATTTATGAAAAATATTTTACTGCAAACTTCACTTTTCAAAGAGAAAAATGTTGATTTCATTAAATTTAATCAAGTGATATTTCACTTGCAAATTGAGTTGTTTGTCCAAAAAGGCTCAGAGTGGCATTTTTTCTACTTTTTTTGAGAATTTAATAATGTTTCCTGAACAATTCAGACTTATCCTTATTTTATTTTTATCATTTTTTGTCTGTTATACTCATTGGCTGTTTCCCTCACTTGATTTTGGCATTGGGCTGTGAATTGTGATGTTTCTCTTGGAGAAATTAAAACCAAAACAAATCCTGCTTGTTACTCAAAAACTATTGGATGTTACTTAAGTAAAGTCCAGAAAATGCATCAATCAAAACATAAAAGCAAAATGAAGGTCACCATCCAAATAATTTGTACAATGAAAAAATGAGTCATTTCAATATTTATTAGCAATTTAAATTTTTCAATATTTTTATTCTCTGAAGTGAAATTTACCAAACTTTACCAAAAGAATTTTCTTGTTTGATGCAATTTCTAAAATGTGTTTTGTAATTTTACAGGGACAACAAACCAAACCCCAAAGTCATTAGCAAAGAGCACTTGGTATTCACTGATCAAGAAAGCACCTTGTACCATTTTGTCATTGAAGGAAGTACATTCACTGATGTCTCTAAGATTCCAGTTGAAGTAAGTTAACTGTCTTCATTCTTCCACAAATTTTGAGGGCTATTCCCTTTATCTTTGTTGTTTTTATCACAATGTTCAGGTCAGTACACTCTTTAGCTCTCCTTAAACATATATTTTGTATAATGTAATCTTCAAAAGAAACAGATTCACAATTCACAAATAATTTGAGTGTGGAATTAAGGCTTTCTTTCTTAAAAAAAAAATTAGCATACAAATTAGTTTTTCAGTGATATGACCAGATTATTTTCCAGTCTAGCTTGAGTCTTTCTGAGAAGAAAAGTGTGCTCCAATTGAGAAATAGTAATTCTTATAGCTTTGAAGCTAATCACAATTTGTTTCATGGACACATAATTTGTGAAATGTTGAAACAGAGCAAATGTAAAATATAAGTACATCTGGATAATTTTTATTACAATGCAGTATTTTGTTTTTGTTATGACAAGCATATTAATTCAAATTAAAGAGTTTCAATATTCTTTATAGAACTAAAATCTATCAATATTTTTTCTGATGAAAAGATAACCTTTTACTTTCAGTGTTTTGGGGCTTACAAACAGATAAAAATATTAGAAATTTTTCTACTTGAACATCACCATAACAGTACATGTGATGGCATTTCATTTCTTGGTTGTGTTGTCAGGAGCAGGGCAAGAAATGATTAGATGGCTTTAACTTAAGAAGAAAAAGTTTTGCATCAACTTCATGAGTTATCAAGAATTCATCAAGGAAATTTGTGTAGCTAACCAAAATAATACTTGGTTGAATTGTAATACTGGTATACAAAGCTTCACAAAGAGCATAATAATAATACAAAGTCTTTAGTTGAGTTTTATGTTGCTAATGAAACAAATCCATCAGTTGCATCAAATTGTTAATGCTGCTTGCTGGAGAAACTGAGTTTTGAGTCACTTAACTACTTAGGAAATTCTGAGGTATGTACTTGTGTATGATAAAAGTTCACAAAATCCAAATCTCCATGTATAGACATGCATCCTTTTGTAGTAGTTCAGTGGGGACCCTTATCAGATTTTTGATTTGTGGAGCATCGAAATGGATTAGCATATTTTATGCGATTCATTCCACTCAGTGAAATTTGAACAACGATTGGTTAGCAAAATCTAATTTACTGACCTCGTTCAGTGGTGAAGCATTTCTCTTTCTTTTTTTCTTTTTTCCTCTGCAAAAGCAGCATGCAACACGAAAGCGTTTTTGCCTTGTGGATATGTCACCATTTTCTTCTGTAAATCATCTGAGAAAATGATGAAAGGATCTGAAGGAATTCCCAAATATAATAGCTTGTCTTGTGAGATCATAAAACTGAAAATATACTTGGCATTTTCATTCCACAGATCATAAAATTTGTTAACTTCCTTTTTCTTGCAAATCCTGTAGTTACATTTGTATTTGCTTTTTTTTTCACTCCTTCATTGTGTCAAATTTGAATATATGCACATATTACTCTAATTAGTTCAGAAATTTGCTCTAAAGTTGTGGTTAACAAGTTAATTTTTCAAGTCATTGCTAGTTTAGTGAGATTAATTAATTCTCATTAAATGCTCACTAAGTTTAGTAAATATTAATAAGTATTTTAAAATAAAAGCATAATTTTAAATATCTCTTAGTTCACATCCCACTGCTGCTAGCACAGTCACATTTAACAATACTATTTTCTATAATAAAATATTTCTTTTAAACATAATAAAAAAAGCACTTGTGCACAATACATTTTCTCTAATACTATAGAGGAAACTCCATCTTGTCAATTGTGAAAGTTTTACACTTAAAAGTGAATTCATTATATTGAATGATTACCATTCAACTTTTAGAACAGAAGAAGCTAGAAAATATTCTTTTAAAACTATCTTAACTGCCATTCTACCCAAAATGCAGAAAAACTAAATTTCACTATGCCATTTCAGACAGTAAATTGTCATGTGCTACTTTTGTAGGTCATTGTTAAACAAGTTCTCAACTCTTTGAAAAATTATTTTGTTCATTATTTTCTTTTGTAATCTATTAATATTTTTCTCATCCATTTTATGAACAATAAATTATATAAAACCAGAAATTAATGTTTTACAATCCAGATGTCTAACCATAAAAATGATTTAATGATATCACAGTGACTGCTAAAATTCTTTTAAAATTGGATCATATTTTTTCTATGACTTATTCAAATTATTATCAACCAGTTTGTTTTTTAGCCTTCTTCAAGTAATGTGTCAATTTCCAAAGAACTAAGAGCTTATTTCTTCAGATAGATTTTTCCTAATTTAAACTGCTAACATGTGTTCCATTTTATTTCTCAACAGAGCGGTTTGAGTGTGATTACTTCTTTGGCATGGAAGAACGACCATTTAGCATTTGGAGATATGGATGGCATATTATGTATTTGGGATCTGAAAGGAAGAATTTCAAGGTAAATAATTGAACTTATTGACTTTGCTAGATATATACCTTCTACAGTGTGACGTGATCTTACTTGCATTAATTCAAACTTCAGCTATTTGAATAGATGAAAAAACATTGACACAATTGTAGTTGCATGAATCTTTTTTTCTTTCTCAAAGGCATTAATTTTTGCTTGAACTTTTGAGGTGAGGAATTATTATTTTACACAGATTTGTTCAGAAATTGGCAAATTACAATAGAAACCTGAAGAATTCCAGAACATACATTAACAGAAACAAGACCATGTCACGTCCAAATAAATCTGTGTTTAAATGGGCAAAAAGTCACATTAAATCCTCAGTCATTGTAATTGGCTTTGTTGCTTGGTAAACATATTACTTAAGAAAAATAATCACAGATGGATAAATGTTATGAATTTGTGTTTCTATGTAGCATATTTTGTCAATTTCAGGCTTTTGTTCATAGGTTTGCAATTTGGGTAGATAATTTAACATCTCTGGAGAAAGTTCTCTTCTTTAAGGTCCTAGTTTAATGGAGACAATGTCTGAGTTACCTGTTTTCAAATGTTAATGAGTAATGTTCCTCTTTCTTGAACATACATCAACTACAGTTGAAGTATGATTTGATTCCAACAATACTTTGCCTGCATTCACAAACCAAAATAAAATACTGACTGACTTCATATGTAATGGGCATTTTAGACAAAAGCCAGAAACATTTCCAATTTCTAATATATGGCCTACTTATCTTACCAATTTTTCTGTATTGTCAAACTTTGGGAATGTCATTGAAATCCCTTCTTATGGACATGAAGTATTCTTGTAAATCAGGTTTGCAATGAAACACTGGTTACTGTATGATCACCAAAGTTAGGCAATATCCAGCCTAGTCAGTACGTAGATGGTGACTGCTTGGAAATACCAGGTGCTGTAAGCATGGATGTGCAGGTTGTGTAAAGGATAATGGCTTGGAAATATTAGTTGGAGAGTCAAGTTCTGATTCCATTTGAGTTTATGTTCACTTACGTGCAAATACCTTTGGAAAAATAGGAATCCAACTATGGGTTAATTATCAGGGCTAAAAAACTTGTATACAATATATTTAGATTTTGGCATTAAATAACCCATAGATGTTGATATATCACAAAACAAAAACAACCAACCAAAAATTTTCTAAATCATAAATTAGTCACTATTGACATTCTTCAGTTTGTTTTTTCATTTCAGTTTTGGCAATTTTTGGTTTGAAGTTAGTCAATGTTTATTTTGCTCCATATTTTTATTATGAGATCATAAATTTTTATCACATTTTTTGGTGTTTTACTGGTAGTTATGTAAACATATAATGCGACCCTTAATCAAGCTTTCCACCAACTGGCCAATAACTAACCTACATTACATTTCAATCTTCGATCAATGAAAGATCAACACCACATTGAGAAATAAAGACAACTCCTCACCCATCTATTCATCCTGACATGGTGGCTGGCATTATAAAATGGAGACTTTGGAACTGTGCCATTGGCCTGTCCATCTCTTGCTAAGAGCAGACCAGAAATCTCCCCAATCACAAGCATCACTGTTAATATAGACCAGCACCCGGATATACCACATTTCCTGTTTTGTTGCTACTAGAGCTGCACAAATCCTTCAATCACCTTTTAAATTCCATGTTACCCTTCAGTCAAAGTGAATGACTCTTAGAAGAACGAACTTCAAAATGAACTATTTTCTGGTCCATCAAACAGAAACACCGGAGATAAAGATAAAAAGTACTTCTTCCCTTTCTAAGTTGGTATCCAAAGTATCACAATTAGTCTCCTTGAATATTCATCATCTAAAATCAACACTCTACCTTAAAATGTTGATGCCACTCAAAAACTCATGTTTGATCAAAGGAATATTTGCCAAGATCCTGAAAAGGCGTTTTGATAGCATCAATAGCAGATTTGTTGAGCATTACACAAAATTTGATGCACATATGTTGCTTGGGTTTGTCATCGTAAAGTTCACAGACCCATTCCAACTGAAGTTACGACCTGCAAGAGCCGTGACATAAAGAAGAAAAAAAAAAACAAAAAAAAAAAAAATAATCGAGTGGATCAGTTGTCAAGGATATAACCTGGATTCCACTTTAATAGTGAATTTTTATCACAGGGTCAAAAATGTGAATAAGAAAACCGACAAAAACAAACCACAAACCCAAATGTAAAGTGTAATGAAATTTTAATTATACATAAAGTAATTTGAGAAAAAGAATATCAGAATGTTAAAAAAAATGTATGCAGTGTGTGTGATATGACTACAAAAACACATAGCTTTTTCAGTTGATTGAAAGCAAGTACACTTCATTTTTTCTCCCTTCTCTCTTTCCTCTTTTTCTGTTCTTTTTTTATATAATATTTAATGTCTTATTTTCTTGTGGGTGTAATTTTTGTATTTTCAGGGTTTTGTCTTTTTTTTTTCTTCACATGTGGAAAAATGTTAATTTTTTTTTTTCTATGCTTCTTTTGCATAAGGTTGATTCATTTCCATTTAGAAATGATCTTCATTGTGTTGATCATCACTGACTCCACTGAATTTTATGTAGACTTGTTTGGTCACACAAGTGTTCCATAACTGAGAGTTTATGAGTTGGGGATGGCATGGCATCTGTTCTCTTCATTTCAGTGAATCCATTTGCATGACGATTTCATGGATGGTTCGACTTTGAGTATTGTTGCCCTAACTGACATGCTGCATTTCTTTTATGTGCAATTTTGAATATTGAGTTAAGTGACTCCACATGAATAATTATTTTTAGCATCCATACGACACGTTTGCTAGGGGTCAATCTTTTTAGACTCCACATGTTTTTACCTGACTGCTTTTAGCTTGCCACAGAGGTAATAGTCACAGACAGAGGGAGAAAGTTACCTATGCAACTTAACATCCCTGGATTTAGTGAGTTTTAGTTAGGATGTGTTGGCATAGGATCATCACACTGAATGTAACAAAACCTTGTATAATAATTGAACACAAGTAGATAGTGTACAGGCTATTGGCAAACTGACTCGGTAGGTGTGGGACCAATAAACTATAATTTTTTTCCATATTTCAATTGAACCATACAAACAGCATATATAGTCTGTGATCTTACCAGTGCTGGTATTATATTAAAATAATTGTAATTATTTTTCTTCTTACTTATATACAAGAAAATGTTGAAAAGTTCTAAGCCTGGCCAAGATGGGATTCCAACAGAAATTACGCAACTTGCTAATAAACTTATATGCTGTCTTTTACCATTCTCCAGAAGTAATCTCTTAATTTTCTTGATATCATGCCAACAAGGATAATGTGTGCACTTCTCTTTCCTGATATGGCTTGTTATCCCAGACTGTTCTATCTCCCATTTAGTTATAATTCTCTTATGTTCCTTATTTTGAACAATTCTTTTCTCCTTTATATACTTTTCCACATTTACATAGAGGATATGTTCAGCTGCAATACTTACATGGGTGGCAGTGAATGCTATTGCCATCCATATATCTCATGTTGCTAGAATTAATCGCTCTAATTAGTATTTTAGCAAGTGTTTGTTCATTTTCTGGCAGCAGTTTAAATTGAAGAGAAATAATACACAGAAAAAGAAGAGACTGCACAACGTCTTGTGAATTATTCGCCTGAAAAGGGCTTGTATGGATATGACTAAAGTATTGTGGTAACAACTTCAATAACACAAAGGTGGAATACAAGTGTCAAAACAAAGCTTGGAATTTCTACCTTAATTTCACATTTCAAATGCAAATTTGGATTTAATTATTCAATTTTTTCTCAGCCCAGACACCTGATTTTTTATGCTTTTAATTATTATTTTACCCAACTTATTTTCGACTATTTTGTGGTGTGTTGTTAAAAGTTTAAATTGAAAAAGAAACTGGAAATAGATTGTTGTAGGAATTGCCATGAAGTATAGTACCAACTGAGTTGCTAGATTACTTCCCTTGAAGAGAACTCCCAGAGAGTGGCAAATGCTATACAGACAAAAAAGAGAACAACTGCTAGTAACATAACACTGTAGACCTGTTATATTTAGTTATATTTCTTCCAGCTAATTCATATATTCCTGGCTATGAACCAGTATGTGCCTTATAAAAGTTACATTACATAGATATTTGAAATTCTGATATGATATATTGTTTTTATTTTGCAACATATTCAGAATTATCTCCTCATCTTAGTGGTTTTTATATTTCAGCGGAGGAGGTGTTGTATCTTTAGTAATTCTTCAGTTTCATCTAGTATCGTTATGATGGTCAAACTTAGTAACCGTAGATATTCTATATATACTGACTCAAAGTTGCCCATAAGCTATAGTTATAGCTCTCTGATGCTTACCTATTAGCTAAACCAATCCTACACGTCCTGGGTATGACATTAAACAGCATCCAACAGCAAGGCCTCTGATCAGGAGGTTTTGAGAAGTGTGGAACCACCTCTTAATTGCTGGTGTTCCCAGGTTCACCCTGACCCGGGGTGGTAGCACCTGTTAGGGTTCCAGCTATGGGCAAATAGTGAACTCCCAGTCTAGCCCACATCCTGGGTATGACGATAAACTACATTCGAGTCCATGGGTATGATGGTAAACTGCATCCGCGTCCTGGGTATGGCGATACACTGCATCCACATACTGGGTATGGCGATAAACTACGTCCAACAGAAAGGTTGTTTTTGAAAAAATAAGGTTGTTGGCTGTACGTTTTTGGTAAAATAGTATTACCAGCTATACGTTTTTTAAAGGAATAATGCTGCCAGCAGTGCGTTTTTGAAAAACGATATTACCAGCTGTGTTTTTGGAAAAATAGTATTACCAGCTATATATTTTTGAGACCCCGAAACTGAGGTAAAAAGTATTTTGAAAGTGTAAAAATACGTTTTAATACCAGAAATACTTTGAAAAAATTATTACCAGAAATAAATTTTTGAAGAAAAAAGACTATTACCAGCAATACGTCTTTGAGGAAAAAGACTATTACCAGCAATACGTCTTTGAGGAAAAAGACTATTACCAGCAATACGTCTTTGAGGAAAAAGACTATTACCAGCAATACGTCTTTGAGGAAAAAGACTATTACCAGCAATACGTCTTTGAGGAAAAAGACTATTACCAGCAATACGTCTTTGAGGAAAAAGACTATTACCAGCAATACGTCTTTGAGGAAAAAGACTATTACCAGCAATACGTCTTTGAGGAAAAAGACTATTACCAGCAATACGTCTTTGAGGAAAAAGACTATTACCAGCAATACGTCTTTGAGGAAAAAGACTATTACCAGCAATACGTCTTTGAGGAAAAAGACTATTACCAGCAATACGTCTTTGAGGAAAAAGACTATTACCAGCAATACGTCTTTGAGGAAAAAGACTATTACCAGCAATACGTCTTTGAGGAAAAAGACTATTACCAGCAATACGTCTTTGAGGAAAAAGACTATTACCAGCAATACGTCTTTGAGGAAAAAGACTATTACCAGCAATACAATTTTGAGGAAAAAGACTATTACCAGCAATACAATTTTGAGGAAAAAGACTATTACCAGCAATACAATTTTGAGGAAAAAGACTATTACCAGTTATACAATTTTGAGGAAAAAAATTATTACCAGAAATATTTTTTTGACAAAACAAAAATATTACCAGTGGTAAAAAAAAAGTTGTTGGCATTAAATGACCCATTGAGATTGATATGCCATAAAACAAAAGGAATCAAACCAAACCTATTACATCTCCCTGAATCTTTCAAGTTTCATGTCCTGTGTGGATCTATGGCTTTTACTACATTTCCTCATCTTCTCACTGGTTTCATGAGTATTTCTCATTATGGAGGACCTTGATCTAGTTCTTTTATTCTCAGCATCCCATATTTCTTACTCTGAGTCTTCCGAAAAACTTTGATTGTCTATTGATTCCTCTGCCCTGCTTTCTTGTTCATCTACATATCTAACACTTTCGCCCTGGCCACTCAACCTCCGGCGTCTTACTCTCGGGGTTGAGGTGTCTACTCGGTCCTAACCGAACTTAAGGGAGTGGTCATAGGTCCCCTGAGCATCCATAGATTATTCGACTTGTCCTGCATATGTTGTGATTTGTTTGATCTAGAAAGCAGAAGTGATGTCCGTCCAGTCACGGTTGACTGATGATGCAGCTAAGAAATTTAGAATGCAGCAAAAAAAAATTAATATCTGCAGAAAGCCGGACAAACATCAATCAATGGTTTAATTGGTAATGTCTTTTATATAGTAGAAAAGAGAAACTGGTTATAGAAAAGTAAAAAAAAAACAAAAACTCATACACTGGATTCTAGACAGAGAGAGAGTGTATGTGATTATCTTGTTAAAAATCGTCTCAGAAAAATATATGACTCTTGCGATGGAGGGATAAAGATTTCTGTGTGGGGCTTAGTTATAGTGGCGTTCCTCCTCCCAACACTCGCCCAAGCCAATTCTCTCTTCGAGAATTTTCTCTCATCTGTCTTTTTCAGCATAACTACGCGTTCATATAGATAAACCCGGCTGGTTATAACTGACTCTCAGCCCTACTACTTTGCACGCGATTATCAGGGTTCTGGCTGCTTCAACCAAAATCATGTGAATTCCAAAGTTCCTTCTAGCTTACTCAGCTCTATTTCAATTTTTAATTGATAAAAATTATTTCAACCATTTACATTGTCTCTGATGACCCAGATTCAATGGGTACAATTTCTGCCCTAGATCAGATTTCCCCATCACTGAAAAAAAAAAATATATACGTGCGTGTGTGTTTCCCAGACCTCTCTGTCACACATAGTCATTTGAAATAGCTTCACTTTGTACTTCCTCGTAATTTTGGCTAGCTCTTAACTGGTCTGCATGGACAACAATCAACAATATTTTTACCATTCTTGCATATTAATGCTGTCTTGTACTCTTTTTGCATTATGAAATTTGTCTGTTTAAATTTCGTGGTACACATTTTTTTAAAATCAATTTGCCTTTTCTGGTTCATTTTCTTTATTTCTTTTGTATCATATGTTTTCACTAATAGACTAGAACATGGTTAATGGAGCTCTAATCTGTTAGCATGTGGTATTGTTCTGTAACTCAACAATAATCTTGGTAGGAAAGTTTCAATCTTTTCTTGCTGAGAAGAAAATGCTTTCAATCCCATCTTTATTGTTTGGACCATTTGTTAGCAATCCCATTTGATTGAGGGTGGTAAGGAGGTGTTTTATATGGACACAGCCAATCTTCCTTAACCATGAGCATAGACTTTCATCACAGAATTCAGGAGCATTCCATTTCTAGCAAATATTATGCATAATATTTGTTTTACAGTAATAGATTTTTTTTTATCCTAAAGTCTGAAAACTTCAGACCAGGCAGAAAAAGCATCAACCAGTATTAGACATAAACCTACCCTGTTAACTTGTGCATGTTCTATATGAACTGTAGACCATGGTTCTGTTCCCTTAAGACAAGAATGTAACTTATTGTGGTGAAAATTCTTTATTTCGGCACATTTAGGACATTTGCATACATAATTCTCCACATCTCAGGTGTGTCCTGGCCAGCACGCTTCCAGTTTTAACCGTTTTTGTATAGTAGTTATCCCACAATCCACATCATCATGAACACTTTTAATTACTTCTTTTCTATATTTTTTTTGGTGGTACAACTAAATCCCCACGACAAATTAGACCATTTTCTCTTGATAGTTTATATCTGGTTTCTTCGTATGGTCTTTCTGCTTTTGAACAATTACTCAATTCCTTATTCTAGACAAAATTTGACTTAAGACTGGATTTTGTAACATCTCCATATATATAATCAAAAGCTATTAACTTTATAGCCCATCTTAATATTCTGGGTGATGTAGCTTTCAGCAATTCCTAGGATGGAATATAAATTCTAAGGCCTATGATCGGATCTCAACAAAAATTTTTTTCCTAATAATTAAGTACTTTCTTTTCAGTATTAGAGTAGTTCAATTTAGATGGTGTCAATGTCCTGGAAAGATGCATCATTGGGTGTCCTTCCTGGGACAAAATTGCTGATACATACTGGCCACTCACATCTGTGGTTAACGTAATGTCCTTTTTAGGGTTAAAAATCTTGACACAGGTTTTTTTTAGATAGAGCTTCTTTTAATTTAATGAAGATTGTTTGGTGTGCACTAGTGTATTCAAACTCCTTATTCTTCTTCATGCTTCAATTCCTTCAGAATATTTTGACAAAAATTTGCTATAAAAATTGGCTAATCTAAGAAATGATTCCAATTCTTTTTTATTAGTTTGAGAAGTCTGTCTATATTTCTGAGTTGAGGTATTATGTACAGTATTTACATTATGCAGACCATTGACCTCATCTTTGTCGACATATTTGTCACAACGTTTCGGCTGTTGTACGCTCCGGCCTTCTTCAGGAGGTTGGAATTTCAAACTGAACCCTTTATTTCGATCCCTGGGGTAGACTGTTCTAGTTCCACGTGCCATGTTTGATGGATGTCAGTTATCAGTTATCACCCTAACCCTGTCCTCAAGGACACATGGCACAGTGGATAAAGGCGTTGGTTAGATCCAGTGACAAACCCAAAGAGTGTGAGTTCAATACCCGGTTAAGGCAGTGGAGAACTTTCAGAGGGAAAATTAGCAGGAGATAACTGACATCCATCAAACATGGCACGTGGAACTAGAACAGTCTACCCCAGGGTTCGAAATAAAGGGTTCAGTTCGAAATTCCAACCACCTGAAGAAGGCCGGAGCATACAACGGCCGAAACGTTGTGACAAATATGGCGACAAAGATGAGGACAATGGTCCGCATAATGTAAATACTGTAGTTTGAGAAGATAAATTTAATATTTTTTGTATTAACATCGGGTAACCCAAGAATGTTAATTCTTTACAATTAAATATACACTTTTGTTTATCATCATTCCTGCCTTCCTCAACTTATCCATTACAAATTTAGTTTTTTGTTACAGTTCTTCTTCTTCTTCAGTGGCCGCACATAAACATATATTGTCCTGATAAATTATATTTTCTACTCTCCCTGCTAACAAATTTTCCATAGCTTTTTGAAAAATCGAGCTGTCTGTATTAATTCCAAATGGTAAACCGGACCATCTAAGTAAGCCTATGGGGAAGTTTATTGTTACAATTTCTTTAAATTCATCATCTATTTAAATTTGGTGGTACACATTTTTTAAATCAATTTCCGTGAAATATTTCATTCCTGCCAAAGAATGTAGTATATTTTACATGTTTGGAATAGTGTAGGAATCACCAAAAAATCTTGATCTACACCTAAATAATCTTTGTAATCACTGCAAATTCTAAAATCACCATCAGGTTTTCTTAAAACTACAATAGGCAATGCCCATTTGCAGGTTCTACATATTGAAGAATGCCTTCTTCCACCATTTTTCACAGCTTATCAACTACCATTGGCTTTATATAAATGGGAAGCCTATGGCTTTCAAAATACAATGGATTGACATTTGTTTTTAACTTGAGGCTTGCTTTATAGTTTTTTAATGTCCCAGTTTCGAGACTTCTCATATTCATAGCATTAAGTAAATATGCGCTATTAATATTTATCAAATCAGTTCCTACTAAAGCGTGACTTTTTATACAGTCTATGACCATAATAGTGGCTGTTTCAAATCTATCTTTTGTTTCAAAAGTGCCTTGAACGGACCCTAATATTTTTATACATATTCCATCAAACTGTCTTAATCTTACTAAGCTTTTCTTTAATTTTGGTTTCAATAATTGTTTCCAAAAATTCTTCAGAATAAGGGTCACTTCACTTCCAGTGTCAACTTGCATTTTTAAGTCTACACCATTTAATTTAATATCCATGAAGGTGTTCTTTTTGTTTCTCCTTTCTATTGAAAAAAATGTTTGACTTTTTACATCGTGTATTATTTTGACAGTTTTTACATTAGTATCTCACCATCTACATATGATTTGAAAGTGATTTTTTTTTTTGTACTTATTACCTGTCTGTCCCCATGCTGGACATTTCTCTCTCTTTGATTCATGTTTATAGTTGCAATATCTGCATTTTATCATTGTTCTTTTTATTGCACATGTGTCCATAAGCTCAGGTTGGTTTTCATTTGTATTAAATTTTTCAATTAACTCTTTTTCTTTTTTTCTTTTTTTTTTTTTTTTGTCAATACAAGCTTCTAAAGTCATTTTGTTTGTTTGTAACTGCTTTAAAGTTTTTACTCTGAGAGGTGTTGTACAGTCCTTCTACCATTCTGAGTTGAATTAATTCTTCCTCTGTGCTTATTCCTTGTTGTCCTAGTTCATAAAATTCACAATATCTACTGGTATCTCTTAACCTTCTGTAAGCGTTCTGAAAGCAAAGGAAGTATTTGTCGCAGATTACTTCCACAAGACAAAGAAGAATCACTGTAAGTCCAGACTCGAATATCGTGGGCAGAAAGAAATGCTGAAAACTCGATTCGCCGGTACTATTTCAAATCACAATGCGTGTAACCAGTCAGAAAAATAACTCGCTCACTAACAAATGCCGAAACCAAAAATGCCCCAATTTTTTCTCCCGAATTGAGAACACCAACTACTTTTATCGGCAGAACCTATTCTTCCATTCGTCGACAGCTGGGATAGGATTTTCCGTAATTTGCATATCAAAATACTTTTATAGCGACTCCTGCGACTGACTTGTTTTTTCTTTAATTCAATTATTCCATTTTCAGCATGTTATGCGGAATACGTTCCCTTCTGTTTGGTAAGTAGTTTTCTTTTTCGCCACTTTTTCCGTCGTAGAATACACGCGACACGCTGTCGCTTGGTTTGACGAGTTAAGTCGCCGTTTTCTTCGCTATACCTTCTTAAGATATTTCCTTATAGGCTCCCCAAATTCTTGTCTCAATGCTAAAAATTTGGTTCACTCAGCTATAACCAATCTTTTCTTTGGTTGAATATTTCTCAATATTATTTCTTTGACTTCCTTAAATGTCAAGTTTTCATTTTCAGCTGGGTAAGTCATTAATGAAATCTGCCTGATGGCTACACATCCCGCAGTGGCCAAAAATAGATCCGTGATTTCTTTCTGTCCTTCAGGTATTTGCTCATCTTATAACTTCTTTATTCTGGCATGTGCCTCAAAGCATTTTATCCAAATCTTTACATTTCTGTGTTCAACAGAGCTCCGTCAACCGACACCATTTTGTTATTATGATCAAACTTAGTAGCCGTAGATATTCTACAGCTACAAACTTGGTCACTTGTGAGCTATATAGCTCTTTTTATGCTAATTGCCTTTTAGATAAGCCAATCCCATTACAAGTATCTTTTTTTGTTTTGTTTTGTGATGATTAGTTTCTCAAGTACAATTACAAATCTAAACCTCTGAAATCTTAGGTTCACACAGAAAATTCAAAGAACAAATATTCATACAGAATGTGGTAATGTTTTGTTTACTGCATGTTACACCAATCACAGTTTATTCCCTTGTTCAGCGTTGGTTTTGATAGAGCATTAAATCTCATTTGTTGATTATTTATGCAGTCTCTTTCCTCCTCTTCCTTTTTTTTTTTTTTTTTTTAAACATATTCATTAACAACTTATAGTACTTCCTTTCCTTGCAGATCATTGCCTGTGTTTTTTTGTTTTTTTTCTTTTTACTTTATTCAGCGACAGGAATTGATGAGAAATGTGGACAATAACATGAGCAGAATTCTAATTTCTCAGACATACCAAAAATCTGCATAAAACACTAACTATTCAAATATTAGGTTGGTGCAAAAATAATGACGTAATAATGTCGTTTTTTGACGTATAACGTCAAAAAACAACATTATTACGTCATTAATTTTGCACTAACCTAATAGTTATTTGAGATGTATTTTGTAGCAATTATATTTTTATTTAGATTTACTTTTTTATGTTTTATTTACAAGGGATGTTGAAAAGTACTCCGTCTGACCAACTTCCCTAAATTTGACCAAACATCAGAATATATTTTTTAATCTGATTTTGGTCAAATATAACTTTTTAGCAACTTTTATATTATCTTTATCTTTTTTTAACTCTTTGTTTTTAAACTGTTTTTTTCTCTGCTCTTCTTTACAGAACCGTTTCCACACACCGGTCTGTCATTAAGAAAATCCGATTTGGGCCAGGGAAGGCTAATCTTAAATTTTTCCTGGTCTACAATGATGGATTGGATATCTTTGAAATCAAAGATCAAAAGGTTAGTGCTACTTAAAAAAATGATCTTAAATGTTTCAGCATTAAATAATTCAATTACATTTACCCATTTTAAAAATACATAAACTTTCCATTCTTTCATAAAGATTTTCCCTTTTTGGCATAAATAAAACAGATTTAGGTTCTCCTCTTTGCTAACAGATATGAATATTTTCCAATAAATTTGTTTCTGACATTTTTCATTATTTCTGACATAACAACATAAGTAAAAATCAAGTTGTAGTTTTAAGACCACAATCAAAAATATTTGCTCACCAATTTCAATTTTTTATTTTAATCTTTTAATGAAAAATCTTTGATCATACTGCTTACTAAATTAAAAATTTTGTTAAATATAAATTTTATAGAAACTGCAGTTGATGAGATTTGAACCCAAAACTCTGAGTGTTGAGCAGATATGTACTTATCATTTAGCCATAATGGGTTTTCACTACTTAAATATGTTTGTAGCCTTATAGTTTTCTGTTTAGCATTTTGTATATGAGCTGTTGGAAGATAAAATCAAATGCTAATGTATATCTGTAGAACAAAGTAAGTAAAGTGTAAGAATAATAATTGATTGAATTTAATGAGTCTTTTTAACAAATATTTATACACAGACAAACACTCTTGATATTTTTATGTTCCTGTTAAAGTGAACTTGGTCACTATTATTTGTAATGTATGAAATAATATTTAAATTCAGTTTCCTATCAAAGTCTCAGTAGTACTTTTTTTTAATCGTTTCATCTTGATCTGTTGCCACTCTTGTCATTAATCCTTTATTATTATTATTAGAAATGATCTCTTCATAAGGAATCATTTGTATTACTGCCATTCCATAATTGTTATTACATTTGCATACACATTTCATGCACTGTATATAACAATTATCATGTGATAAATGTAGTGTTATTCAGTTTTAAAAAGGTTTACCAAATTATTGCTTGATTTTTAATTTCTTTTTCCTTAGCTGTGCTTTTTGTCCCATATTTGATTTGATGAATCATTGCTGTGTGATAAAATATTGATTTCAAGTGAGAAAGGATTCTAATTTATAAGATGGATTTTATTCTTTATTTCTCTTAGTATGATGATCCCTTGTCATTTGAGTTAAACCTGATCTCAAATTTTGACAGATGAATTTTGTTAATTCAACCAATCAACTTTTCAGTTATGTTTTTACTGATTGACTAAAAACATTTTGAGCAATGGATTTCTAAAAACTGTTTTAAAGTTTGTCTAGAAAATGTTTACATGTGTGTATCAAACCTCTTTAAATGGAGTAAAAAAACACTTCAATTTCTCCATTGAATAAAATATTTAATAATTATCTGAAAATTTAAATGATTGCTATATTTGTTATCAATCTTAAAATCATTTCTCTATTCAGATAATTCCACTATGACTTGTAGATAACATGTCATAATAAAGCATAGATTATTTAAATTAATCTCTGTTCAATATTTTTTAAAAAGGAACTACTTACATTACAGTTCATAAGCCTTTTAACCTGATGACATCAAAAAGGATTAATTGTTATTTTATTTTTTGGCTGATTTATTAGAAATTAGTCGCGTATAGATTACAATTAATGGAGAATATTTATTTTAAAATGTTTTATTTTATGGGAGTAAATTAGATAAAGTGTGAAATTGCATAAAAATGAAACCAATAGAATAATTGTAATTTAGATAGAAAAGTCAATGTGATTAAATCCTAAAAAGGAATAACATAGAATGAAGTATATTTGAACCAAACCCTAATCTAACAAATTATTAAAGTAAAATAAAAAAGAAATTATTCAAACAATTTAGTTGCAAAAGAGAGACAAAGAAGTGTTTGATAAAATTTAGTCTTTGTCATGTGACCAAGATCAAAATGGATACTAATTCATATATAGTTGGTTGATGAGAAAAATTTGAAAAGACAGCATAATAGTTATAATGTTTATTGTCAATTATTTGGCCATTAGACAGAATAAAAGCATGAGAAAAATGTTAAAAACCAGAATTTTCAAACCCGCCTGAACAATTAAAGAAAAAAATAAAATGAAGTTGAACTTTTTGGGGGTGAGAGAAAAAAAAAGTTTTGTTTTCCATATGTGTATATTTATTTCTATATTAAGTGTTTGTGAACATTAATGGACAGTTGACCTTTGGATAGAGGATTATTTTAGTTATCTATATTGTTTTAATCTAGTTGGAGTATGTAAAGCTATTTTTGTTTCCTCACTCACTGAGTGCTGGAGAATCAATTTCTCTTGTAGGTGTAGAAATTTCATATCCATTATTGTGTATGAATTTGTGTGAGATAGTCACCTTGTCTGAATGGTTTATCTTACTGATTAAATCTCGTACTTTTTGGCTAGTTGTCTGCCACGATTATGGTAGTGGGGGTGTTTGTTCATAGATAGCATTTTATGGAAACTATATTCATTGAGTATACTTAAATTTCTATTTAAGTCTAGAATGTGGGAATTCATTTTAAAAATTAATTTTAACTTGAACTTTTACTGATTTTGTTGACGTCTAAATGAAGACGCTAAAAGGATGCATCTGATTTGAGTAGTTTAGATTATGTAAGGAGTGATTATAGATTTGGAGTTTTAATTCTTTTGAGGGGATAACCTTTATTGAAAGTGATTTAGATGTTTTTGGCAATCCCAGACTTAGAATAGATGCATTTCAAATTTATGTAGCACTATCTGTGGATTTAGTGTGGAAATGTGGTTGTTGTTTAGATATACACATACAACCAGAAATGGAATGAAAGTAACTGAATATTCCATTGTGTATTTGATAAGTTCTTGATGTTTTGTCTGAAATCATGGAGAGTATTCATATGAATCCTAAAACATGACCTTGCATCCCCAGGTAGGTTAAAACATAGATCAATTCAAATAATCCTGTATTCTCATTCCAAGGGTCAACTGTCCAGTAATGTTCATGGGCCCTTTATATATATATAAAAAATCTACGCATGTGCAATTAGAAAAATATGCACTCTCTGGCAGGATTCAAACCTGCGTCCCGTTGGGCACAGAGAAACATTGGAGAGTGCATATTTTTCTTTAATGAGATTTCTTGATTATTCAAGCTGATAGATGAAAATATATAAATATACTGTTTAATAAATAAAGGAGTATCTACTCAAATATGAGTATCCACTAAAGATAACAGTTAAAGTGATAAGATATATCTGTAAAAGGACAATATGAATAAAGACAAAAAGAAAATGTATCTTAGCCGATGCATTTAATTCTCTGATGGACTTTATCATGGTTTGATAAAATACATCAGAGGACAAAATGTGTTGGCTAAGGTAAGTTTTCCTTTTTTCTCTTTACTTATATATATATTGTGGTGAACAGCCCTGTAGAAGCAAGTGAGCCAGAGTGGCTTGCATCTGGTGTATAGGAAAATAAGGGTCTTACCTTAACGTGTTGCACATGACATCAGCAAGTTTGCTTCATGAAAATGGCATTACTCCCCCGTCCAGCCATTCTAACAGTATGTGCAAGGATGAGGGTTTTTTGTACAGTTTGGAATGCTTCCACCAATAGCAAGTCGTGTGCTGATTGGTCGAACTGGAGGAGGCAATTTGCCTGTGTAACCGAGAATAACAGCAAAGAATGCTGATTGGCTGGGGAACTGCGGTGTTGGCATGATAAGAGTGCTGGAGCCGTGAAAAAGGGACAGAAACGTTGGCTATACGTAGTGACGTGTGAAGAAAGCGAGGATGGTGAATTGAACCAGCAATATTGTGATTTGTACAAGTGACTGCTGGGAGAGCAATAGACTTATTTAATCTACATATATATAATTATTTATTTAAAAATATGATTCCAACGCTACAGAAGAGTTCTCGTGTTTCAAAACAAGAGCCGAAAACTTCAATATAATTATTTGAATTAAATTGAATTAAAGTACTAAGCTCTGTTCCATCTTCAAGCAAAATTTTTTTTTGAATAACTTATTCCTTAAATTTACGCATTTTATAAGCATATTCATTATTGAAATTAAGATTACTATGGTAATGGCTAGAGCAATTGTTTAAAGAAAAGGGGTGTAAGGGTTAATAATTTATCAATATCTCAGTAACATTCACAGACATCAAGTCAGGGTAAGGTTGGGGTGTCTAAATTTAAAGCGGAAGAGTCTGGTTAAGTGTCTGTGGAGATTTATTTATTTTTTATTTTTTTCTGAAAGGGTTTTGTGTATATAAAAAAATCTGTCGTAAGTCACTAACATTTGTTTTTTGACGACTTCATAAAGGGTTATCTTTATTTTATTTTATTTTTATTTTTTTTTTTTTTTTTTTTTGTAGGGCATTTAAACTATTTTATTAGACTATGGAATTTAAAAATTATTATATTGTTTGTTTGTTTTTATGCTAATTATTCAAATTTGATGATGTCGGCTCTTGTTTTGAAACATGAGAACTCTTATGTAGCGTTGGAATCATATTTTTAAATAAATAATTATATATATGTAGATTAAATAAGTCTATTGCTCTCCCAGCAGTCACTTGTACAAATCACAATATCGCTGGTTCAATTCACCATCCTCGCTTTCTTCACACGTCACTACGTATAGCCAACGTTTCTGTCCCTTTTTCACGGCTCCAGCACTCTTTTATCAGGCCAACACCGCGGTTCCCCAGCCCTCTACTTTTGTATCGAGTACTATTTTTTAAAAATAATAACAAAAATACTAAAGAACTTTGGATTATTTACCTAATGATTTCTATCCTATTTTCTATATATTTTTACACTATATATATATATATATATATATATATATATACCCAAGTATAGGATTGTTGTATATGGAATAAATTCCAAAATCAAAAAATACTTAAAAGAGTGCTCAATACAACGTAGAGCAAATATAATTTATTTGAAAATTGACATAAATATGTTATAAAATCACTACAAAAATATCCATTTTGTTTCAACACTTCTGGACACCATCACTTGATAAGACGCCAGAAGTGCTGAAACAAAATGGTTATTTTTGTAGTGATTTTATAACATTTATGTTATAATTTTCAAATAAATTATATGTATATATTTTATTTATATATATATATATATATATATATATATAGTGAGAGAGAAAAGTTAAACTCAAGTTTTTAAACAGTTTTTTTTTTTTTTTTGGAAAGCATGCTAAATTTTTTTAAAAATCCATGTAAAACTGTGTCAATATCTTTTAATCTTTATTATTTAATCAATTAACTAGAGTGAACATTGAAACCATATGTACCACTAAAGATTATCTCAAATAATCATAGCCACATATTACAGTCACTCTATTCCATTTGCTGTAACCAGACTTGAAACTCAAATCTTCAGCTGTACTCACATGACTAGTATCAAACCAGTTTTTAAAGAAACATTTTTTTTGTTAAAAAGCTGCATTTGACAGATATTTTCTTTATCTAAGATCTAACTACTGTAAAGTCATTCTACAAATGGTTGACAATCATAGCAATGATTAAATGCTGAAAAAACTCACAACTGATTTTATTTTGATGTAAGAATACATTCACCAGAAGGAAATACACAATGCAGCCTTTATTAGTGTGTCTGGGTCTGAAGATTACTGTACAAACACAATATACAGGAGAGCTTAATTTTGAAATCTTTTCCTGATGAATAGATCATTAATGTTGAAAATAGTTACAGTTTATTAAGATTCTTTGTAGCAATTTTGAGAATTTAAAACGGGAATAGCCAAATTTGCTTTCTAAATATTCAGTGTAACAGATTGCCATGACTTCACCCTTAAAATGTTTTTCTGTAGGGGATGAAATTATTCATTCTAGTCACATTTTATTCTTTGTTTAAAGCAATTCTGATATGATTTTTATTGTTTGATTACTTAAATATAAGTTAAAACTTTATTTCTTAAGAGATTTTTTAAATGAGGTAATATTAAAAAAAAAAACAAATACAAAATTTTCCTGATATTACGTATGATCTTTGGTTTTAAAAAACTTCAGATGTTACTAGTCATTTTAAATAACATCAAAGAAAAAGCCCAATACATCATTAAAGAGTAATAATTTTTTAACAACCTTTTTTATAAACTTTAATTTTATAACTCTGGTCTGATGAGGCAGTTATCTGTCTGAAATAAATTATTACCAAACTCTTTAATTATGTATTGAGTTATTCCTTTGATATATATCATATTGCTCTGCAATTTATATTAAAAAGACCTATTTGAATTATCCTTACCACTTACAGATTTGATATTATGGAATATATATTTTCAGTTGTATGGATATTAATTAGCTCTGTCACAGATATTGTGCACTTTCCACTAAGTATCACGCATACAAAAAAAATATATATATATATATATATATATATATATAATTAAAGACAACAAACATTTTGTGTTGATTAATTTTATTCATTGACTGTTCCAAATTACGAATAATCTTTCTCAGATAAGGAAATTCTGTCAGAAATTGTCCAAAGTTCTTCATATTGGAAGAAACCTGGTCCAAGCTTTTGACTTTCTTCAACCATATTTCTTCTGAAATGAACTTTGGACAATTTTTGTACGAACACCCCGCCCATTAAAATGATAAATGGAATTTATTTCTAATAAATTTGTTTTCTCTTTTCTATGCATATTTAGTTATTATACATGTGTGTAAAGTTAATTATATGAAAAGCATGTTTATTCATTAGTTGGAAATACAATAAATTAAAAATTTGTATGTGTACAAATATTCCCCCCTACACTGTATATACACACACACACACATATTTTGCTAGAAAGTCAGAATTTTCAATGAAAAGTGAAAGCCATACCCAGGAAAAGGAGTATAAACTTATAACGCCATAACTGTCATTAGAGATATATAATTTATAAATAAGAAACTATAGTTAATTTTTCCTTTTTACTTTTTCCTGACAATGTATAGTAATTTACAGATAATAATCTGTAGTAAGTCATGTATCCTGAAGGGACATCAACTGTTATATTTACACACACTCTATCTTCGATATTGACCACTTTTACCAATAAATATAGCATACCTTAGAACTATATATATATATATATATATATAATGTGTGTGTTTGAATTTTACAAAACCTCATTTTTAGAATTTCTACATATGAATTTAAGAATGATTACATAGAATATTTTATGATTTCTTCCAGTTAGAATTTTGTAACACATTTTTCAAATTTTTTTTTCATGGATTAAATTATACTAGCAAAATTGAATTTAGTTTAAAATTTCTAACCTATTCTTGTCAACTAGTGATTTAGGAAACACTCAAAAAGTTTCCATCTTCATTTTTTCACTTGTTTTTGTTGTAATAATTTATTTCTGATTCTTAAGCTTAAATTATTTTCAGTATTAAATTTATTTTATGAATTATTCAAATTTGTCTCCTCATCTTTGTTTATGTTTTATCTAATGTGTTCTTTGGCCTTTATTAAAGGCATGACAGTAATTCTTAAATTCAATCCACATTCTTCTACACAATTCTATTTTTACAATATCTTCATTTATGACATTAAATCATGAATTAGAATGACAGGTTTTTCATGTTTTATCATTTTCTTAAAACAATTTTTTGTAAAAGTAATAATGGAATATTAGCTGCTATTCAAAGCTTATTGGTTGGAACATAAACTTGGTAATTGTCAGAGAATGTCATCAGACAAGATGCAATGATCAAAACAACAAATGTCAGAATCCTAATTTGCATAATTCATAGAATAATAATCAGAATTTCAGATAAAATTTGAATTTGTTTCTACATCCGCAAAAAAAAAATGTCTAATCAGAAATTATGCAAGAAAGTAAAATGGAAACCATATTTACTTCTGTATTGTTTTCTAGTTGTATTCCCTTTAAGTTTGTTACCATATACTCAGGTAAAAGTTGATCCCTCCAATCACCTTCTATAATTTTAAGATTAAACTTAGGAGATCAATGATTACATGGAAACAATTTCGGATAGTCTGAAATTCATACATAAATCAAAATTATAATTTCAGTAGAAACTCAACTTATTGGAAAATATATCAGTCCATGTTGGCCGAATAAATATTATATTTGTGTTTTTATGTTCTTATAACATTCAACTAAAATCAAAACCTTATGTATCTCTGTTAGATATTATTTGATTGTTCAGGCCTGGTGGACATTTGTCTTGTATTATGACTGTTTTCATTATTATAATCACTGTTATCTTTTGTTGTATGGCATTCCAGCAGTTACATTACTAACAACTTCAAGCGAAGAATAACAAATATGTACATCATATGAAATTTTATTATAGTCATACAAAGTCATGTTTGAAAACCAGATCAACTTTTGCATAAAGTTTACAGGGAAATTACATAAGAGGGGTAACTTTTACATGAGTATATATAGTGTTTCATAAACTAAGGTTTTTAGGAGAATTTTTGTCTTTGTTGGTTGGTTTGTTTGTGTTGTTGTTGCTGTTGTTCATCCCCCATCTCACACTTTGGCAGGAGACACAGAAGATTGGGAAAATGACGACCCTCCCAGAAGTAAGTGTTAGCCTCTTATTTGTTTCCTGCCTTTTCTCTGCAGTTCTTTTTTTCTCAGACAAATTTGTGTTGTCCCTTTTTCTTTTATTGTTTCACTCCCTTTTACTACACATTATCTGTGGGGTCACTCCAGTTAATATTTACAATGATAACTTATGCATTCAATTTCTCTGAAGGTTTTTTCAGGTAGAAAAGATGGCCTATATTGACATTTCACCTTACTTCAAATTTAAAATGTTAGAAGACATGTAAATTAGAATTGAAGAATTTCTGAGTTTTATTTTGCATTCACTTGAGTTTGAGAATCACTTTAAGGCTCATATGGAATGTTTTATGAATTTTAAAAAAGTTTATTTAAAATGTAAGTCATAGTTCTTTCTCTGAATAGTTTTTCTTTTAATAGTTCCACTTTTTATTAAACATATTTTAGCAGTCCTTAACATCCTGAATTCTAACCTTTTGATCACTGAAGAGATAAAAATGAGGATTTCTGTCCTGGAAAAATAACTGCCCATGTGGAGTGAAAGTAAATTAATAGAAATTGTTCTAGCCAAACAAATCCAAAAAGGTTTCATTTATGAACAAGAGGCCAGATAAGAGTTTAACCAATGTACAGATTTACTTTGTTGATGCAAATAAATTTAAAAAATTTTAACTCCATATGTTCATTGCTACCTTTCAGGTTTAAGATTTAAGTGTTATAAAAGTAAAGTCTTCATTTGACATAAATATGAAAATTATTTCATATGAACTCAAAAATAGATTTTTCTTACATCTAAATTATGGGATACAATAAGTTAGTTTGAAATTTAGCATATTTTTAACCTCCTGTGATAGTGAAACACTCAATATGAAAATTGATTTTGAAGTTTGTATAAAATCTTTCATTCATTAAATCATAAATCTTCTGTGTGGAATTCAGTTGATATGGAAATAAAGGTTTAATTCTTTTTTGTTTCCTATTCAGATTGGAACTATCCAAGTTAACTGTCAGTAACTGGCCTTCATCTTAGGGTGCCTGGCTTATAAATTTCTTAATTACCTATGAAAGAACTCCAGTTTATAGCAGGAATGCATTTCCCAGATTTTCAAAATGAATTAAAATTTTACTGATCTGGTCGAATTTGAGACTTTCTATTTTTTATATTTTGAGGATATTTTCAGTTTACATGCAACTATATACATATTGCTGTAAATTCTTCAAGCTCAATATATTAAGTTAAACAAAAGAAACTGTCAAACAAGCAGGGGAAATAGATGTTTGCATATTTCATAAAAATACTCAGATTTTTTTTTTTTTTTTTTTTTTTTTTTTTTGGAAATTTTTGTCACATGATCTTTAATGAGCAGCCTTCATGCAAAAATTTTATTTTATTTATAAACTTAAAACTCTTAAAATTATATGTACAATACAAATAAAAAATAACTTCTCAGTTCTAGTTGTCTTTAGTAGCCATTAAGAAAATGAATTTATCTATCACTTTGATTGCATCTTTTATGTTTTCAATTTAAAAAAATGATTGCATTTTCATTATTTAAAAACGAGAACTATAGTTTTATGGATTTAAGGTCAAATTATTTCACTTTCAAGTGTTCAAATTTGTTTTTCTTTGTCCTCTCCATCCTATGAAATGGTTTCTCAGTTTATTTAGAAAAGCATTTCTGTTTTTATTTTTATGGTGATATTTTAAATGAGTAAGTGGTTCTCATCAGGTATCATAACTTTCATGTATGAACAAAATGTTATCTAAAGCACCTCCATTTATTCCCTTGGAGGTGACCTTAGATATATAAGTCAAGCATCAGCTGTTTGTATTTTCCTATGATTTTTTTTGATGGAATGCAAAAGAAAATTGTTTAGTGGCAGAGCATCAATTGTAAAAAAGAAAAAAAAAAAGGATTTTCAGTTCAATTGCTCCAGCTGTAGTTCATTACTTGGAGGATCAGTGAATGTTTTTAGACTATCACATTGCAGTTTCCAAGTTTATATTGTCAAAATAATTTTTCAGAAAATAGATATTTGAGAGTTGTGGAAAAACACATTGAATATAATTGACTGATTATTGGTGAGGCCTTAAAAGTCTTTAAATACCATAAAGAATAACAAGGATTTTCATTGTGAACAATGGGAAAACAAATTTTTATCTATAGAGAACAATTTTAGGGAAATCTATGACAAAGTGGAAAATGCTTTCGTGTGACACATTCCATGAAGAAATCCTAAAAGACAAAACGTGTCAAAAACTTTTTTTTGACTTTGTTCCAGATTTCTCTAAAATCATGAACATTCAGATAAACTATGTTTTAATCCTTCACTGCTGACAAGAATTATATTACTTGGTCATTTTTTATTGTTTTTCATTAATATATGAACTTAAAAAATACCTTCTTTAATTTATTTCTTAAGACTAAATTAAACATTTCTTAACATTTTAGATTAGTTACAAATGAACAAAATTCCTGCATATCTTTAACCTTTGTGGCTCCTATTCCTGCATCAGTTTCAGCATTTTGACGAGTTTAAAAGTCTGAGAATACCAAAGCTAAACTGAATTGAAAATATTTTTAATAGTTAATATAATAAAAATGAAGATTTACATCCCTAGAAACCAATAATTAATCTATTTGGAGTTCTCTCCCCCATTAATTCTAAGAAAATTCCTTCTGCATGCCTCTCTTCATTGCATGGTTGTATAAATTGTTATCTTACATTGTATATTAGTTTTAATCTACTTAAACATTTCCCCCCTCCTTCTTCTAATGTATTTTAGTGCTTCCAGTGATCCCAGAATTTCTTTTTAAAATCTTTCACCACATAAAAAGAAATTGAGTTTTGACATTTTAGAAGAAAGAATAGATGTTGGAGAAAAATTGGATTTTTTTTTTTTTTAATTGTTTTTTAACATTTTGACTACAGCATTTTTATTTTAATGACCTTCAGGTGTCTAATCTTTCCAGTTTTTTTTTTTTCTTGCAAATGATTAATCTGCTAGGAAATTTGATTCTCTAGTCTAGAAAAGTTTATAAAACCAAAAATAAATAAATTCAAATGGAGTCATTTTACACTTGAGGAAAGTGGAAGAATGCATTAAACAAAAAAGAAGGTAGAGAAAACAAGTATAAAATAATTTATGGAATGATAACTTAATTGATTATATTATCATAATTACTCAAAATGAGAATTGCTTACCCATTTTAAGGCACATTTATAGCGTAAGTGCAACTCCCACAAATGACTATTTTGTTATATTCAGAGAATAATATTCCATGAAATAATTGTAGTTTGTTAAACTTTTGTCAATTAAAAAATTGATTTCTGACAATCAGAAATGTCTATTCTAATTACCTAAGTGTGTCTATAACATGCAAAGTAGATAAAAACTGATTTAGTGGAAAGCTATTTAGATTTTGCCAAGAGCTGCTTCACTGGGAACATTTTTTTTTTTAAATAAATAAAAAAACAATTTTTTTTCTTATTGACTTAATTATGTATAGTGTGTGTGTGTGTGTGAGAGAGAGAGAGACAAACATGCAGTAAAAGTGGTGGTCTGCATAAACCTTTGAAAGGAAATTGATTTGCTAATTAAGGCATAATTATCATATTTAATTATACAGGCCAACAATTATTTTAATGCTAAGTTAAAAGCATGTGCTTTAAACTGAGCATGCTGATTCCAAATCCATACTAAGGATTTTCCTTAGTACATGATGATGTACTAAGTGTATTATGAGCATCATTGGAGAGACACAAATCTCCTCCTTTTTCACAACAAACTCGATCTCAAAAAGAACTTTGTAAAAACATGTGAATTCCAGTGCTTTAAAGTTTAAAAAAAAATAATCTAAAACTTGACAGAAAAGTAAATTCAAAAGCAAGTATTTTCACTTGACATGAAATCACAGAATGGATGTGTGAAGGAAAAGTTTTGCAGTAAACTAACCCCAATCATATGGTGGCATGGGATTCATTTTTGTTAGTTGTACAGAATTGTCTTAGATCTCATAGAGCAAAAAACTAGACATGATTTAATAAACAATATGATAAAAGTGTGTCAAAGTATGCAATACTGGATGTGTCTCGTTAAAAATGCACTTCTCGTTTTCTTATCCTGATTATATTTTTTCCAATGAGTCTGTGTTTTGTAAGTAATGAGCATTCTGTCAGATTCCCAACCAGGTATATCTAAGATAAAACCAAGATATCAAAGTCTGTTCAATATAAATAGGATAGGTGACAATTTCTGGTTCCTACAGAAAGGAATCAGCTCAACATACATGCAAGTATCTCTAACATTTCTCAAGATGTAGAAAAAAAAAAAATTATTTAAATGGTTATTTCCCATCAATTTGCCTTGAACATCAATGTATTATATTAGGTAACTCCACAAAATCACAAAAAAAAAGAGCATAGTCTGATGAAAAAGATGCCAAACTTTATGAGAACAAAATTTTATCGTCTAAATGCTTATGTTATTATGAAGAGGAAAGACCAAAGTTTTTTTTAATTATTTTTAGAAATTTTTCCTTCTTTTTAGAACATTCTAAATTTTGATTAAAAAAAAAACCTTGTTTCTTTTTGTACCAAAACTATTCACAGATGATCAAAATTATTATAAATATGTTTTTTTTTATTAAAGTCATGGCAGAAATATGTTTGTTTTTTTTTTTATATTTATTAACACCCCCATAACTAATTTTATGAAAAACTCTAGAAATTCGATCACATCAATTTTAGTGATTACAATAGTTAAAAGCACAAGGCTTTGAAGAATGCAAATCATGTTTTTCTTTTTAATTGGATCCACAGTACCTGAAAATCAGCTCTGAAAAAACTCAATAAAACAAAGATGCTATTTAATTTCAAATGCTTTTATTTGTTTTTAGTTGTTTTTATGAATATGGACAATATCTTCTGAAAGCAAAAAATTTTTTCAATGAAATTTGAATGTTTAATACAATTAATTGCTATTTCTTTAATTATAATAGATTTTTACATTGTTTTTAAAAAATATTATAAAATTAGTTAAAAGCCACATCAGTTTTTCTAAGTGTCCTTATGAAGTTCAGCATTGTTCTTCGCTGTTAAGGCCTTTACTTTTGCGAAACACGTATGGAAAAGTTAATCAGTATCATCTTATGAAATTTAACTACTGCTGCTAAACTTCAATTTATATGATCTTATTTTTATATTAATCTCAGTTATGACATATTTTCCATAAATGAAATATCAAAATTAATAATAAAATGAATGGAAATACAAATAACACAGTAAAATATAATAAATGTACATAAAATTATAGTATTTTATGTACACTCCTGATAAAATTTCATAAGAAAGGTACCTATAAATTAATTAGATACCTTTCTTATGAAATTGAATCTCACTCTTAAGTCTTATTTTTTAATTTCTTTATAATATATTTTCCATAAAGCATCGTAAACGTAAAGATGAAAGCTAAGTACAAAAAAAAAAAAATTAGAGCGCTGAAAGTTTTTCTGAAAAGTAACGAGGTAAATAATTTGTTCACTTAAATCTAGGTAATTTCACTTCCTTCCATCTGTAGAAAGAATTATCCTCCCGTAAGTTATCTAAATGTCATGAAAATGTCTTTCATCACCTGTCAAGTGATGCGAAAGGTTATGACCTGCTTTGTTTTATTTTCAAATTACATTTTTTCGGCGCATAACCTAAGTTAAGCTTGGTTCAAAATATTTGAAATAAACATAATTTCTGATTCTATTAAAATAAGTTTTGAAAAAATAATTGATTTTTAAAAGAATGTCAAAGTGAGATTTTCATCTTTTTTATAAAATGGAAAAAAAATGATTGAAAATGATGGATTATCTGTCCTTTTTTTTTTTTTTTTTTTTTTTTTGACAAAAAAAAATTTTTTTAACAAAAATTTCAGACATGCTAGGAACGATTAAAAAATGTAAAAAAAAAATACTTTGATCTTTCCTCTTTAATAATAATATGAACATTAGACGATACAATTTTGTTTTCGTCAAGTTTGGCGTCTTTTTCATCATGCTATGCTCTTTTTGTTTACATTTCGTGGAGGTATCTATAATACTAATATGATATTTACCTTAAACATAAATATGCCATGTACATATCTAAAATATCTTACAAGTTGGAATTGGCTTACTCTGTGTCATCATTATTTTTTGCCTAGTGTTATGACTTGTAATGACAATTAATTGGTTGTAAAAATAATATCCATTCTTGGTTCATACCAATGACCTATAAATTACTTTTCTAATCTTTTTCTTCTTGGAATTTCTACATCACCTGACATTATGTAGAATTTATCACGTTATTTTTATCATGTAATTTTTTAATCCATGCCTGTCAAATTAATATTCCTAGATCCCTAAAAAAAAAAACTTTCATAAGGAATAATTGTTACTTTTGTTATTATAAATAATGATTAAATACTTTCTGAAATTCTAAACTAAAATGCTTTTTATTTTATGAATTATATGAACTATAATCCTAATTTTGGAAGTTGTTATCACTAAGTTTATATTCTTCAGCCTTTCTTGGGTTTATACTTCATCTTGTAATATCAAAGTTTGCTTCAACTTTTTGCAGGGGAGATTTTCAAATCCAAGGGACAAAGAAATTCTTTTGTCAATCTGAACAAATTCTTATTTTATGTTTTCCTTCAGAGCAAGAAAATATTTTTTTGGTTTTTATACTTCATACAGCAAGGCATTCTATACTAGATATGCTTATGTTCATAAAAAATGAGGATATTAATCCATATAACTTGTTGAATAATAATTGCAGACACCTAAAAAAAATTTTAAAAAAAATCAAAGTTTGTGGACCCCACTCTAGCTCCAAATTAATAATTTTACTGGCACTTTTCTTCTCATTTTTTCTGGAGCAACATACAAAGGTATTTTAAAATCTGCACATTTTGTATTGTCCAGTATAAATTTTCAGACATCTCATAAAGGAAAAAAACTCCCCAGATCTGTCTCTGCACTTCAATTTTCCAGGTAGCTATTTACTTAATTTAGTCTGGCACAAATCCACAAATGTGGGGCACACATTTCCAAAATCTTGCAAGACCAGCAACAAGCACCTTTACATAGCTTCCTTGGATGCAATTTCAAACATTTGAAAAAGATTGTTTTTGAAAATCTGGTTTGTCAGAAAAGCTTAATTTTTTTCATTTTTTTTTCTTCTTTTTTTATCCAGTTTTGTTTAGTGTATAAAATTTGTTTTGGTAGAGCATTAAATTTTAAATGAATGTTTTTTGAGATGATAAAAATTTTCTACCTCTCAATTTGAAAAGTTCTGAACCAATTACCAAAAGCAGAACAAATGACCAAATATCAGATGTTTTATGAAAAGCTTCTTCATCAAAACAAGAACTTTTCAGCACTCATATCTTTTGGCACATTCTTGGGATAAAAGATATATTTTCAAAATTGACCTTAATAAGTTTTAATAAATTTCTGGAATTTATTTTAATAAACTTATTTTTATTTTTCATAAAATGTAGTTATTGTTTCAGAGAAATCTCTAAATCTATGAATCATGTCTGTTTATATTTAATTGTATTCAATCATCTTTGACAGTTTTGCAAAATGGTTTTTCTTTTGTTTTGTTTTGTTTTTTTCTTTCTTTTTGGCTGAAATTCAATTTACAAATCTTTTTAAATAAAGATACTTTGGGTATTTAATACACACACACAGTTTAAAGATAGCAGTGACTTGAAAATTAAAAAAAGAATTTACAATTTTTTATAACTTAATCCTGAGAAGCTTGTGATTAGCAAATTCATTTTAAATATTTAAATGAAAATTTTCTTATATTTTTTGTTTATTTTTCACCCCCTTAAATCTGTTTTTCTCAACTTAAAATGATTTTTCCACTGCTTGTTTTTAATTTATTCTCAATTTTTGTTTCATATTTTGTTACGGATAATTTGCATAATTGTCAAAATCATTTTACACAAATATTGACATATTTAATAGAATTGACTGATTATAGCTATATTTTGAAATATTTTAATAGACTGATTTCTTTCTATTAAAATCAAATGTATGAACGATCTGTCAGTTTGTCGGTTTATTTAATATTTCAAGCTTTTGAATGATTTCATTCATTGTCAAGTATCAAAGTCCATTTTGTTCAAATCCTGTGATGACTATGCATCTTACTTTTAAATATGATGCATTAGTTATTTTTAATTTTTGAATGTATTTGATGTCATGTGAAGGTGATTTTGGTTTTTAATTTAGATGTTTGTATTGTTATGTGGTGTTTTATAAGCTTTAAGAATTGAAATAAAGTTTAGATTATGTGTTCTTAAATTGTTATTGATATTGTTAATTTTTTTTTTTTTTTTTGTAACTTAATATGAATAACTTTTAAAATGTGTAATCTTTTTTGCAGTTTAATGGTAATAGTGATATTAGTTTAAGGAAACATTTGGCAATCATTGATAGAACAGCCTGTGCTACTGTTTGTTGAAATTCATAAAATCTTTCTATTGAAATAGTTTTCAGGACAATAGATTAATTATTATTGCAAAAAATTCAAAACTTAATTTAGTCATTAATAATAAAACCAACATACAATCCAATCTTCTATATAAGAAAATTGTTCTTTATAAATTCCCTTGCCCTATTGGAGATTATTAACAAACAACACTATAAAGTATCCACAAAGCTGCATTCAGATTCACAATTATTTCCACTCAATAGCCTCAAGAAAATTTTGAAACATAACTGTTACCACCCATCCAATAACCATTATAATAAAACTACCCATAATATACTACTGACCAGCATATATAAATAGTTGAACAAAAACA
This sequence comes from Acanthosepion lycidas, assembly GCA_963932145.1. Taxonomy (NCBI): domain Eukaryota; kingdom Metazoa; phylum Mollusca; class Cephalopoda; order Sepiida; family Sepiidae; genus Acanthosepion; species Acanthosepion lycidas. The sequence goes on from OZ010577.1 coordinate 136,922,509, forward strand.
CAACACATATGGCCTGATGGTTGTGTTTAAGCATGTAACAGACTGTCACCACTGGGTGTTAACCACAATGCTCACATATATATGGATTAAATTGTTATATTACAAATATGTGTAGACCACATCAATCTGCCAAAGAATCGGGAAATGGTGACATTACATTGCAAAGTGACCGGGCATCCCAGGGCCTTGCTCAATCACTGCCATCAAGAACCAGGATTCCCAGGGTGCTATCCCGACTCCTCCTGCACATTCAGCCAGGCAATAAGGAACTGATTCCTCCCCAACGGCCAATATGCTTCCACAATGGGGAGAGGAAGGAGATGTAAAAGTCAAATGACTTACCTGCTAACATGACTGCCTTCTTGTGTCTTATTCGGAAAAGCAAGCCAGCTAATTTTACCTCATTTATAGGAGAGTACCTAATGCACCAGTTGGGTTGGTCCATTTTGCTAAAATAGACCTGCCCAACACATTTGTATGAGTGGTCTCTATTCACCCATATATCTCTCCATTAAATGACTTAGGTCAGCTTTTTTACTTGGGACTACACTATTCTACTTGTGTCATTTTTCACTTTATATAATTGAAGTGCATCTGTTTACAGTAAAATAAACAAATAGTAGTTTTTGTTTTAAATCTGGTTTATTATGTATGTCACTTTGATTAATAAAAACAATGTTACTGTTAAATACAAGTTTTATACAAAATCACTTTAAAATGATCTCATCTATACATTGTTAAAACATTGTTTTGTTTGTTTTTAGACATTATTTATATATGAGTTGTATTTGTGTTAAAGTTATTCATTGTCTATAGAATATATATTAATATATTAACTTCCAAACACAAGTTAATTTGTGGTTGGTAGTTTTTAACATGACTCCAATTACAAATTATTTAGTGGTTGGCATTTTCTAATCCATTTTCATTTGCAGATGCCAACAACAAGTTTATTCAATGATACTTTTAATGTGAAAACAATGTTGAATCTATAATTCAACCCATAAAACTTTTTATTGTCTCAGTTGGTTATTATAAAGTTGGCATTTAAATTCGGATTTCATAACTGACAGTCAATTTGTTAAATATTTTTGGCTCAACAACAAATTCTAATTGAAAAAAGTTAAAACTGGAATAGCAAATCAAATTCTCTTGAGATGGACAACCTATCTACATTCAAAAGGCAATTTTATTTCTTTAGTTAGGACACTTTTCTTTTTTAAACCAAATCTTATTTTTAAATTCACCTTAACAAATATCAGATTTCTCTCCATAATCAGAAAATTATTTTGATATTCTGAATTTCATAGAAACAATATTTGATTGTTTTCACTCTTTGTCCGGCAGACAGACATTTTTGTCACTGAATGAGAAAAGCAAAATGCTTTGAATAAATTCCAAATTTACTTATTAATTAAAAGGTATTTACTCTTATTTGTGATATAAAATATTAGGTTGGTGCAAAAATAATGACGGAATAATGTCGTTTTTTGACGTATTTTTTAACGTGAAAAAACATTACGTTATTATTTTTGCACAAACCTAATAAGTTAAGGATATCACTCTTTCTAAAAGTGAGCATATAGAATTAAAATAAAAAATAATACTCTGAATATTCTTGTATTTTGTTTAGCACTTGATCAATTAAACATTGAAGATGGAATGAAAATGCCCTGTCCTTTACACAAAAGAAAAAGTATGAAAAATAACCACAGTATAACAAAGATGTTCTCATAAAGTCAAGTGAAACCTTACATTCTGTGGATATCAAATTTATATCTGATTAACTTAATGAAGTCTAAAGCATAGCAGATAAAATCTTATTGCTTCTTCAGATTAAAAATGAACCTTTTGATCATATGCTATATTTTTCCCATTGTTGGCGAAGAAACTAAAACAATAAAATTGGAAATTCATAATATTAAACAAATTTTACAGAAAGTTATGATGCCATACAGCTGGACAGTGAATCAAAGAATCCCTTGCATGTCCTTTTCTGTGATTATTGTAATTTACAATGAAATCTTTTTTATTTACTGCTGTTTTTAAACTTCAGGATTATAATTTCAAAGCTGCTTTTTTTACAAATTTAAAAAGAAAAGTTTATTGTTTATGTTATCCATGATGTCATAGGTAAGATACATAAGACAAAAATATATCAAGACATTTTGCTCCTTCTCAGTGACAGAAAATACCAAAAACAAGTGCCATAATTTTCATAGTATTTTTGCAAACAATATAACAAGTATGAATTGAAAAAACTGATCACTTAATAGAAAATTTATTAAAAAATAGAACCCTTTTTGCCTTTCATCAGCATGACAGATGCTCACCGCCAGGAGAGTGACTCTTTGTGCCTTCCTGGACTAACGTTTTCCACTGATATGAAGTGGAAAGATTATATTGAATTGCTAAGAAAGTTGGTTCACTGTGTCATGCTAGACAATTTTTCTCGACAGAATCTATCTTACATATTTATAAGTCTACCATTCATCCATTTAAATATTGTTGTCACATCGGATCTGGTGCTTCTGCTATATATTAAGTGATTCTTGATAAAATCCAAAGAATCTGCACTGTTATTGGTCCTGACCTGGCATCTCAGCTTCAGTCATTAGACATGCCTAGAGAGTAGAAAGGATGCATTTTGATTCCCCTCACATGATAATTTGTAAAGTGTACTCTTCATAATTTAAAAATATTATTATTACATTTTTCAATAAAATCATTCTATTAAGGTAATTTACAGGGCTTTGAATAAATTAAAAACACCAACATTTGTACTTAGAAGATGAATTTGATTAATTATGAGAGTATTGTTGAACCAAAAATTTGTTTGAACAAATTTTGACACTCAGTCTTTATCCCGAATTGTAAACGAGAAAAAAATAGATAATCATCAGTTTTCAGGAATTAATGCAAGCATATCTGACAAACAGAAGTGGTTTATTCGTGTGTGTATATAATTGTTTTCTTCAAAGTAAAGAAACTTATTTTTCATTTGTGATTTATTCAAAACCATCTGTCTGTTATCTTGTTGATTCTCTTTGTAAATCACCATAAAAACTTTTATATTCTTTCATTAATTATTTTGGCTTGTAAGCATGAGACTTTGACACTCAGATCTCTAACAAAATATGAAAACAGAAATCAAATAAGCACTAGCTGAGACTTAAAAACTAACAGATGCAGACAACATCTGAAGGACATGCAAAATATTAAAAAAAAAAAAAAAAAAAAAAAAAGATACTAGTCTGAATAATTTATGAGATACTGAAAATGCTTTATCTAAAATTCAGAAACTTTTATCAAAAGAAACTTTGTGCATATTTGTTTTTCTCTTATTTCAATTATTTCAGGAAGAAATGATTGTGTCTTTCAAATGCCCGAAAGATATTCCTCGGGTTATTGATGCCGAATGGGGACAATCAGACAAACCAGTTGTTCTTATGTCAGATGGTTGCATCCGTATATTTGACCTTACCATGAAGAAAGCTTCTTCTCCAATCGTAGACTGGGACTTGGAAGGTAGGCTAGAATCTTTTCTTTCTTTAAAATTAAAATATTTTTGAAGGCACAAGAAACATAGAAAATCAGATTCATAAACTCATGTTAGGAGAAAAAATTAAAGAAAAAATGTATTTAGTTTTGCTAGTAAAGTTATTTTAGTGTATCAGATAAAGAGAATTAGTGTTTGAAAGATTGTTACACCAGTCTTGCAAATGGAAAGGGACAAACAATGGTGACATTAGTAAGAAATTTGAGACTATCTCAGCCAATGAATTGGCCAAGAAAGTGTTTATCATAAGCATAAAGTTCTAGTATAGCAGCACATATTTTTTTTTTTTTTATATACTTTGACAGGAGCAGAGTTAAGTGAATTTCTTTCTTTCTCTTTTTTTTTTTTTTTTTTTTATTTTTTTAAATAATTCTGGCAAGAGTTGTACAAAGAGAAAAATACAGATATTGGTTTATCTGTTTCTTTCACTCTCAGTAGCTCCTTACATCTTAGTGGCTTTATTGTTTATTTTTTTTAATCATTTTACTCCAAAATGATTAAAAAAAACAAACTGATATATATCAATGGATAGAAAAATATGATTCTGAACGAAATTTTAAATTTTATTAAATGTATTAAACTTTAATTTAAAAAATCAGACTTTCATTTTTCCCTTTTTGTTATGGGGACAAATTGTCCCGTCAACAAACAGACCAGTGAACCAGATGCCCATTTGAAATTTCATTTTCTTTATTTACATTTTGGTTTTGTCTTAATTTTTTTAAGCAAACAGAAAATCTTAAACATTCTGACAAGTATTTATTTTTTCATTCAAACTCCAGAAAAGATTTTTTGCCCTGCCTTGTTACCCAGCCATGGTTCTTTGCTGATGAAAACATTTTTACAAAACCAAACTTGGAATGAAAAGTACACATTCAAGCTCACAGGTATGAGAGATGAGGATCAAGAAATCCAAAATAGTGTCAACAAACAACTGAAACTAATAAACAGGTAATTATTTTGATGGCTGTATTTTCTTTATTTTAATCATACTTTTAAAAATATATATATTCTTTTAATTAAAAAAACTTGTTTAACTTACACAATTATTTTATTTTATGTATTATATATATATATGCAATAATTTTTTTTTTTTATATAATGGAGTTCAAAGTTGGGCATTTCATCCTGTTTTCAAAATATAACATTGTTTCCCAAGAAAACAATAGTTAATAATAATATTAACTTGTTTTGTCAGTAATTCACAGAAAACCAAAAATTTTATCCCACTTTACAAAACATTTCTGATTCCTAGAAGATTTAAATTTTTTTTTTTTTAATTCTTGACTCTTTCTTTCTTTCTTCTTTTTTTTTTTTTTTTTTTTTTTTTGTCTATCTTTTAATGTTTGGTAGTTGAGTCAAGCAATGTAGTTGTTTGTGTGTGTGTAATATACAGGGTTTAAAAAAAATAATGGGAATATCTTGTTAAATGGAAGTTTTATTAATACACAGTTGGTTAACTTTTGGCATCAATCACAGCTTTAATATATCACCATAATTGAGAAACTTTTGGCAAAGTCTCCCCATAGATACCCTCTTGTAAGGTCACTTGCATAGCAGAATCCTAGATACATTTGTGAAAAAACATTTACACAGAAGACATGTCTTTTCCCACATGATAGACAGAAAACAAGCCAGCAAGTCTGATCATGATGACATCATCATTTGGCACAAAGAAATTTGAAGAGGAGTCTACTAGAAATATTGCTTTCAAGAATTTTATCAAGCATGAAGACCATTTGAACACTTTGTTCTAATCTTCTTTATCTATCAATAAAGAATATCAAAAACTGTGGAAAGTTGTTTGCAGATTGCTGGTACTCTCTCATGGACAGGCTTCAGTGGAGAGAGGTTTCTCAGTTAATAAGGAAATTTCCACTTACAATATGAAACAGCAGATTCTGGTTGCACAGCACATTATCACAGATTGTTTGACCACAGTTGGCAGTGTTGGGAATGTTCTCATGACTAAGGCTCTTTGCAGTGCTTCCAATACCAGAATGGCATACAACCAATATCTTGAAACTGAGAAGAAAAAGCTTAACAAAAATGGAAATCTATGCTTATAAAAATTGAAGAATTGAAGACCAAAAAAACACAAGCTTGAACGTTGCACACAAGATTGCTCAAGTAATTCGACAGTTATGTGGAGGAAGCTGAGCAGACTCAGAAGTTCACACTTATTGCAAAGTCCAATGCCATGCAAAGAACTGTAAAGGAAAAATCCATAAAGATATCCAATTTGAAAGAGGAGCACTAAAAAATGTTAACATCACTTAGTTCTGTGCCATGAAAGCCATGAGTAGTAGGGCTAGCTAAAATGTGTAGTCTTTTGAGAACATTTTGTATTTGTAGTTCTGTTCATTAAAACTGGTATATTTTACAGGAAATTTGTAGCAGTAATAATTAAAATGTAGTACAAAATTTTCAAGTGCAGTAGAACTCTAAACTGTGTAGAATGTTACACAAAATGTGTAACATAACCAAGAACAGTCTTCATCACTTGGATTTGTTCACTGCTTTCATGTGATCCATTTGACTTGAATTATTGTGATCAGCTGTAACTTTTCTTTGAAATCTGATATGTCAGTCTATTAAGATAAATCACAAAGTTTGTGTTTTTGAAATTTATGAATATTCACTTTGTGTCTGTATGCATGCATGCATGTATGTATGTATGTATGTGTATATGCCAGTTTCAGTCCTTCAAAATTCATAACATAGTCCCGGAAAAGTTCTGTATTTTTTTTTACACAGATTTGTATATGTATACATTTTCTTTTTTTCTTAGTGATCTCATGTCATATCTTCCTTCATCAAAGTTTGGTGTTGCCCAACGTTGTCTCTTGGCTGCTAAGTAAGTGACATATTTCTGTTTACATTTTGAATATTCCCATCATGCAATTATTTTTTTATAATTTAATATGGTTGATTTATTTAGTCAGCCATTGTTGGATATTTTCCAAAAATTCACATCATAGATTTTAGATCCAAAAATATGTATTTTGTTTAATTTTTTTATTATGTTTATTTTCCAGATTATTTGGTGATGAGGCTGAAGTCCATTTCTGGACAGTAGCTCTCCACTATATGAGGTCAGAAAAGGTAGCACCTATGAGTAAGGTAAGTTCTATTGTACTCCATTAATATGACTGATCATAACTGAAATTCTGCTCTTATTTAATTATAGTTACTAAGCTTAGTTAGATACAAGGTTATAATTGTGGAGTGCTCTTAGGATAGAACTCTCTATAGTAATAATTGTCTGTGAGACTAATTATATATTTGAAGAGGAATTGATAAATGATCTAGGTTTCATAGCAGCAACTTTGTCAACTTTTACCTTTATGCCTTTCTGGAGGTTTTTATTGCTAAAGACACATTTGCTAATTTTTGCCAATTTATCTTTTTGTCTATTTTGGCATAAGAAGATAAAACACCTTCCAGGTAGGTAAATCCTGACTGTTTCCAGTTGTCAATGAAGATAAAATTCAGGAGATGCTCTTGTTGAAGCACAAGCTGATAGTAGATTACAGTTTTCTTCAGATTGACTCTTAAAGGTTTCTGTGGCCTTTACAAAACAGGATGATATTTCTATTATTGCTCCCCATCTTCTCAGGACTGCAGTATATTAGATATAATTGCTGACAGTATAGAAAAGGCACTTTCTCTCTATCCATCTGTGAACATCTTTGTCTTCAGTGACTTTAATGCTCACCACAACATGTGGCTTAAACATTCTAAGGGTACTGATGTTGCTTGTATTTAGACATTAATTTTTTCCATTGTCCAATACCTTACTCTAATTGTGGACTTTCCTACTCATTTCTTTAGCAAAACCAAGCAACAGGCTTCTCTACTTGATTTATATCTTACCTCCTCTCCTCACCAAACTTTGCAACACTGCCCTTTTGGTAACTCTGACCACCCTGTGGGATCTATTGATATTTCATTCAAAGCATCTATTAAACAGGAACCACCTATTCATAAAACCTCTTTCTGCTACCAGCATGCTAATTGGGACTCACACTCCATGATTTTCTTTATGATGTCCCTTGGACTGACATCTTCAACCTCCAAAATGAGAATTGCACGACTGAGGTTTCTTATTTGGTCAAAGCCAGTATGAACACTTTTATCTCTTGGAATCATAGTTCACACCAGTATGCTTGGCCTCTATAGCACATAGGAACCACCATTTTCAGTTATACCAGCATGACAACTCTCATTCCAACAGGCACCTAATCATTGCTACTTGTAATAAATGTAAACAAGTCTTTAAAGGGGTTAAGTCTCTGGTTGCCAAGAGAATGAGGCACTGCATAGCATCTAACAACTTTGACTCACATGATTACTGGCAGCTCTGTAATAGGGTATTAAGTAAGTGTAAGGTCTCTAATCCTCCCCTCTTCAATCAATTTGAGGTGTTAACATCCTCTGTTGATAAAGCCCAATGCTTTGCCTGTAAATTGTCTTCAAACTACTTGTGACTCATCTGGAGTATCCCTGCTAAACTTCCTATTTAGAACTGAGTCTCTGTTGAGTGATAGGCATATAACCTCTTCTGTAGTGTTTGCTATCATCTCTAACCTAGATCCCCATAAAGCATGAGGATCCAACAGTATCCCTGTAATAGTCATTAAGAAGTGTGCTGCCGAACTGGGTCCTGTTTTCTCTAAACTCTATAATAAATGCCTTGCTGCCTCCTTGCCTGATGGGAGTCATCATCAGTTAAAGTTTTTAAGAACTCTGTTGAACCATCCATCCCTTTCAACTATTGGCCTATTAGCCTTTTACCTCTTTTTGAAAATCTCTAAGGCCCTAATCAGTGCTGTATTGCTTCATCATCTCTCATTTGCGGAGCTGGTTTTTGTAGCATTGGACATCTTGAAAGCTTGTGACAAGGTTTGGCATACAGGTCTTCTCCACAAGCTGAAAAGTTATGGTGTCTCCAGTCATTTTTGAACTGATCCAATCTTTCCTATCAAATTGTGAAATGAAGGTTATCCCGAACAGCCACTTGGTCCTACTCTATTTTTAATTTTCACCTTCCCGATGACATCAGCTCTTGACTTGGAATCTATGCTGATGACCATTTACTCCTGCTTCGATTGGCTGATCAGTCTGACTAGGTCAAAATGACAACAAGCCTGAGAAACCCCTCTCTACCTTCCACCAGCATGGCTGATGCTAACCTCCAGGAAAGTAACTCATTGCACCTTCTCAGATTAACATTCACAGCTGATATGAAGTGGAAAAGTCTATATTGAATCCATTGCTAGATCAGCTGCTAAGAAATTGGGTCCACTGTGTCATGCAAGACAATTTTTCTCTCCAGAATTTATCTTGCATATCTATGTCTACCATTTGCTCATGCTTAGCATATTGCTATCACATATGGTCCAGTGCTCCTGCTATTTACCTTGAGCTCCTTGATAAGATCCAAAGAAGAATCTGCAATATTATTGGTCCTGATCTGGTGGCTCAGCTTTAGTCAATTTCCCACTGTTGTAAGGTTGTCTCTCTGTGCATTTTCTATAAATACTTTTATGGTAATTGTTTGGATGAGCTCTTTGCTATGGTACCTAGACTTTTTAAATTTAAGTACAGTACTAGTTGGTGTCAGCATCTAATCAATTTACAGATGTAAATGTAAATTCTATGCTAACAGTTTCTTTTCTTGCAATTCTTGCTTGTGGAACTCTCTTCTGGTTCCATGCTTTTCAGCCAACTTAAATCTGCAAAAATTTAAAGGTAATGTCAATTGCTATCTACTGTCATCCTGATCTTTTTCTTCTTGCTCATTATTAATATTTGTTCCTAATTCTACTACACCATTTAATCCATTGTGTCTTAGTGGTTTTACTTCCTTGAATGGGGTAAACCCATTAAAAAAAACACATCTCATTTTTGATAAAAGTTCCTGAATTTTTTGTTTGTTTTCATCAAATCAAACTCCTTAATAAATTGATGACTTTTTAAATATTTCAAGGATGGTAGTTTCCAGATGGACAGAAGAATCATTTTTTGGAATACATCATCTTCTATTTGGGGCTGTAAACTTTTTTTAAAAGTCTTATCCTTTTGAAGACAGTTGTCTCTGAATATTTTTCAAGAGGCTGCTTCTCCTCTTTGAAGTAGAAGCTGAGCTTAGAGTGGATGAGGATGTGGGATGCTCTGTCATTGGTATTACTCTTGTGTAATTGATATCTATTATGTTTCTCTAATACACAGGCATTCAGTCTCTGAGGTTTGTTAGTGCTTTGAACAAAGGTGATGCATCTACATAATTTATAGCATTTTTTTCTTGGGAAATAAAATATTGGTGATACACAGTCCTTGTTCTACACAAAACTCTTAAGACATCCATTGTTATTGCATTTTCACTAAACCAGACTTCCCAAGAATGTCCTCCCAGATGTATGGTCCAGTTTATTTGTAAGAAGGAGACACATGGAATGATAGTGTCAGAAGCTTATTTTCAGCTTGCCTGAGCAATAAAGTGTAGATTAGATAAATGGCCTTTATCTAAGAAACCAACTTTGCTGCTAGTAACAAAATTAATATCCAGCTTTGCAAGTTTAAGTGCAATTAAAACAGTGATGTTGTGCTCTCTTACAGTCTCACATTGCCCAGTATTGTTCTTGGGCTCCAGCAGGCAAGTTTGCCTTAAATGTCATTTGACCACTTTGAAACTTTGAAGATGCCCATTGGTCATTGTAGGTCAGCTGGGATGGATACAATCAAGATTTTTTTTTTTTTAAGGCTACCTTTCTCTCCATTTGGATAGGACTACTTAGTCATGCAGTGTGCTACTAAATGATGTGCAGTTGTTTCCAGATTCAACATCAAGTAATCACTTCTCTGAGCTGTGTGCATTCAGGGTATGCACCATGATTTCTAGTATAATTTGCCATTTGTTAAGTTTACTCTATTAAGTTTAGGACATAAGTGGAAAGTTTTCAGGCCGTGCAGTGAAGTTTTATGGTGAAGTTCACTGTGCATACTATTGGCTGAAAAATTTGTCATGGCACATCAAAGGCGGGATAGAGGAAGACTGATATGACATAACAGCTTACTACTCTTTTCTTTGTTTCTTAGTAAAAGTTAATTTTAATGATTCTCACCAACCAGGCATTTAGAGGTGGATTGTAAGACAGTCTATTAATAATTTCTGTTTGAATTTTAGGGATGAGGAGTTATCATCATTACTTACGCTATTGACATTTGGACTATTGTCCTCATCTTTCTTGTTGTTATCACATTTTGGCTGTTCAGTCCTCTGGCCTTCATCAGGTGTATATCAATCTGAGTAACCTACAGGGAAATCTGAACTCAACTCATTATTTAATCTATGGTGGTTCTTCATGTTCCACTACCCATGTCTAGGGATATCTTATCTAGGTCTTATTTTTAGTATTGCTCAGTTATTGCTTGCCCTGTTTCCACTGTTCAAGTACACACTGCCCAGACCAGAGATTGAACTCACAATTACTATGTGACCAAATTCACAAACCAAAGCTTTCATCCACTAGGCTTCTACTTTATTCCAATTTGGCATTTGATCAAATTCACCAAAGTGTATTTTAATAAGAAGAAAATAAGAGACTATAGAATTGTGTCATTGAGCTCCACCCCACCCTGCCTAATAGCCTATTTATGGCTGGAAGATAAAACAGGGATGCAAAGTTTATTCATTTATTTAATGGTTTTCAATTGATTATTGAACTTGTAATCAAAGGGAATTTGCTAATTTTCAGCACATAAATTTGCTTTACTGGTATTTTTACAAAAGTTTTACAACTTTCAAAAATTGCCTTTTTCAGTCCTTTGACAAATACACTATTTTGCTTTTTTTCTTTCTTTGAATTCATCTTCTAAATTCAGACAATTTTTGATAGAATGATTGAAATTTAAATCTATTTCAATATAAGGCAAGCAGTGAATAGGTATAATGTTTCATGTCTAACTTGCAAGGTTACCTTATGCAATTGTAAAAACTAAAAATAGACTTTATGGTCATACAATCTGTTAGCTAGCTTTTTAGCAAGCCTCAGGCAAATTGCATTTTTATACATGTAATGACCATGCGCGGAAGCGTCTTTGAACTGCGTGTGTGTGTGTGTGTTTTCGCTGAGAACACCTTGAAGTACCATAATGGACTTGACCAAGCACTACAAGAAGACGCGCGAGTCGTTTGGTGTTGTTTTTTGGGTGACAAAAGCCATCGTGGTCGGTCGGTCATCCATTCGTCAGCAGCAGTCGTGGGTGCCGTTTGCCGTCGTAAAGCGTTCGTTTCAGGTTCGCAAGGTGGTGTTCATTTTAATTTCGCAAAAAGGAGTTTTTTTTCCCCCTAATTCCCATTTTCTCACAAGCTATTTTGGTATTATGGCCTTCAACCCGAAGCTGATACCACTGTTCAACGGAAGCCATTCTGAGACAGTCGGTAGTGGAATGGTTGGAGAAGGCGGAACTGATATGTCAGTTGAGTGGTGTGAAGCGAATTGAGTGTGTTATCCTGATGCATTTTTCATGTGCCGCATATGCTGTGTACCAACAATTGAGTGAGGAGAAGCACGCAGACTTCAATTGCGTTAAGCATTATACACAGCCTTTGCCTTAGACCCTTCTCCACATGGAAGCAGTTTGCAGCACGTTGCCTTCAGCCAGGGGAGACGGTCGACGTCTTTTTGGCAGAACTGCGCAGACTTGCGGTTCTGTTTGGTGGCGTATCAGAAAAGTGTTTGCAGTGTGCATTCGTTGCTGGATTGCCTGAGCATGCAGAGAAGCTTTTAAGAGCGTCATCCCAGATGGAAGACCTGGATTTGTCACATGTGCTGGCACGAGCTCGCACTATCTTGAAGAAGTGCACTGGTTCTACAGAGCAGAACGCAGTGGCTGCACAGTTGAAGGAAACGAATGTGCACACGAGGTGCTATAAATGTGATGGACCCAATCATAGGGTGAGTGATTGTCTCCTGGGTCGTGAACCATCCAAAGGTGCTGGTACCAAGCATTGACGGACCATCACCTGCTATTGATGTCATCGGCAAGTGCATATTGCTTGGTGTTGTCCGGAAAACGAACAAGGGGGCGAGAATTCAGCGCCAATCTCCTCCCGAAAACCCTTGTAAATCGCGCATTGCCTGTAGTGACAGTTCATATCGATGGAATACCACGTACAACTCTGGTGGATACAGGATGCACACAATCACTAGTCCACAAGTCATGCTGTTGAGCATGGACAAGAAAATCAACACGCATGCTTACAATAGACGGAGGCGCACTTGACTGCTGTGGAATCGGAGTGGTACAAGTTAGCGTTGGTGCAAAGCTGTCCATTGCTATGGAAGTCCTAGTCGTCATTGCTGCTCGAACTAGACGCCATCAAACAGTTGGGAGGAATATCTGTTACTGCCACTGGTGAGGTAAAGTTTCCGCAGTGTGTCGAACCGGTCATTGCTGACATCACAATTACCAAGCCCAACTTTAAAGTAGAATACGATGAGACCACTCGAAGATGGACCGCATCTTGGAAATGGGCTGGCAACCAACCTCTGGGTACGTTAAGAAATAGACTGGCAGAATATCCAGCTCCCACACAAATTCAGGAGGAGTATGATCAGGAACTCCAGATGTGGATAGATAACGGCTGGCTGCTTCCTTACCTGGAGGAGGAGCGCAGACCCCCAAAGTGTTTAATCCCCCTCATGGCCATTCTGCAGGAAAACAAGCAGAAGGTTCAGCCCGTTATGGACTATCGGGAACTCAATGAGTACGTTGACATGTACATGGCCAATGCAGATGTTGTTCTCAAAAATTACGGAAATGGCGATAGCAAGGACCAAATGCTGCAGTGCTGGACCTATCTGCAGGTACACATCGACAAGTCCCTTTGGCCATTCCAAACAGTGGAGATCAAGGGACAAAGGTATTGTCTAACCTGCTTAGGATTTTGGCTCAATGTTGCCCCTTTAATCATGCTGGCCATTGTTAGCCAGGACGAGATCATCAACGCAGCCTCCTCCTCTTATATTGACAATGTTTTTGTAAATGGCAGTGTGTGTTCTGTGGTCTGTGTCAAGGAACATTTGGAGCAGTTTGGTCTGTCAAGTAAGACCCCGGAGTGGCTAAGAATTGGCACACACATGTTGGGATTGCATGTCTGGAAGGAGCAAGGAAAACTGCGATGTCATGGATGTGAACTTCCGGTAGCCCCCGATAAACTTACCTGCCGAATTGTCTTCTTGCTGTGTGGGAAGTTGACTGGTCATTTTCCGGTATGTGGTTGGTTACGTGTCACCACGGCATTTGTGAAGCGGAGGGCAAACACTGTTACCACTGGATGGGACGATAAAGTGCAGGACCCTTTTCTAGCCCAGATGATCGACAACATTTTTAAGAGACTAGCCCAGGACAATCCAGTGACTGTATCAGTGAGCAAAATGTAACCGTGTGGGTAGATGCAAGCTCCTTAGCCACCAGTGTGGTTGTGGAGAGCAATGGCGCCATGGCAGAAGACGCAAGCTGGCTCCAACCGGTGTATGAAGACAAGCACATCACTTTGGCTGAGCTTGATGTTGTGTTGCGAGGTGTCAACAAGGCTAAAACCATTCATTTACGGACAGACTCGGCATGTGTGCATCACTGGGTAGCTGACACCCTGTCCAGACGGACAAGAGTGCGCACCAATGCAGCCTCCGAGATGCTAATCAGACGTCGGATAACCACTCCAAGAGTTGGCCTTAGAATACAAGCTGAACATTGATGTAGAGCTTGTCAAGTCGTACAACAATCGAGCCGACCAACTTACTAGAGTACCGCAGCGATGGTTAAATGACATGCACAAAATAATGGAACCCAGAGAACTTATGTGCGCTGTGGCTGAAGAGTGAGATGTTGCTCAAGTATGAGCCATTCATCAATCCAGCGGACACCCTGGTGTGAAGAGAACATTCTATTTTATGAAGTTGATCGACCCGAGAGTAACAAAAGCTGAGGTGCGAGCGGTGGTTAGGGGATGCAAGGAATGCCAGTCAATCAACCCGGTCCCAATGCGTTAGAAACCGGGCAGGCTTGATGTCACGGAAAATTGGCACAGGGTTGCGATGGATGTAACCCATTTCGGACATCAACTATATCTGACGCTAATAGACTGCAGCCCCAGTCGTTTTGTTATTTGGAAGCCCTTGCACCGCCAAGACTCTGCTAGCATCATCAAGCAGTTGTAAGTAGTGTTTTGTGAAAGAGGGCCGCTAATTGAGCTGCTTACGCATAATGGCGCAGCGTTTTGTGGCGAGAGGTTTGCCGCTTTTGCAAAGATGTGGAATATACAAGTACAATTTTGCTGTGCCCACGTACCATCAGGGAATGGGATAGTTGAGAGATCCCATCGTACAATAAAGTGCATTGCGACGAGAACACAGTGTTCAGTTTTGGAAGCTTTATATTGGCACAACGTTACCCCAAAGGACAATAAAACAGCTTCAACTGCACTGGCAAATGCAACCTATACCTACAGTGTCTGCATTAAGGGTATTCGTTGCAGCTTTGGTGCGTGACAACACAGTTGCCAATCCTTATATGGTAGGAGAGACTGTCTTGGTGAAAAATCCGCACGGAAGGTGTACGACACAGTTCAACAAGGGTACGGTGACACAAATTAATAGTCCACACTCCGTCTCTGTTGATGGAATACCGCGCCACATAAAAGATGTGCGTCCAGCGTGCGGGAAGGATTATTCCGTCAGCAACCACGTTAGTTCTTCAGATAACGATGAAGCCCCAATGATATATATAAAATCACAGGAAGAGCACACCTCAGAGAGTAGCACACCTAATGAACCTATGCGGGATGAGCTCAGTGAGACGTCTGAAGAGAGCACCACTGAGGAAGCGCTTGAGACCATACCACTGAAACTGAGCACTAGGCAGAGATGGCCTGCCCCACATTGTGTGATCTCAAGATCAGGGAAGAGTGTTTGCTGTCATAAAGTGTTTGGAGGAGTCATGCATTCGTTTCAGGTTCGCAAGAAGGAGTTTGTTTTTTTTTTCCTAATTCCCGTTTTCTCACAATACATTTCCTTTTTTTCTCACCTGAAGATTTTCCAATCATTGTACATTGTAGTGTAAAATTGTGATAAAATGTATTTGATATTGTCTGCCTTTAAATGCTCCACCACAGGACATCACTTGTTACAAATACATTTTGGTGTTGTATATATGCATGAAATATCAAAATTCTAAAAGTTTTCTTAATTTTCTCTTTTTGCAGACAGTGAGCCGCAGTGTTTCTGAAGGAGCAGCCGGGGATTTATTTATTCCACTGACTCCAAACAACAAAGAGACACACGATCTTGTTGTGTTCAACAGTCCACAACATGAAGACACAACCATGTTGTACCAACAGTATCGAGATGAACCATTAGAGAAATGTTATGATGTTCTGCAGGATAGTGCTACATTCCAGGTCAGTAATTTTCTCGTGCTTTGAACTAAACCGTCAGAGATTACTAACCTACCAATATTAAATTAGAACAGGCATTACTTTTTGGACTGACTTAGAATATTATTCTCTCTCCTAGAGTTTTTTTATCCTTGAAATGATTTACGTACATTCTTTTCTTTGTTACCTTGAAAATGGCTGCTATAGAGTCATGGTTACCCAGCTTGTGTCAATCTACAAATAAAAGTTGATAGTTGGCACCTGCCAAGGAGCAAGTTTTAGCATGTCTCTGAGTATTTTTCATGATTGCAATAAGGGATGAAATTTAGATCACATTACAGAGTACTGAATGAAAATTGAAGGATTGCATTTCTGGTAATTGTGTCTGTAAATGACAGAAAAGAAGTGTTGATTTGTAAGGTTATTTTTCAGTCACTTTATCTACCTTGCCGGCTTTCTATTGTGACACTCTTCTCTCTTTTCAGAAATCTCAGTTGGACCGTATTGCCCTCCATGACAGCAAAAGGGCTTCATATGAAAACACAAAAAAATGTGCTGAAAATTACGTTTTACTTGGTCAGACTGATCGAGCTGTTCAGCTTTTACTAGAAACAGAAGCAGACAATGACAATTATTATGTAGACAGTCTGAGGTGAGAGGCAGGATTTTAACCAGTATATGGAACAGTTTTTAGATGATGTTTCATAAAGTTTTTTTTTTTAAGATATCAAAATATGGAAATTCTATGATTTCTATACAATGAAATTTCTAATTTGTGTAATTGTTGCAGTAATTTTGTAAAAGTGATCTATTCTTTACAGAATGTGTAATATATTCATGTGTATAAATAATTAAAAAGAAATCTGTTGTTGGACCTGAAGTGAATTAAAAAAGTAAAGTCAAAACTGCAAATTAAAATTTTTTCTGAACACTCTTTACATATCTCTATATATTCTTGTAGAACAATTGGTGCTAATTGAAATCAGAATTACTGAGTGCCAAAGACAAAAATATCTTTGTCTTATTGTGAAATGCAAAATCATTTCAACATGAATCAGATATCCATTTAATTATTTGTATTAAGATTCAAGATCAATGTAATATGAGTTTATTCCTCCTTTTGTAACATGTAAATTTTTTTTTTCCATGTCTGAAACTTGTCACCTTTTCTATCATGCACAGATTTATCCAGGTTTTTGCAACAAAATTTAGCCTTAAAATTGTAAACAACTGAAACTGCTTTTTATTTCTTTAAGATTTATATATTGTCATTTTATTAGAAAACATGTATTTTAATGTTTTATTTTTGCTTCATTTCCTTTTGCATTCTTTGTAATCCTTTACTTTCTTTTATTATTTCTTAGAGCCTGTCTTGTGGCCAGCATTCGGTCATCAGGAGCAAGCCAAAGTACGATTAAACTTGTGGCTACTAATTTGATTGCCAATGGCAAATTGTCAGGTTGGTTTGTTCTGAACAATTTTGATATAGACAAGGTAACCAAAAAAAGTCCTTGCCATTTTAAATTTTTTATTTTAAAAAAAAAAAGATATACAGCAAATTTAACATAATGTTAATCCACAAAGTAATCTCCATTGGCATCCAGAACCATTTGCCAATGTGCCTCCAGCTGCACAATACCATAGCAGTAAAAATCAGGTGTTTTGGACACAAAATCTGTGAATGCCTGCCACAATTTTGCCTCATTTGTAAAGGATTTCTCATGATGGTGGTTGTCCAGGGAATGGAAGAGGTGGTAATCTGTTGGTGCAAAGTTCAGGGAGTAAGTTGGATGAGACAGTATCTCCCAACCAAGTTGCCATATGGTACATCCCTGGCCACTCATGGCACATGAAGCCTGTCATGGAGCAACAATACACCTTGTGATTAACCAATACTGGCTCCTTCTGCTTCAGTGCCTGTTGCACATATTCCAACTGCACCTAGTACAGTGATGGTTTGGCCTGTTGGTAGCAGCTCATAGTGCACCACTTGATGACTAGTCCACCAGATACAGAGCATGATCTTGCATGGGTGTAGAGATAGTCTTGTGGCTATTGGTTTGGCTATTGTCCTAATCTGGTTCATCATCCAGGAGCTTTGGCTGACCACTGCAGAGTCCATATACATTTGTGTAATAGTGATCACTTTTCCCCCACACAATGTAAAAATTGGCAAACACTTTTTTGGTTACCTTATACAATGGTGAGGAAATAAGGAAAATTGAACTAATCATTCAAGTGTAAAAAGCCTTCCATCTTTGTCTGGATTTAATTGCTGACCAAGGGCTCCATTGAGAAACATGCAACCATCTCTGTCCCAAAACAGACTTTATAAACAACCAACATCATTTTAAAAATATGTTCAAGCAATTGGTTTTTGTAAAATATGAGATATCTAATTTGTGTCATTGTTACAATAATTTTGTTGGCGTGAGCCATTCTTTACAGAATTTGTAATATATATGCATAAATAACTAAGAAGAAATGTTGTTGGACCAGATTTAAAAGGTACATTTTTAAATCATGGATTAGTTTTCACTTCAATCTGACATTTTGCTCTACAGCAGTCAATTGAATCCTATTTAAAGAGAAAGCATTAAAATCTAATATGGTTTATTAAGAAATAGAAGTGTTTGAGTGTCCCTCATAAAGCAGTGGCTAGCATGCTAATCTTACAGACTGTTGCTGTGTAGGCAATATGTTCTTTACTGGGCACTCTACTGTTGTGACCCTGTGCCAGACAATTTTCTACTTTTACTTCAGAGTCAACCTTTTTTTTTATTACATTTGTTTTCAATTTAAGCTTTCTTCATATGCATTTTTTTTTTGTTTTTAAGAGGGCATTCAGTTGTTATGTTTGATTGATAAAGGACTGGATGCTTGCCGCTACCTGCAGACTTATGGTGATTGGGACCAAGCTGTGTGGCTAGCTAAGGTATGTAATTCTTGTACAAAGAGTATATTAATCCATCTATTCATAGCTATGTCGCTACTTAAACACCTGCAATGTGCTTTTCCCAAAAACATAATGAAACTATCAAAAATTTCCTTAGTGCACACAAATATTTTAATGATTTAATCTGAATGAAAAAAAAATCTCCTGTTCATGACATAAAACGGGTCCACATAAAATTCACAACAAATTTGGAATATGTTACAGTTTCAGCTGATATATCCATTTACCTTTCCCAAGCATATGTTGTAATATCTGATGATCTTTAGATGTCAAATAAAAAAGGCTGATTGTAGAAATGTAATAAAAGCAAGAAGCATAAAGACACTAACCTGAATGTGTAGAATCTTGTATAATATTTTTCACTTTAAATAAATAATTTTGTATATGTGCAATTTTATAAATATTTTTATATTTCCTTTATCTTTGCAAGAATTCTCTTGATTCATTTTGTCACTGAATAATTTCTTTTGTAGGCCACACTTAATTATTCTGAATATAGTGAAGTCATGAAAAGATGGGCTGATCATTTGTGTTCACCTCAAGTCAGTCAAAAAGTAAGTATTACATTTCTTTATTTTCTGGAAGACATGATACTTGTAATGATTGCTCATTATTGGATAATAGGAATTGTAAGATGAACTGGTGAATCTAATAAGATATACAACCTGATAATATTTTGGTTTTTCTATAATTTAAATAACTATTTTAGTTTATATTACATGCTTATATATAATTTCAAACTGTATCTCTGCATACAATTAACATTACTGACTTTTTCCATATAATGCAGCCAACTTCTATAGCAATGAGGCTAGGCCTTATTGGCCAACAGCAACACAACTGCCATCTAAATTAGATTCCAGTGCCAATTACTAACAAACACCAAATGGTTATTATTAAAAGGGACAAGTCACACAAACAATAGATATGTGACTATATATCAACTTTACAGGACATTTATTTTGAGAACAAAGAATTTTTCAACCTTTTTATCTATAAAAATGTTTTACTTGTATGTATTTGGAAAATCTTTTATCCACATGGTAAAAATAATTGTGAATATCAGTTGTGATTGTAAAAGAGATTCTGACAAGCACATATTCAAAAAACAAGAGCAAATATTTTGCTGTTTCCAGTTTAGGCTTGTCTTTTAAGAAAAGGTCACAACTTTTTCCGACTATATTTGCCAACCTTTAAGATGCTGGAAGAGTTCATAAAAGTGAATGTTATTTGTCTAATCCAAAAACTGGCTTCAACAAAACTATTAAATTTGATCTTAACTTCATTGAAATACTCAAATGCACAAAATTAAAAGGTGATATCTGAATGGTGCTTTTCTTAAATTCTGTATCATTTGAAAATTACTTGTTAATTTGATTGTTGCTTATTTGCAATAATGATTAGCAACAAGTCAGTTGGCTCATTCAAGATTTTATGTTGAAATCAGTTAAAGCCAGGAAATTGATTGTCATTTTTATTGCGGGTGAGGACAGTGAAAATAAAATATAAATAAAAAAAAATTATTAAAAATAGAGTAATACAAATTAATACATAAAACTTTTAAAAATATTTATTTGTGCATGTATTTTGAATAACTCCTATTTAAATGTGTTTTCATTAATTTTTTATTTTTTTACTCATTTTTAAATATTCCTAGAAATAAAATTTGAGTTAAGTACATAAAAAGTATCAGCAGTTTGATGATTTCCTCTTTAAATCTGCCTTAGTATTCAGTTTGAGTAAATGAGTTTTGATGTCAACATAAGGAAATATTTCTCACTTCAAAGTCAAAATAGACAAAACTATTTTCCTTTCATTTTTCATAATTGTAACTGAGATATGGAGAATTTTGTTTCAGTTACTTTCCTTAGAGTATAAATGAAATTTATGTGTTAAAGATAAAACTTTTATAAAATTATCAACAGGGTGGTTTCCAGTCCAAAAGCAAAAGGTCTAATGATCAATCTGTAAAATCACAAGGTATACCTGGTAAAATTACATATGTTATTTATCCACACTACTGCTTGAACAAGGCCATACTTTAAGTGGAAATTCCATGTGATCATGAAATAGTAAGGAAAATGGCTCAGTTTCCTTTAACACTTCCTTATTAGGACACCTCAGGGATTAACCTTGACACTCTCAATAGTAAAGGTGCTACTTCATGGGGGATGGCCCCTGGTGCTATGTGTCTTGTACTTGAACACAACTACAAATGGTACAAATAACATCAGGATAATCTTCAAAAGTGGTTCAACACATTGCAGACACATAACTAAGGACTGTGTGTATGCCATCCCATGTAGCTGTGGTAGAACCAGGCCACCCTCTTAAGGTAAGACTGCATGAACATCATAAAGCGGTAACACAAGGGGGAAATAGAAAAATCAGGCATAGCTGACCACATACGGAGGAAAAAGCGTGATCACTGCCCCCTGTATGATGATGTTGAAATATCAGAGAGGATCACTGGAAAATACAAAAACACATAGATATGAATACAATATGGAAATCAGTAATAAGGAGTGCTAGAGAAAAGCAATGAATAACAACAAAAATTGCAATATAAGCTCTGGTAAGAATTAAGGTGAATTATTATTGTAATGAATGACTGATGTATTTCTTTTGTAGAGCAAAGCTGTGTTAGCAATGTTGTCTCTTGGTCAGTTTGTTCGAGTGGCTGAAATATTGTATGGAATGCGTTACTTTGACCGTGCTGCTCGCTTTATTGAAGCTTGTCTGGAATTTGGTCTTCTTGACAAATCTGAAGAAAATGGTATCCTTTTTTTCTCCCCTACCCCAACCATTTTCAGGTTTCAAAAGTAAACTTCTTTAAAGAATTTACTGGAATTTTTTGTGAATGCAGTTTAATTATTTTCTCCTTAATTTAAAGTGAAAATGTATTGAAAGTGTTCTAATTTTAGAATCCTCTAGCATAAATTTATGTACAAGATCATACACCATATCTCCTTTCTTCACAAGATTACTACAGATACAATGTGGGATAATTAAAAGTGATAGAATGGTAATGCTATTATTAACCATTTTTCTTAGGGCTGAATGAAATAGAGCTAAGTTATACATTTAGATACACCAGATATTTCAATTTCAAATTAGTGTGTCTGTATTTTTAACATGTCTTTGTTGTAATTTCTCTTCGTCCCACATATATAAACCATTATTAGCCTGGAGAGGTCCTTGGTATGAAGATAGAAGCAACAAAAATGGAGGATTCTATTGTGCATGATTTGTAAAATAAATAACTTCCACAATATGAAAACATCTTTGATTTTTCAGGCCTTCGTAAATGGTGATTTTTTTTTTTTCCTTAAATAAATGTGCAGCTCCCCTTATTGAGGCCATATTTTTGGAATTCTCTCGTCTCCTTATCAACATGGGTCTGAAGCAAGCAGCTTTATATTACGGACAGATGGCAGGTGAGAAAGGACAATTGCTGTTAAAAGAAGTTGACATTTTATTCAGTTAAACCAAACAGGACATTTCTACTTCCGCAAAGAGCTTTTTTTCCTTCCTTCCTTTTTTTTTTTTTTCTGGTTGTTAGGTGGGGGTAGTCAATTTCAAACTTAATCATAAAATTTAGCAAAATAACAACCCATCCCAAAATAACATTACTTTTTATCATTTTATAGCTGTTATTGTGTTCACCTACTGAGGGGTAAAGATATCACCCCTGCACTTCCAAACCTAGGAATGATCATATATATTTTTAACAAGTCTTTCATACCCTGTTGCCCACCTTGGTGAGTACCATTTGTATATTTGTAAAATCTACAAATATCCATGGTGGGATTGTCATTGACTGCAAATCAGTTATGAAAAGTCATTGTTGCACTTTCTGTAGAATGCTGCCATTTCAAAATGTTCATGTTTGTAAGAATTGGTATAAAATGTGGTGGTCCTTTGTTAATTATTAGCAAAACTTATTTTTCTCTTGTTTATTTGTTAAATATCTACATTCCTTGTGGATCCCAATTCGTTACTCAAAAGGAAAATCCTTTTTGGCAGAATTTTCTAGATAAAACATTTTTTCTCATCAGATTACATTTTTAATCAAACACAGAATATAAAATACATTTTTATATTCATATTTGAAAATTTTTCCAGTGTAAGTAAATTTTGTGTGTGTGTGTGTGTGTGTATATATATATATATATATATATATATATATATACACACACACACACTTAATAACCATGAAAAATAAATTTGAAAAGATTGACTTCACCAAGAGAAACAAGTAAATGTCATGGAGCCTCTTGAGATGGAAAATAGTCTACTAGGAAAAAAAAAAAAAAAAACTACACATTTTTAACTTTGCTGGAGAGAAAAGGAAAAAATCTTCAGTCCGGTGATCCTAATTTCTCTGAAATCCCTTTTAAAATGATTTATTAAAAGATTTAGCTGATAAGGATTTTCCTTTTACCAAACATGAAATGATTTGCCAGTCTTTTTCACACCAAATTTCTTGCACGCAGACCATTTGTATCTTCAATTTTATTTAAAAAAAAAAAAAAATAAAAGCCAGTTTTGTTTTGTTTATAGTTCAAATTGATTTACTAGTATTTTTACTTTATAATAAAATTCAATTATTTAAAATTTTTATCTAGAATTATAACATCCAAAACTTTACAAAAGGATGATTAAGATTAGAGAAAAATCTTTTTTTTTTTTTTATCTGAGTCTAAGAACAACTGTTGCTCTTCATTGACTGCACAAAAAGTCTCTTTCTAAAGAGTGGTTACACATAATTGTGTCCTACAGAAGGCAGAGCACAGTGATTCTTTTTATGTTAAAGATAGATTCTATTTTTATTGAAACGTAATTACCAAGTTCATGAAAATCTAGTGGTAAGTTAGATTACCTTCTCCCCCAAATTTTTAGTTGTTTCCTAAATTTTAAAATCCTATGTCCTACTGGTTGGAAATGACCCCCAATCTGAAAGGATTGGACAAGAGCTTTGTGTAAATAAAACAATTGCTTATATGATTTGTCTTTTTTCCCCCCAAGCCTTCAATTATTTCCTGATTTATAAAAAAAAAAAAAAAACAACTTTTCATCATAGATGGGGTCATTCCATGTCAATTCAATTAAAAAAAAACTTTTTTTTTTCATTTTGATATATGTTGTAGATATAATTTTTAGAAAATCTTGAAAATTTTAAGCCAAAAGTCCTAACTGTTCAAGATGTCACAATTTTTCCATGTGGTTGGCTGACTAAAAAATTTCATTTTTGTTTTTCATCAGGAAACTGCTAATATCTACTTTTTTGTTACACCCTGTGAAAATTCTAAAGGGGCATTTGCATTCTTTGGCTACAAATCTATAAGGGTATCAAATTCCATTAATTTCTGGCCAGTGAATCAGAGGATATAAGGGTTTTTGTGAGGTCTTTGAGTTTGAAAATAGCAGTGTCCGTCAATGTAAAATGATGATTCGGCAAAATTTCAACTTGCGACATCTTGACCGGTTAGGATATTTGCTTAAAATTTTCAGGATTTTCTAATGACTATAATATTTACAACATATGTCAAAATGAAAAAAAGAAAATCTATTTTTTGGGGTTACATTGATTGGTTGAATTGACATGGAATGACCCAGATAACATGTAATGACATTGAAATTTGGGTAATAAAAGACAAACTCCAAAATAAGAAAATGATGACAAAGAGAGAGAAATGCAATTGATTGAATTCATTTCAAAATTTATTTCTATTTGATTTAAAAAAATCTAGTAATCAAAAGATTAATGAAAACAATATTTACATATGAGAAAAATGTGTCACTGCTTAAATAATTGAAGTGGAAAAAAAAAAAAAAAAAAAAAAATTCCATTGTGATTATCTTTTAAGGAGTTTTGAACAGAATCTCTGAACAATTTTCAGACTGACAATTTTTTTTTAAACATTTATACTGCTCTTCGTTTTAAAAATGTCAACGTTTGTTAATCAATAGAGGAAGACCATAAGAGATTCTGTTTAAATAATCCATAGAAATTAAATGTTCTTTACAGAGCAATGCTTGCAATGCAAGTAAAATAATTCACCTCTTCAAAGAAAGGCAACAACAGCAGTTAAGAATCATTTGGAACATGGAGATGTTTATGGTACACATTCAAAACTTAATTTCAAAGGTGGGAGAGGACATTAGAAAGATTTTTCAACAAAAATAACAGCTTCAAAATTTTTTCTGTAAGTCAGTTATATGACTCAAAAGTGAAAGACAATATGCTACAGGAGAACTTCACCTATTGCAAAAAAAAAAGTTTTAAAGCTATACAGTTGATCAAATTGAATTTATGAAAATATTTCTTCTTTAGCCAGTGAAAAGGAGAGAGAAAAACTTTCAGCAGTCAAAGAAGCTGAAGAATTTGGCATTAAATGAGATCAGAGTTCACTGGAGAGAGGAATTCAGCAACTTGGCAGTTGTCGAGCTGGAGTCAAAATGTAAAAGGCCTTTATTAAAGGCAACCCAAAACTCAGGTAAGAATATGGTTGATGTGACCCTAAAGAGAGAAAAAGAAATTACATTATAATTTAGCACAAATTACCCTTAATTCTCACTGGAAAATGAATTCCTAACTGTTAGAAATAATGCTTAATTAAATTGATAAAGAACAATACTTTGCTCTCTCGAGTCTTGTGGATGAGATGATCTTTTCAAAGTCTAGACTTGACAAATTGGGTTCTTCCATTCTAAAAGATATCTCCAATAATGTGGGATGGGTGTGGAGAATAAATAAAAATGGAGGACAAGAAAAAAAAAAAAAAATTTAACCCACAGATTTGAGATCACACTGGTTTTTAAAAAACTTAATTCTAAAGACATTAAAAAAATAATTGATTTTACAAAAATGGGGAAAAAAAAAATTCCTGTGGCACCAATTTTAATAGTTGAAAATAAGGTTATAGAGTGGGTTATATATAAGTAAAATAGAGGACCGTCTACAAAAATGCAATACCTAATATTTAAAATGAATTTGTAATAATGAAAACTCTTTCCAAGAAACAAAATTGCTGTATTTCAAAACTAATTTAAATTGAATGGTAGAAATTGTTTTTTGAAGTTTCTAAAATTTTTGAATTTAGCACCATTTTTAGCAAAGTGCTATAAAAATGTAAATCTCTTTATTAAAAAAAGATTCCAAAAATAAAAAATATACTTTTCTGAAATTGAGGAATATTAGCTGATTTAAAGCATAATTAATCTGATATGAAACCACTTTTCTTTTTTCTTAAGTTTAAAATATCACAGGAATGCCTTTTTCACTGCAATGGTAGCTGGTTTTTAACACCACCATGATAGCCAATGATGGATGGATTGTTATCTAATGTTGTTCTATGGGGGATTTAGCCATAAAAAAAATAATTGAGGAATATAATGTGAACACTTTAAGTGCTTGGTAATTATAAAAATTTAAGAAAATATTCTCCGTAATCTAATGTTTTATTGAATTTTAGAGAATTTGTGGTTTAAATTTACTATAGGTTCCACTCTTCTTTTCTGATAGTGTTGTTTTACACATACAAAAACAATACAAAATTCTTCTAAAAATATTCAGGTGTCAGATTTTTATAAGCCTTATGGTATATATTTAGTAAATATAGTTTTTACTTAATAATCTTTCCTAAGAGTTACACCAGTGAAAGTGAATTTTAAAAGATTTAAAAATATAAATTATTCTAATTAAAATTAAAAAAAAAACAAAACTGAAAAGTTTTTTTCAAGACAATATTGTCCTTAATATATATTATTCATAAAAGCAATTAAAAGTTTTCCTAATTAAATGTCTTAGTTTTATTGCACTGTTTACTTTTCGGTTCAGAGCAGATTTTTGGTAAGATAAAATATTAGAAATAAAAATATACCCAATTGAAATTCTCCAAAGAATTCTACTTTTAACTAATATAGTCATTAAAAATTATCACATTGAATTTCAGAAAATTAAGTGGGTGGAACATTTAAAAAAAAAAAAAAAAAAAGTTACCAAGATTTTCTAATAAACATTTCTAAAATAATGTCATTCATTTGAGAATAAGTCCTGAAAATGTTATTAAATCCTGCAATTATTTGATTTTTGCAAGAATTTCCAAATTAATATCTCACTGTAAAAAAGATGTTAAAATTTGCTATGCTAAAATATAACAGCCACTGATGCAAGAAAAACAAGATTTTTTTTAAATCAAAATTTTGAATGTTCTTAAAAAAAAAAAAAAAAAACTTTTCATCATGGTATGCTGATTTTTGCAATTTTGTCTAAGTATATAAGTGAACAGACACACACATTTTTTATATATATATATATATATATATATATATATATATATATATATATATAAGGTTGGTGCAAAAATAATGTCGTTTTCTCACATAGTAACATATGTGAGAAAAAGACATTATTTTTGCACCAACCTAATATATAGTGGACATTGCTTTGGGTATCTGTCACCATTGGTGACAGAGATATCCAAAGCACAGCCTGATCTTCACCATTTTTATCTAAAGTTTGATAGACTTTCAGCAGTTGGCCTAGAGATGTAAAAGCAACTTTGGGTAAGAGGTTTAAATA
Organism: Acanthosepion lycidas; assembly: GCA_963932145.1. NCBI lineage: Eukaryota > Metazoa > Mollusca > Cephalopoda > Sepiida > Sepiidae > Acanthosepion > Acanthosepion lycidas. Next base: position 136,950,056 of record OZ010577.1, read on the forward strand.
AGCCAGAGTTGATTAGAGCATTTAGTACTTTGTCAAGGTTCAGATGATTCACCTTAATTTTTAAAAACGAACTACAGAAGAGGATTTCCAACAAGCAGCAAGACATTTTATTGTAGTATTTAGACAGAATAGGAGCCAGTTTAGGAGAACATTTCTTAAGAATTATTGCAGGGATACCATCATGTCCACATGATTTGTGAGGATCCAGTTTAGAGATGGAAGGAGAAACCACGGACTGAGTGATCCGCATATCATTCAATAGAGACTCAATTCTAAATGGGACATCAGGTACAGATACTCCAGATGACTCGAGTAGGATTGGAAGAGAATTTACAAACAAAACATTCTGCTTTATCAGATGTTATTATCCTAAATTGAGTGAAGGGAAGAGAGAAGACACTCTTATTTAACACTATTACAGAGCTGCCAGTTGTCACAAGAACCAAACAGACTTAGCCTCTTTAAGGATATATTTACAATTATTATGAGCAAAAATTTTTCCTTTGGTCTATTCATAGTCTTTTTAGATATTTATTTTTTTATTTTAATATCTTTATTTTTTTTTTAAACACACCTTATATTTATTAATTACACAATCCTTTCACCATAATGGATTTCTTTCTTCACCCATAATAATTCAATGATAAATTGTTGGGGTAAAGAAAAGACTGCCAACTGATCGTAACAACAGCAATAGATTTCTTGTTTCTCGGCTGCAACACTTGTAGCCAAATCACAGTTCACACGATAGTCCGACGTAACAGTCCAACACACACCGTAGAGACGACAAAATGGGGGCACAAATCCAACCTTCACTTCTCGCCAACAATAACGCTTGTTCGTCTCACAGCTCAAAAAAAAATCATCTTTTATAAGCGAAAAACGACTTCTGTTCACGGAGAGAATTTTCTGATTGGTCACGCCATTTAGGAGAAGGAAGAACATTAGCATAGCTTCTAGTCATTGATGTAGATTTTTCTGACTACTTTTTGGTAATTTTTCTTCGGCAGATCGCACACAAAACACAAACTTTTTTTCTGGGTACCTGATTATCTCTTTCACTACATTCCCTCCTGTCACATAAGTGACACTCATGGGCAGGCCTCTTTATTCTTAAACTTCTCCGGAGTGGGGCGACTGTTGGAGGAGATTGTGTGTTATGTTCTGAGGATTCTTCTGATCTGACAACCTCACGCACAGAGTCTTCGTCATCTGAAGAATGTTCTGAATATTCTTCTTCTGAGGATTCTTTTGGTCTGACAACCTCACGCACAGTCTTCGCCATCTGAAGAGGTGCTAGCCCTACCTCCAATGGTAATTATTTGTTCACTTTCTGAGCACTCACTGCTAGTGTCACTTGTTGAAGTATCTGTACCTACGTAGCGACGCAAGTTCTTGGTGTGTCTTGGTATGCCATCAACCAGCACAGAGCACGAGTTACTTACTCCAGTGACAGGCCCCACCCAGTACCGAGTTGTACACCTGCTATGTGGAGCTTTTACCCACACGCGATTGCCCAAATCATACGGTGCACGTTCTTTTATCCATTCAGCTGAACGTGTCGCGTCAATGCCTCGTAGCCGGACTTTGTACTGATAAATCATGTTGGCTGGCGCAGTTGAGGGTGATACATTATTGTCTCTCGGAGTAACATTGTACCAATACACAACCTCCATTATGGAACACTGCTTCCAAGAAGCAATTCTTTTGATGCTCCGATGACATCGCTCGATTATGCCATTTTCTGATGGGACATACGCGCAGCGAAATCGAAGGTGTACCCCCCACGAATCAAAAAAATCTTTGAATGGTCCACTTCGGAATGCAGTGTCGTTGTCAGTGAGGAGTTCCGTCAGAGGTCCACGTTCAAAGAACAATGACCCCAAGTGGTCAATGACGCTTGTGGAATCCTGTCGACGCAGACGTCGCCAAATAGTGAACCGGGTTGGGCCACAGTCAATCAGGGTTAAATAGTGATGTCCGTTATAATGGGTGATGTCCATTCCAACACAGTGCCACACCTTGCTCACACTCACTTGTCCTTTTTGCCATTGCACAGGTGCTGGGTCGATGGACTGACACTCCTTGCATTCCCTGACCACTGCCCTGACAGCAGCTTTGGATACGGAGGGATCAATCTGCCTCACGAAATATAGGGTCCGTTTTACACCGGGATGTCCGCTTTGGCAATGCACAGATTTTAGTAAATCTGAGTTACGGTTGCTCGCTGATGTTACACAGACATGTCCTACCGGCTCTACCTTTTTCTTAATAGCGTCAAGCCATTTTTGGGGTACCCTTGTTAAAGTATCGGCCTTGTTCTGATGTGATCTGACTAGCTGTATATCTACGGATAAGTGGTATTCACTTACCAACTTTCCCAGCGTGTCTAGCCACCTTTGAATGAGCATCTCGCTCACAGCCTTTGTACGTATCCTGGTCTTCCCCGTAAGAGTGTCCGCTATCCACTTATACATGCATGCGGAATCCGTGAATAAATGCAACACCTTTGCATTCCATTGAAGGGCCGCGGTTACTCCCCTGATAATTGCGTCTAATTCCGACAGGTTGATATGTTGCGTATCCTTCTTGGGACGCAACCAACACACATCTTCCACAACAGTTTCACCTAATTCAAGAGACACTCCTGTTGCAAGGGAGCTCGCGTCGACCCAGACGTTTATATTCACATCCGTCAACGCACCATTTACCACGTACAGGGTCATCTTGATGCACCCTAGTAATGACTTCCGCTATCATGTGTCTAAGGGAAGCATCATTTGTTGTGTCATCCCAGACGAAGTGACAGCAGTCACCCTACATTTAATAATTGCAATGCAGATCACCCGCCCACGGGAAAATGTCCCACCAGCTTTCCACATAACGAAAACACGCTGCGTCGTGTCATGTATCTGGGAATGTCCGGGAGCTCGCTTCCACGTTTCCAGTAAAGCACGTTGTGCTCCCCCCAGACCTGCAAGCCGAGCACATGAGCACCATCCTCCAGTCGTTTTGGGTTCTTACATTCGAGCCCAAAGTCAGCAAGATGCTTTCTCACCTGCGCAGCGGGCACTAAGGTTTTCATTGATGTAGATGTCGTCAATGTAAGCTGATGTCACTTGACGAATTGTCTCATCCTTGGATAGCACAGCATCTACGATGGCTTTCATGATGGCTGGCGCTACATTGAGTCTGAATCCCATTTGGGTTAAGCAGTATCTCCTCCCATTAAGAATCACCATCTGAAATGGCCACAGTGACCGATGCACGCGTACCTGCAAGTAGGCCTTTCGTAGGTCAATCACAAAGACATTGGATCCCTTCGTTCGCCATTCTCTCAATTTTTGTGCACTCACATCAGCATGAGCAGTGTATGTGTCTACATGTTCGTTCAGTTCTCTATAATCTAGTACACGGCGCACCTTTCCTTTGTTCTTTTGTACCATGGCCATCAACGGGATGAGGCCTCTTGGGGGACCAAGCTCTTCCTCGTGATACGGAGTCAGCCATCCATTGTCCTGCCACACCTGCAATTCGTGCTGGTATTCTTCCTTGATGCGTTTGGGCACCGAATATTCTGACACTTGGTTCTGGAGCTGGTGGGTTATTTTCTGACCATTTCCAAAATGCTGTCCATGTCTTCGTTCTTTGGTCGAACTCTGCGCTAAAGTCGGGTTCGTTGATCTTCAAAGTAGCACAGATGGGTGGATCAGAAAACTTGACTTCGCCCACCTCTGTAATATGTACACCGCCCAGCTCCTTAATAATGTCCATCCCAAGGAGAAGATCGAAACCTAATAACGCGCTGTCCACGACCAACACACTGACTGTGACGGGGTCACCGTTATTGTTACCGAGTTTGATGTTTCCAACTCCCCGGCTTCTGAGAGCCTTTCCATCAGCCATTAGTACATCCATCTTTTGTCTGCTCCACTGTTGACAAATCGAACCATTCGTGAGTGACAGAGAGCAGCCCGAATCCATTAAAGCAGTACGCGTTATTCCATTGTCGCGCACCTTAATCACAGGGAGCGCCTCTTTCATGCTCGGTGCGGGGAAGAGACCGGCGCTGACGTCGTGTCCCCCATTCCATTTCCCAGACACTTAGAGGCAATATGACCTACTTTACGACATTGGAAGCATCGTAGATCGAGACATGCCTTTCACGTCAACCCGCTGGACATTTCTTCACGTTGACAGCAGCAGTCTCTGGCAAAATGATTTGGCCCAGAGCACCAATAGCAGGTGACATCGCCATGGCGACAGATGGCTGAAGTCGGACCTTCTTTGACTTCAATTGGTTGAACGACTGCGGCCACTGGTTCATCAGCCTCTTTTTCATCGATCATGATAGCACAGGCTCTGGTCAACAATTGATTGAGCGTCAGGTCTTCCATTCTGGATGATGCGCGGAGTATCTGCTTAACATGACTAGGCAATCCCGACACGAAGGCACATGCCATCCATTCTCCAGGAAGCAGTGCGATTGGAACAGCGAGCTTCTTTAATTCTGCCAAATATACGTCTACTGTCTCGCCAGGTCGCAGACGCCGCGCCTTGAATTGGTTGTAGGCCATGAACCGGTCAGTTCCAAACGCGGTTAGTAGAGCGTGCTTTATTTGCTCAGCTGCCTATACACAGCAAGGGCACCGCCTTTCAATCGCAGTGGAAGAATCCGTTCAATCTTCATGATCTCGCATAATTCGCAGACCAGTTCCACTTTTTCAATCCATTCAACCACAGATTGTCCACTCGTATCACCACTGAATTCAGGGATAAGTTTTATATCGAACGGTCTTTCCGCCATCTTCCTAGAGACAAAGTAAACACTGAAATAGCTTGTTGGGGTAAAGAAAAGACTGTCAACTGATCGTAGCAACAGCAATAGATTTCTTGTTTCTCGGCCGCAACACTTGTAGCCAAATCGCAGTTCACATGATAGATGGAGTCACAAATCCAACCTTCACTTCTCGCCAACAACGCTTGTTCGTCTCACAGCTCAAAAAAAAAAAAATCCCTTTTTTTTATAAACGAAAAATGACTTCTGTTCACTGAGAGAATTTTCTGATTGGTCATGCCATTCAGGGGAGGGAAGAACATTAGCATAGCTTCTAGTCATTGATGTAGATTTTTGCTGACTACTTTTTGGTAATTTTTCTTCGGCAGATCGCACACAAAACAAACTTTTTTTCAGGGTACCTGATTATCTCTTTCACTACATAAATAAAAGGTTATTGGTTTAGTTTTATATTCAAAGAAATATTTGGGGTGGTAATGAAGAACAATACTTGGATATTTATAACTATAATGAAATTGAAAAATTACTTATTGCTATCAGTTTTTGGCAGGACAGATAAACTAATTATTTAATAGTGTAGTACCCATCACAAATGATGAATCTACAGTTTATCCACTTATAAAATACAATGTGTGTCTATATTTTGTAACATTTTAGAACACAGTTACTGAACTTATCTTAAAGAAAGGGCCAAACAACCATACATATACACACCCTGGAGCATTAACTTCATTAAATATTCCCTTACACACTCCTTTTTTGACAAATCAATGTCAGTATTGATTCTACAACTTGTGTTGAGAATAAAATCCAGAAAAAGTAAATTTCAAACATCAAGAATTTTTATTTCAGCTTTAAAAGTGCTTTTACAAGAGGAAAAGAAAAAAAGAATAGCTGTCTCCACTTTTCTGGTTGTAAAATTTATTTATTTATTATTTTTTTTTTTTTTTTTTGCATGTTAGCAACCTCAACACATATTGCTCTTGTAAAATTTTTATTAATTTATTTTACCTTATTTGTGGACTGTTGTAGTGTTACATTTATTATTCTGATCTCATTCCAAAAGAGATTACATGGTCTTTTGCCTCTCCTTTTGACGCTGAAATCTATTTTTTTTAAATGGAAGTAATGAAAAAATAAATAAACAAAAGATAAGAGACCAGTAATCAGCTAAAATATTGGAATTCAAAGAAGAAATTAAAGGCATCACATTTATTTCTAAAAAAAGAATTAGCCTTGAGAAATCGTGAGACAAATACTATACACAATTTGTATATGGATGACATTTGTGTAAATGACAAGACAAAGTGGAAAATTTTATTAAGATGCATTTTGCTAGAGAAAGCGCATGCTCTCTTTGGCATCATCAGTTTAAATGAAAGAAAGAAACAAAACTGGGTGTGAGGAAAATGCCTTGGGATCTCTGAGGATAATGGAGTATCATAAATTAATTACCCTAGATTATCACCCGAGACCATACTTGGAAAATGTTTATCCACCTGTATGCTTGTTTTATTCATATCTGTGTTAGAGTGGTGACATTGTACCAATAGGTGGCCTCTTTGACAGTATATCTCATCTTGGCTGCAATCCTCTTGACACTTCTGTGACACCACTCCATTATTCCATTTTCTGCCTCAACATGCATGCATTAGAATCACAAATGCAGAACCCATCCTTTCACAAAAGCCTGGAACTCCCTACTGTGAAATGCAGTTTTTCATGAGTAGCTCCTGAAGTGGTCTCCTCTCACAGAAAACCAACTGACACATAATGCTGACAAAGTTCTTCGCATCACACAGATCGCTGACCAGTTCAGTTCAAACCATCCAACAATAGTATGGCCTTAGGCTAAACCATCAAATTTGGGGATTAGCTTCAGGTTGAACTTGCTGCCTGCTATGAGTGCTGAAGTTGCTTGTTGTAACATACAGCAAGAGTGTGTTGAAGTTGGGAGAAACACCTAAATGAATGCTCTCCTAAAAACTATGTGGTAACAGGGAGAGACCAGGAAACAAAAAACAATACTGTCTCAGAAACCACAACACGGCAAGCAGCATACAACTTTAGAAACAAAATTCACAAGGGAATGACTTCGCAAGAGTTTCACCAACTGCTGGTATTTCTGTCGCTTTTATTGACAGAAATCCAAATCTGGACAAGTTGCAGAGTGGCCCATATATGGACATGCCAAGCTGTTCCACTGCTAATGGGGAAAACCCAAATGTAACTGATTTTGACAGACATAACCGCATGCAATTCAGGGCCTCTTTTGAATCTGTACTGATGTGTATCCATTACAGTTTCCTTTAAGCTGTTATGGAAGATAATAAGCATAACACCTAAGTGGGTATCTAGTCATGTTTTTTTTTTTTTTTTTTATAAATTAGTGCTTTCCATGTCAGAATCTTTACTCAGTGTTTAATAAAATTTACATTTAATCTTCTGTTCAGTCAATGATGAGCTTAATGCCCTGTGATATAGTTTTCTTCTAAGTGGAAGAAGCAGGCCAAAGAAAACCCAAAATTCCTTGCAAACTGCCTTTAAATAAAATAAAATTAAATACATCACACAATGAAATGAAAAACAATACAGTGACATAATTTAATGGAACTTCATCTCTCAAGGAACAAAGGCACACAGTGAATCTGTATTCATATGAAGAAGCACTTCAGTTATGAGCACAGAGATCAATGTCTTGCAGTATACTATTACTCCAACTTTTACTTTGACCAAGTCATTGATATTACACCGCCATCCAATGCTGTAATCAAAATTTAGTTCCAACCAGAAATGATTATTTTTGAAGGCCTTTGTTGGATGATATTGCACAAGTGATGTCAACATTTGTTGTTAGATGGGACTTTGATATAATTCAACTCTCAAGAGATGATAAGTTAGGGAGTGTTCCAAGAATATTGGATATAGCAGAGGCTTATAAAGAAATCCAGACTGCAAATCACCATTAGAAGAGGAAATGCAAGAGGACTATTTCAAATGTTCAGAAAGTCTTTTACATCACTTTCAATAAATGTATTTTTATTTATTTGACGATAAGAGCTTAAAGCTTTGCAATAAATATTTGTTTGAAGGAATGAATCAATGATTCATTTCATGAAACAAATTTCTAAGTTTTATAGTCATTACTGTGCTTTTTTGAAAAGTTAAAAATTGCAGAATTTCACAAGATTTTCCAAAATTAGATACATCTATAGTAATGGTATTATTACCTGTTGCCTTATAAAGAAACATTTGGCATTCACTACAAAGCAGCCAGTGATTGTGTCGATTAAAATTTATTAAATCCTTTAAAACAGTTGCTGTTATCACTTTTTCTGGTAGTGATGGGGACTTTCTTTGTAACCTTTTAGTTGAAAATCAACATCTTGATTATGTCATGGTTTTCTCTTCAAGTTACATGTGCTATCCATTTTAATTGTTGCTGTTGAAAGTAAAACGTGGTTTATTTGTTATTTAGTAGAGTTCTTTGTAAATCTGTAGCACTAGTCAACAATGCTCAAAGAAAGATGGTCTTTACCAAGATTCGCAGACTTCATTCACTCAAAGCCATTTTTAACCATTGATCTTAGAAAGCACTTGTATAAAGCCAACAGTTTAGATATTTCTGAACAGGTATAACATCTATATTACAGAGAAAGTACTGTTTTGTTCAATTCCTCATCCCAAAATTACTAAAAGTTTCAGGCATGTACTTCTAATGAACACTTTTTATGGAAAGTTCAGGATGGTATACTTTTGACCCGTGTCTGCTCTTTTCTGTGTCTGCTATCAACACTCATCAATATATTTTATGTTATTAAGATCGTGTCCACCAATAATAAATCCTGCTAGGACTGCTAGTTCTCTCTAGAATGTCTAATTGTATAGGTTGAAGAAGTTGCCTGCTATGAGTGCTGAAATAACTTGTAACATACAGCAAAGGTGTGTTGAGGTCAGGGAGAAACACCTAAATGAATGCTCTCCTAAAAGCTATGTGGTAACAGGTAGAGAAGGGAAAGAGACAAGAGGAAACAAAAACAACACCATCTCAGAAACCACAGCATGGCAAGCAGCACACAACTTTAGAAACAAAATTCATACCTTTGTATATTTACTGAATTTATTTTCTATCCATATACAGGTGGTTTGTTCTCAGTATGAAAACTCTGGATTATTCTAATATCTTTCCCAATAAATAAAGCTTTCCTAGCTGATCAAACAGTTCTTTGTTTTGTACCTTATCAAACACTGTTACATAATCTATAAAACACAGGCATATATCCTTCTATATTTGTATTACTCTTTCTGATATAATTCTGAGAATAAATATTGCATTCCATGTTCTAGTGTCTTTAATGAAACTGCACTTGTCCTATTTCTGGTCTAATTCAACTATGCATTCTATTTGTCAGAATTTGGATGATAAGTTTCATTATGTGGCTCATTAGGTTGATTGTTTGATGGAGTTCACATTCTTTTGCACCTTAGGCAGTGCTATAAAAATTATTCTACAGAGGCAGTGCTTCTTAAACTATTGGTCACAACCCCAAATGGAATTCGGAAGCAAAACACTGGGATTGTGAAAGTTAAATTCAAACCCTTGAATTTCAGTTTATATGTTATGTCACAAATCCACAAAGTGCTGCGGTAATAAAACATGCATGCAGCACCATTGCAGTGACACTGTATGTATTTTCAGTATAGTTGATTAATACATGGGGTTGCGAAAAATCTCATAATGAAAATATTATATCGTTGTACTAAGGTCTTCCAGTATATAATTACTGTTGTATATTTCATTTATTTTCATAATTTTTTCAATGCCAAAATTGTCTATTGCTGCTAGCATCTATCACAATCTCATGAAATCCTGCTGGATTGTTCCTGTTCATCTTGGCCAGTGTTGGATGTCACTTCAGACACATGTATTGTAGGTTTCTCCTTTTCTCTGTGGAAGTGTTCTCTGATACATTCATTCCAGCTTTGGAGTATTATTACTTTCTCTATTAGCATTCCATCTTGATTTTATGCATCCTGTTGCCAAGAACATCTTTTGTCCAGTTATTTCTCTTAATAAACCTAAAGGATACAGAGAAGCACCCACCCTATAGAAGGTAGGTAGCAAAAAAAAAAAAAAAAAAAAAAAAAAAAATACTCAACATTAGGTTGTTTGTTGTTGTTTTTTTTTTTTTACTGCAACCTACTCTATGCAGCTTCCAGACAAAAGAAAAATACTCTGAATATAACAAACCAGCAAACTCCTAAAGATTCCATCAAGAAGCCGTAATACGAGAAAATACCACAAAATTAAACACAGCTGAATATGCTGGGAAAAAAAAAAAAAAAAAAAAAAAAAAGTCTATTTCTCTTTTTGCAATGAAATCAAAAGAGGGAACTTCATTGGAAGCTGCAAAGAGTGACAAAATATTGACTTAACGAACCAGAAATGAGCTCATTACCTTCTGTGAAGGTCTGCTCAATAAAACTAAAGACCACACTGCAAAGACACCCTATATCCGGGGGTGGGGGGTTTGGAGTCGAATAAAAGTTCAATCAACTTTCAGAATATCTGCAACATCCACCTCACAAATCAAGTTGAATTTATTAGACAAGAGATGGAGATACTTACTGAATCTCCTGCTGCACACATGATGCACATTCGTGGCTTGTAATTAACATCTTTATAAGGAAAATATCCAGTTGTGCTTGTATCCATAACTGTATGGGTTTGGTTAGATATTGCATAAGATGAAAAATTAACATTCTCAACCCTTTGACCAGAGAAATTCATTTCAATTTCTACTAGATTCTGAGCCGAGAAACATGGCCGTTTCTGTAAATGAGATTAAAAAAAGGATAAAAGGTTTTAGATCACTTTTTCCGCACTTCAATGTAATATATCTCAATACTGATTTTACTGTATATAAAAACTGTGATATTACATTTCAATAACAAAAAAAAAAAAAAAAATTCTTTAACTTTCTTGGAACAAAATAGATAAAAACTTCATTAGCAGACATTTAATTCACTCAAGAAATTTGAAATAAAAAAAGAAAATGTCATAGAATGTGTTGAGGGAAACACCTAACTGATTGTTCTAACAACTAAGGGGATAATAGGCATATAAGAGAAAGAGACAGGGAGGGAACAAAAATGCCCACAGGACTGACTTCACAAGACACTGTGTCTTGCTGACTGCTGGCTTTCTCCATGCTTTTATTGGCATGCAGCACCTTACAAAAATCCAGATCTTGACTAGTTGCAGAGAGACCCATATCTAAAACATGCCAAACTGTCCCTGCTGCTAACAGGAAAAACTCAGATGTAACTGGTGTTGACAAATATGTCCACTGAAGATCCAAGGCCTCCTTTGTGTCTGTACTGATATGCATTCATCACAAATGTCGAAATTGTGTGAAAGTTGGGAGGGAGGTGGTTAAGCATGTGATAAAAAAAAAAAAAGCAGTCAAACTCCATTCTACCATGCTTCTTATATCTGTTCTGTCAAGTTTGTATCAAGAGCTGTTATTTATAAGACTATTAGAAACAAATACAAAAGAGTAGTAAATGTTTTATGTTGAGAATTTTTTCTAACAGATAGCCATTCTAGTTACCCATGTTCTTTTTTGAGCAACAGATAGTGTACCATCAGTGACAGGTCATTATTATAGTTTCATCAGTTTCTTGAGAAAACCTGGTGTGTTTATAGGCAACATGTGCTTGCAAAAAGACTAACTTCACCCATCATTAAGCACTATTGTCACAGCAGTAAAGAAAATCAAGGCATATGCTATCAATTCACAAGTTTTGTACTGAATTTATATTTTAAACATTTGTTGTACACGGATGTTAGTTAAATTGCTGCTAAAGTGAAACTGAGATGATTTATATAATTTAAAACATGTTTAAAATGTTTCAGATTCTTCCAAAAATCTGATTCTGTTATTAATCAAGAAACAAAGCATGATATTAGGAACAAATTTGACAAGCAAGCAAAATATTATGAAGTTACTGTATAGTTGCAAGGAAATAGGTCAAGCCTATCAAATATTGTCTTGTGAGCTTCTCCAAACATCACTGAATTAGACACAAGTGCACTAGATGAGGATCTGCAGGTAGACATTCCTGAGAAATTTCAAAATCTCTTTTGCTTAAAATACACACTAGGAAATCAATTTCTAGAAATCAGCAAGGAGTAAACAGAAAAATAATGGAAGAATTGATTCAACTTCAAAAGGAAATGGAGTTGAGACTAAAGTTCAAAAATTTTGGTTACAAAAATATTTCTGCCTGCACCCCCTATACCATGGAGAAAAATAGTCAATTTGTAGTTTGCCTCCCCAACATACTATTTAGAGCAAAGATTCAGTAGTAGCCTAGCCTTTTTCCCAGCCAAAAAAAAACAAAGTGGAAATTACTGAAAATACAAATTTAAGAAGACTTTTTAGTGTTAGCCCTAACATAAATTTTAAAAAACAGCTAATCTAACACCAAGAAATAGTGATTTGGGATGTGCTAAGGATGGGGGTTAAGTATCATCTTGAAAAAGTTTATAGTATACCAATAACTTCCAACATATATGGACCAAACAAATCTATTATTTAACTTGGATATTTAGTATTTATTTTAATTTCCACTGGTTCTATGTGGAATTATCTTTACTTAGGAAGAAAAAAAATAATTGATTTGTTTAAAAGCATATCAACATCTTATGGGATATTTAACACTGAAATTTAATTCCCATTGGTTCATTTGACGTTTTTCCTAAAGAAAGCCTCATATTTAAACAAAAAAATTCTTTAAATCTGCTGTTAGTTATAGTTATATTGTTTTAATTATATTTTTGAGATCAGTTTAATTTCTTTTAGAAACTGGAATATAAGTGAATCAGTATTTTGAAAAAGTTCTTTGGTAGTATTTTAAGTAGATTGAATTAAAATTGCTGCAGTTTGTCACTGTTTTATGGCTAATTATTTTTTTCTTTTCTTCACTTTGGCAGTTTGGAATGTTTTGCGGTGGCTTTTTTTATTAAGGGTTTTCTGAAAAGTTTAAGCTAGGACGTCTGCTATGTCTTTTTTGTTTTTTCTATTATTGTATTCATCTACATTTTTTTTTTAATTTTCATAAGTTGGTTCGACGTGTACAGGTTGCTTTCTTTCAATAGTCATCGAACCATAGCTTACTAAATTTTGAAGTTATTGAAAGGAGGTTATTTTATTCGTTTCTGGTATCAGCGAATTTGCAGACATTTTGAAATTCTGTCGAGTTAGCTTTTCAAAGATTTCAGCAAGGTGTTTTAACATTTAATTTAGGGATTGGATTTTCTAGTATAATTGAGAAGGGATCACTTCCACATGTATCATTATGAGCTGATCAGGTAGAATCCATGCATACTAGCTTTACAAATTGTTAAGTACATGGTAGAGAGAGAGTATGTTTCTGTTACTGGATAGAGGTATGTATTTGTTTTGTTATTTAGGAGGCATAGCTTGTCTTTGATTTAATGTTTCTATGATTTTTTTGCCTTTCATATTTGTTTCTTTACTCCTCCATACTACATTAAAGTGTTAAAGTTACCCATTAATATGAAGGTTTTTGATAACTGCTGTATTAATTTATGTAATTCAGTTTCATTAGGAAGTATTGTATATGGAGCAGAAGTTTTTTTTGTGAAGGGAAGCTGTTATTGTTACTGTCTGCAAGTTTGTATTCACCGATTCAGTAATTTCACTATGAGTATGAAATGAAGCATAAAGGCTCTATCAGTTTGCTGAAATTGTAGGTTAAGTAATGTTTTATGTTGAAAGTATCTTTTTCTTTCAGCTGAGTTTCTTGCAAACATAATTACTGGGTTATAGGTTGATGTGAGGATAATTCATATTGATATTAGTTTTGGTGTCGATATGTTGTAGTTTAAAAAAAAAAAAAAAACGGTAGTGGATTTTTGAGTATAGACGCTCCGTTTATTTTTAAAACAATTTAAATTTCGTCTATCATCTGAATATTTCAGAAATCTTATTAAGTTAAAGATAAGCCCTCCGGCGGGATTCGAACCTGTACCCCTTTTGTAGGAGAATCCGTCATTAGATTTTTGAGGTGCCTTTTTTAAAGTTTAAAATAAATCAAATCGGCTGCATGTTTGAATCCTACCGGAAGGCGCATCTTTTTCTTTAAAAATAAGATTTCTCGAATATTCAAGACCGATAGACGCAAATAAATACTGTTAAAAAAAAAAAAAAAAAAAAAGTGAAATATATCTCAGATTTTAATTCATTTAAATAAAAGATTACTACTTCTTTATAAACTGAGGAAGTCAAAATATATTTCTCTAGATAGAATTATTAATTAAAGTTAGAATTATTTGAAACTAAGCAAAAAAAAAAAAAACAAAAAAAAAAAACATTTAAGTAAAAAACTAACACATGCGACTAGTTATTGTGTGTGTGGCGTGGGAAGACACGATTAAGAAAAAAAAAAGTCCTTTTTTTGTTTATTACCACGGGAAAATAAGATTTTTTTTTTTTTTTTTTTTTTTTTAACAACAGATTATTGCTTCATTCAAGTTCAGTTACTTTTTTTAAATTTTTGTCTTACAAAAGTCAAAAATAAAGAAATAAAAGAAATAATAGTAATACCCAACTTTATTTTATTTTTAAACACACAAAAAAAAAAAAAAAAAAAAAAAAAAATGAAAGAAAAATCGTTTATGGTAAAAAAAAAATTCTACTTTAAATTATCTAAAAAGTCTTTTTGTGAGCAAAATTTAATTAAAACAATGCTGGTTTTAAAAAAAAAAAAAAAAAATGGAAAAGTCTTCGTTAAGTAATGAACCGTAGTTTTTTTTTTTTCTTAAAGAACATCGGTTGTGGATTTTTTTAATGTAAAGCAGTGAAACGTTTAAAATTAATTTTTAAAAAAAGCAGACAATTGAAAATTCGAAACCTTATAAAACATTAAAATTAATAAAATTGGCCGAATTACAAAAAAAAAAAAAAAAAAAAGCATTTACTTACCGACAAAGGGTAAATATTTTCTGCGGAACATTTTTTAACCGAAACCTTTTCTCCAGGATTCAAAGATGAACAGCATTTACGTTTTCTTTCAAACATTTTTTAAAACTTTGTTTTTAAATTTCTTCCCCGTCAAAAGTCGATAATTTTAGTGGTCTTTCTAAACAATTTTAAACACTAAAATTTCCTCTAATTTTTATACTGTCATCTCGATTAAAACGATACCTCACACTTCAAAAGTTTTCAAGTAAAACATTTAGCAAGACATTCACTTAAAAAAAAAAAAATCGATTCAAAATTAAAAAAAATGTTTTAGTTTTGATGTCGAGTGAATTCCCCAAAATGTGTACACAAGACTGACAAATATTGCTAATATACAGTATAAATAAATAAAGGAAGGAAAAGACAAGATGTAAAGAAAATTGATCTCGACATAAATTCAACCAGGATGATGAGTAAATGGAAACAATCGCGATCGATCTTCCTTTGTGACGCCTTCGCCTGAAACGAATGCAGTTTTGAAATTTCCTCGAAATTTAACAAAAGGCGTCAACACTTGTGGCGCCACTCAATGTCAGTCAGCAAAATGAAGGGCACTTAACTCTTATATCCTAGTCAACGTGCACTTCTCAAATGGAGGCAAAATAGCTAGTATTTATTAACCCACCCACGAGGATTAAATGTGGCACAAGGCCGGTTTAATGTGGGTTGCCCGCGAGCCCGTAGGCTCGGCCAAAAATATGACCTTTGAACCCGCCTGGACGGGTTCAGGTCCTGTCTACCTCCCCGAAGGAAACCTTGCCCTTTGGCAAAGCTTCCTCCGAGTTCCTCTCTGCATTAGAGAGTTCGACAGAAGCCAGCCCGCATAAAGCACAAAGCACAGATACTACACTTTGAGTTTGATCCTAAAACGGGCCGGGATAGCTTCTGCTTAATCTGGCACATATCACACTGAAACATTGAAGTCAAGCAACGTTGAGCCTACTCAGTACCTGGTTGGGTGATCGCTTGGTAATACCAGGTGACGTAAGCTTTAATGTTCGGGTCGTGTGATAGATAGCTCAGAATTCGAATTCCAGTTAGAGTTTCTTACATTCACTTACGCACAACAAATATCCTTGAGAAAAATGTATGAATCCATCTCTTCTTCCCTCGGCTATGGGTTAGAAAGTAAGCGGCAATCTACTGTGAAATTTCTTCTGCGAAGTCAGTCAACAATCGAAAAGAGACATGATCAATCAAGCGTGCATCCGGTATGACACCTAGGGATTCTGGCGCAAGAAGACCCAAATGAACAATAAGAAAATCTTTTATTTACTTTTTAAATATAATTTTTTTAAAAATTATTCATTCATTTCCACGATGACGATTTTGGTTAGTTTATCCATCGTATTTTTTTTTTTTTTGTGAAGCATAACTGCGTGTATATATTTCGATTTTAGTGTTTTTTAATGAGAAAATGCAATGTACAGCCGTAGATTTGGATTCAAGATAGTCGATTTTATTTTTAGAAAGAAAAAACATTGGTATGGTAGGGTCAATCGTACTTTCAGTGTACCTGGCATTTACTCCAAGCCAAGTTTCATTTCATTTATTGTAAAAAGTAGGAAAAAATAAAACGATCCTTAGTTTTTAGTAAAATCTTCATTTCGCTCTCGTGAAAAAAAATATATAACCTACTTAATAATGGCCTTAAAAGCATAGCTTAGTCATTCTGGCACGGACACCAAGTCAGGAGCGAACTCAACACTTACAGTGATAATGGTTTCCTTGCCTCCTTTACTAACTCGTTACCCACAAAACAAAACGATAAGGGAGTGGAGTGACTAAAAACTGGTATCGTTTATTTATATTGGCATAGAAACGTGTGTGTGTGCGCGCGCACGCGCTTTTTAAGTTTTAAAATGTCACCTTTTAATGTTTTCCGCGATCTTCATAAAAAAAAAACCTCGTTCTATGAGCACCAATTATTTTATTTTCATGGCCTTAGTTTGCTATAGTTACTCGCTGAAAGAATCACGAGACTAATGACATGTTTGTGCACTAATGGTTGAGAACCCTAACAAACTACTGTCTCTCTCAAATAGAAATATTTTCGATTTTCTAACCAATCAGCTTTCGCTTTTCCTGACCCTGTCTGGGATCCATCTCAACTTTATTTAAAAGACAACACAAACTATCCTGCTGGGGACGGTGGCACGTCACTCGAAACCACAGATCCCTGTACCCATTTTGTAGCGGTACTAATTTAATATTCGTTAATAATACTGTCTACATCTTGCACAAATCCATAATAAAAAGCAACTTCTAGGACTACTACTAAAACACCAATAAGACTACTAAGCAATCCTAATACGACAATAGCTTAGCTGTGTATTTCCTACCGGCGCTAGAGGCCGATATTCTAAGTGCAGGTATACAACACAATCTTACACTGTATTAAAAATTGTAATATTTTAAAAGAGTGAGTGCGAAATAATAGTCACTCCCTTCACCTACTCCCTTCAAATTCGGGGCACCGAGAAAGAAGGAAAGAACCTGTGAGATTTTTGCCTTTCACGAAAATTAACCAGTGAGCCGAGAAAAAGAATAAAAAAAAGTAGCGAGCCTACGTGAAATTCTTTGTAATATAAAATCCTCGCAACTAGCGTTGAATTACTTACCTGTGTAAAATTACTCGCCAATTAAATTATCGGTCTCCAGCCAGCATTTCAAAGAATTTTCTCTCAACCAAAAAAATTAAATCAACAAGAGATGAATCAGGGCCGGATTTAGGACAAATAAAGTTATGAGGACTCTTACTTGGGCCCTGAAGTGGGTAGGCCCGGCATACTTATATAGGCAGTCCGGCATACATGCTAAGAAAATTTAGTAATTGAAATATTACATGTTACCTGATTAATTGTTTTTAACAAGTTTTAGGCATTTTTTTTAATTATCAGGGCTCAGCCCCAGGGAATGATCAAATTCAGGTCTAGACTATGGTCAGATGTGTACATTACAACAAACTTGAAACCTATTATATATTAGCCAAAGCCCCAACCCATCCAACACAGGTCACATGATGAAATAATCAAAATTGATGAAAAGAGAACAGACAGTACAAACCATTATATTCGACATCATGTAATTAAATCTAAACATTTTAACCTTTAAAGATTGACAAAATTTTTAAACTTTATTGAAAATAATCTTAAATCATACAGATTGATGAAATTTATTGTTTACACAAAACAGTCAGATATTCAAATTGCTATGTTTTTATATTCCTCTATTAAGGATATTTACACATTTATGGTGGTTAATTTTATGCCAAAACATATTCCTTCGAGCTTTCCTGGCTGCAAATTCATCAATGATTTCATCAAAATCAATAAGTCGCAGTTTATCATTCTCTAGAATACTCAGACCAGAAAGCCGATCTCTTGACATTGTTGAACGAAAGTCACTTTTGATCCTTTTCAGCCTGGAAAATGATATCTCTCCAGAACAGTTGCCATCAAACACAGGAACAATCTGAAAATTGTTTCTACATTTGCAAAAGCAACCTTGTTTTATTCTCTGGTACATGTCTTGGTGGCTGAAATTTTCTTTTTCTGTATGAGCCTATTTGACATACAAGAGAAAAGTCAAAATTCATCAACAAGATTGAGATCAACATCCTTTGGATATTCTTGTTCTAGTCTCTTGACACCATAGAGAATTTGTTCCTTCATTGTTTGCAGATCAGTTAAAAACGAAAAATTGTCCCTTCTGTGAATAACGGACTCTCTTACCTCCTTGAATATTATTTTGTGTCAGATCATTTAATCTGTTGTATGAACATTTTCTTTTCATGACAATATGTTAAAACTACGGACTTTAAAAATTTTGATTTATTTTCCTGAAACGAGCGACTGACACTATTTCAAGTGTGTAAATTCGTGAATAAATTCTTTATCTAGTTTTGTTAAAATTACCCATGTATTTCCACGTCATTATCATCCTTCATTAATCTTTTTCGCGTGGGTAAATCAACTGGTTATTTTAACTCATAAACCCCACTCCCCTATAGATGAAGGAAATGAGAATATGGATTTAATTCTGATGACAAGTCAAAAAGAAACCAAAGTTTAATAGAGTGAAGAAAGAGGGCTTTTTGTAAAATCATGTATTTCTTTGGCTGGCTGAAAGACGCCTGTAACGGCGGCCTTACCGTTAAAAATAAAAGAAGAAAAAAAAACAGCAAATGCAGATTGAAATAAGTTTTTATCTCCTCGAGATTTACAGTGTTCAATACGTTTGATCGTTTCGGTGTATGGTATATCAGATGTGGGAAACTCAGAGTTCGTTCGGAGTGTAACAAGCTATTAGTCGAGATAGACAATCAACACGTACACATAGTAGAGTGAGTAGATTAGCGAGAGAGATGTTCCACAAATTATCACACCGTTGTAGAGAGTCTCTGTTGCTGCTGGTTTCGTCGCTGACCAAAGGCATCGCTGTTGATGGAAGTGTCGCTGCTGATGGCTTGGGTAGTGGTTAAGTCTGTCTGCCGTGGAGGTACATCGCTAATACCAGCCGGGTCGGATCTGCCTTCATGAATGAAATTGGTGTTAGCTTTATAGTCAGTCAGTGCCTCATAAACGACTGTCGTGAAAACTCCGTGTCCCTTTTCGGATTACCCAGAAAAGATGTTTTATGATCCTGGTATTTTTGGACGATATTCCGGAAGTGGGTGCGCAGAACCAGACGAAATTAAGGCTGTTTTTGTCATATGAACTGTAGATGCTGAAGTGAGAACTTCCGCTTGAGTTAAAGAATTCGACTTCCAACAGAGTTCCACACGTCTTTAACATCACTTTATCGTCTTAGTCATATAAGCAGTAGACTACTAACAAAATAAACAGATTTTCTGTCTAATGAGGAATTATTATTTACTCTCGGACTATTGTCATTATGGAATCTTCCACGTCAGCCAGTCACCCCTGTGTGGGTAAATAAACTAATCTCTGTAAGTGAATATATGACAAGCATTCATTGGTTAATCACCTTCAATCTAGCTCGCTAATTGATAAGTTCCGACCAATCAAATCACCCCCACGGGAAAATCTGTTTTCCCACGTTTTCCATCTGAGCCTGTCACGTGGTACAACAAAATTATAAAAACAAAACACGTGTAAAGTTGTAAACTCTCTCCCTCTCTCTCTCGCGTCTC
Source organism: Acanthosepion lycidas (assembly GCA_963932145.1). Taxonomy (NCBI): domain Eukaryota; kingdom Metazoa; phylum Mollusca; class Cephalopoda; order Sepiida; family Sepiidae; genus Acanthosepion; species Acanthosepion lycidas. Next base: position 136,970,061 of record OZ010577.1, read on the forward strand.
ATTCCTTGCTGCCAAGATGTAATCTTCAAGAACTCCCGTCTTAACTAATGCAGTCAGACGTTAAAGACCATTACCAACATTCACGCAAGTATGAACTCTAAAATCTCTTCTGAACTTTTATCAACTTTACAATTCACAATTCCAAACATGCTAAAGAAACTTTATTCTTCTAAACTACAGTTTAATAATTACTTTAACTTTATGAGCTTAGGTACAAATATTTCCAAGTCTAAGAGACACAACTGTGTCTAACTTTTCAGTTCACATGCATGCGTATCAAATACTTAATAAATTCAATTGTTACGTTTTGAAACAATACGTTATGTTTTTGAATAATTATTCTCTGTCTTGTATTAATTGTTGTGGATGGCAGATTATTGAACACACACAATTTTAAGCCTTCTCATCATTCAAACCTTCTGATATCTCTTAACACCCATCTCACATCTGCAACATCATCATCCTAATTGTTTTTATCACATCAAGTGTTTGTCAAGTAAGTAAGTAATATGGGGAAGTAGTTCCCATATAAGATTCCTACGTGGTGGATGCAAACGTTATAAAAAATAAAGAATAGAGCGTGACCGACTTCTGATTTATACAAGTTGCATTAAAGAATATTACAAATAAGTCCTTGCAAACTTAATGATGTTTCCGGCCAAAATTATCTGTTGAAGAAGAGTCAATGTTTTCGCCATATACGGACTCTGTGGTGATAGCGGTGTAGAGTAGACTGGTTCTGCAAGTGGTCATTTCGTAAGTCTTACCAGAGTGAGTGTTCTTCAAAAAGAGATGAAAAGTGCGCCAATCAGCAACTGAAAGCTGATTGGCTAACCTTAAACTGGTAAGGGCAGATAATCATATCTCTTATTTCTCATAGGAGGCAATAGCTTAGTGAATTAAACCATTGGTTCATGAATTTAGTTTCATAGTAATTGTGAGTTCAATTCCTGGAGCAGATTTTGACGCGGTGCAAACAATAACTAAGAACTAGTAAATCAATGGTATCTGTAGACATGGTTAGTGGAACGAGAACAATCTACCTTGTAGATTAAATAAAAAGTTCAGTTCGAAATTTCATGGTTACCCTGATCGACAAGCACCCGATGAAGGCCCAGTAGCAAAACGACCGAAACGTTATGATAATGACATAAAAAATGAGGACAATAGTCTGGGTATAAATAATGTAAATAAAATTATTAAAGTCTTGGGTTTATTCTTCAAGATTAGATTACCTTGTTACGGTTAGGTCTAGTGAGCTTGTTTAGCAATTCCATTACTACTGTGGAGTGAGTTTAATCTTCATTGGGTGCCATATATTTGTTACCAGGTGTCAGACTAAAGTCAGATTAAATATAATGATTTTCCAAGCATAGCTTAGATGTGGCACAAGTCCTAAAGTAGGGGTCACCTAGTGAATTCGTTACTCAGTTGTAATTGTTCTAGCGAGACAATGCTGTCAAAAATAGCAAATAAGAGCTTTTCAGTATCAGGGCTGTGGAGTCAGAAGCAATTAAGACGTCACTGGATTCGGAATCGGCAAAACTATACCGACTCTGACTCCAGTTGAATTTACACTTTATGTAAAAAGTCTTACATTATATTATTTTTATTCTTATTGTTATTTCTTCTACTGTATATTTATACTATTTCCTTTGAAGAAATTCATCTCAACTTCTTTGTTTAAAATCATTTTATTTTTTAGTAGTTATTTTGTATTTGCAAAACTATGTATGTAAGCAAATATATGGATATAGGTCCGACAGTATGAAGAAAAATATACAGAAAAAACAAACAAAAATCTTAATATGTAATTATGCTGTATTAATGTTAATATAAAGTCAACGTCGGACGTTTCGGTCTATTTTAGACCATCATCAGGACATATTCATAAAACATAATTAACATTAGAACATATAAAATTCAACATGAAAAAGAATTTTATATGTTCTAATGTTAATTATGTTTTATGAATATGTCTTGATGATGACTACACCTAAAATGTTGTAAGTTCAGTACTAGGCCACATTGGTGGTGAACCAAAACATGGAGAGTTGAATTAAAGGGAAAAAACTGAGGCACCGGAAGAGGCATGACACATGGAACTAGAACAATCTACTACGGTGGACGAAATAAAGGGTTCTGTTCGAAATTCTAATCGCCTGAAGAAGGTTAGCGCATACAACGACCGAAACGTTGTGAATATGGCAATGGAGATGAGGATAACACTCCGAAAAATGTCCTCATTTCTTTTGTTGTTGTTATCATAATGTTTCGGCCGCTGTGTCCTCCGACCTTCATCTAGCCTAATGGATTAAAAAGTATTTGTTTGTGAATTTGGTGATATAGTAACTGTGAGTTCAATCCCCAGGCCGAGCAGTGTGCTTGGATTCGGTGGAAACGAGGCGAACAATAACTAAGCAGTGCTAAAATAAGAACTAGACGAGATATCCTTAGACATGGACAATGGAACAAGAACAATCTACCCCCGATCAAAGAAAGGGTTCGGTTCGGTTCGAATTCTATATAAGTTGGCCAGATCATCATACACCTGATGAAGACCAAAGAGCAAAACGGCTGAAACGATGTGATAACAAGAAAAATGTGGACAATAGTCCGCATGGAAATAAGAGCTTTTCCTTTCAAAAATATTTAAATGTGAGTGTTGATTAACTTCAATTGAATTTACAAATTTATATCTTGTGGTTCCTGTCAAATAAACTGCCACTGATCTGTCACACGGTTATTTGATTTATATTTTTTTTATAATTGTTTTTAATGTTTTAGTTTAATGGTTTATTTGCAAATTCTCGGTCGTATCAGATGGTTGAGACAAAAGCCAAAGGTCGTTCATATTTGTTTTAAGTTCATGAGAGCCGTTCATTAGCAACCTAATAGTTTCGATCCATCAACATTTTAATTATATTACAAAGAAAAGAGAGAAAGAAAGAGAAAATAAATTCTGGCAGAAATTTGTTGTACGCACTTGGGCCATAGAATGCGATGATAGAAATTCCCATTATCCACAGTTAATTGGTTAATTATTGCTTTTACTTACTTGTAATTAAATTACTTGTATTTACTTATTGATTCTAGTGATGGCGGAGTGTTTGATTTTCCATTCGACTGAAAAGACATTGGGATCTCTTTCCTTGGCAGCTTTTAGTTTTCAATGTCTATTTGGAGACCTCATTCGCGCTTTTTTATCTATTCGGATAAATGGCGCACTACAAACCCTACCGATTATGGAACAAAGAAATTTTTGTGGGCGTCTCTTACGTGGGATAATAGTTGGTCTAATTAATTCGATCCTTAGTGGGTACCTCATACTTGTGACCTTGTGCCAAACTAAGCTAACAGCAAAGATTCTTTTTGTGTAAGAATCAGCAAAGAACATGAACAAATATTTTTATGAACACGGCTGCGTTTTTGTTTCATCTTTGACACACGAGATTTGACTTCGAAGTGACATCAATTAATGTATCACTTTACGTAACTATTTTAGAAGTTTCAGTCACTCTTGTTTCTAGTCATGTTTTAGTTTATTATATTATTATACTCCACTTTTTATCTTGTCTCTTTAACTCACTTTATATGTCACGCGTTTTCAACAATTTATCATCGGAAGAAAAATCAAAAATACATCACGTTTTCAAAAACAATGTTTTAACAAGATTAATGCAAATGTCAACTATTAGAGAACATTTCCAAAACAATCCGCCATTATTCATTTGACAGAACAACAGCCAAATCATGGCAACAATTGGAACGACACAAAGTCCCACGGACAACTAAACAATTTCGATTAAACAGAATTAATTATAACTTTTTTGACTGTAATGTGTTTTGCTTTCGCTTTTAATGTGACCTTCAATTCTTTAAAAATATTTTAGGTAATTTTGTCCTAGTCCTGATTGGTAAGCAATTTTTTCGTTTTTGTTTTGTAAGGAGGACATAAACATTCTTATTTTTATTTTTACTAACCAATTAAAATATTATTTAATTAAATGTATTACTTATTTTATGATTAGAAATTAAATGAAAAAAATTTACGTTTTATTTATTTTTTTTTTTTTTTCACCATAAGCTGAAATTAGGATTTTTAGTGGCTTCAACTTGGGTTGGCGTAATGATCATCGATGCAGAAAATGAACTCAGCAAAGTTCAAATTATAGTCGAGACTGTTTAACATTAATGAGAAGTCATGAGTCCATCACTTTACTTACCCAAACCTCCAGCAGTGTGCTAAAGAAAGAAAAAATAAAAAATAAAAAAATACGGTGGATTTTACTCTAAGTAGGACAATTCTGAATTCAAAACCTTAAGAAGAGGTATGAATTCCATCGGGTTATTTTGCCGGTGAACGAAAAAATATATAGAAGAAAAATCGTAAACTACGCTTTCTTAGGATAAGTAAAAGAAGTCACATTTTTCACTTGTGGATAAGAGAAAATAAGTAGTATTTGGATTATAAAATATAGTGACTTTTTTCTAAAGCTGAAATTCTGACTTTCTAATGATATATATATTTTTTTTTTTTTTTTTTTTTTACAACCGCCTAATCTACAAAGAGCTGGGTGGAATAGTAGAATATTCAGAACCTTAGTTTTATCATCATTTGGATATAAAACATAATAATGAGGCTTAACACTAACAGCAGTAAGTGTATGTTTGCCCCAACCAGATGATTAGATGTCCAACCCCTGCTAAATAGTTGTCATTGAATTCAGAAGAAAATAAATAGACTCTGTAAGTTAGAAAGTTGGACTAGGGTTTTTTGACGTTTTCTAAGTTAGAAGGTAAATTGTGAATTTAATGAGGATAAAAGTATCTGGTATTTTTCGTTAGTTTCACCTAAAAATGAATGTCCATAATTTTGTGGGATCTTCCACAACAAACCAGCCTTACCTCTTTTTAGGAAATGCACTCTTCCTATCTGGTAAGTAAAATCTTATATATAACAAGTATTCATTGGTCAATCACCTCTAATCTTGCTTGCTTGATTGGTCAGTTTCGACCAATCAAACCGCCTGCACGCGACCAATCTGTTTTTCCTGCTTTCTCCGTTGGAGCCTCCCACGTGGTACACGGCCATTATATAAACCAAACACGTGTGAACTTTTTTGAGTTTTTCATTCATCTCTCTTGCACTTCTCATTCCTTGCTACAAAGTGCCAAGATGTAACCATCAGGAACTCCCGTCTTAGTCATTGCTGACCAGATGTTAAAGATAATTACCAACATTCACGAACTCTGAAATCACTCCTGAACTTTTACCAACTTTAGAACTCACAATTCCAAACTTTATTCTTCTAAATTACAAGTTCAATATTACTTCTTAATATGAACTCCGGTACAAATATTACCAAATCAAAGGGACACGACTCTGTCCTACCTTTTCAGTTTACATACATGTACATCAAACATTAATAAATCTAACTGTTATGTTTTGGAATCATTCAGTTCAGTTTTGTATCTTATTATATGTGCTATTTACGTCAAGTTGCATTGTGTTCACGCATTGTCCTGAATCACATTTTTCTTAGCCATCACACAAATTGGTAACACATATTACTACATATATTGGTGACACCGACGTTCAAGGAATATACTAGCCATTACATATTTGGTGATTCCGTCGGACCTAAACAACAAAATGGTAAGATAAACCACTACAAATGGTAACCCCGACATTCGTCGTAGGACCATACCACTACAATTTTTTTTAAATGTGAAAACTTAGATTTTTTTGATTTTTTTCATCTCGCTGTCCGCTCAATTTGTGGTATTAGTTTAGGATCAAATTTCAACATCAATTTGGCCTTCCATATTTCAACTTTCCTACCGAGCGGTCAGTCTTGTATATCATTTCAAATGGGTTTCAGAGCAGGTGTCGTGTCCATAAAAATACATAAATAAAAATGAATTATACCGTCACTCTGTCGTTTACATAAAATTAATTATAGTGTCAAAAATAATTATAATTATCATTAATTTACTTTCTAAACCAATGACAATCAACCCTACTTTTCTTCTCTTGTCACACGTTCTCACTGACAAGCAGTCAACACGGACAGGCCGTCAACACGTGCGTCAACGAAAATTTCGGATCTTTTCCCTTTTATCTGGACACTCATCTATAAAAAACATGAGAAGGACAGTACATTTTGCTTATTCTTTATCTTATACTTCTGTCGGATTCCGATCCATATTTGATATAACAACCAGATAATAAATAATACTCGTTTTGTTGTTTCCACGTCTTGTTGTTTCTCATTTTTACGAGTATTTTTGTATATATGTTAGGATGTTTATAATTATTTAATCAGAGTTATAACTTCCCTACACAGGCAAATCGTCAGATTTTTACAGCTTTGTTCGAAGAAGGTAATGCTGTCAAAAGCTTGAAATAAGAAAAAAAAATAGCAATATACTGAATGGCATTTTTTTGCGGGAGATAGAACTTCATTTTTTTTGGTGGGGGGTCCGTACTTTATGTATATAGATTGTCTTTTTTACGGCTTATCAATCCTTTGCAGGTTATTTAATGCCAGAAAGTTTTTTTAGATTTTTAAAATTTTTGGGAAGATATTAAATTAATATCTTCCAAAAATGAATATTATTAATGATTTACTAATACAAGTCCTACTAATTAACCCGTAGATGAGGGGAGAAGAGGATGATTCACTACCTTTCCCAAAGGTATTTGTGAGTAAGTGAATATAACGAATGCGCTTGAAATTGGAACTCGGCACTCCAATTTCCAGTCCCGTGCCGTTACCCATTACACCACCTGCATATCCAAGTTTACAGCAGGTGGTTTTCTCGAGCGGCATGTACAATTCAAACTGTTCCGCTTAAATAGTTGAACCAAATCAAATAAAAATATCTTAACTGTGTATAAGATGCTATAGTTGTGTCAAGTAGAATAAAGTGCAAGGAGGTACACAAGACTTGCACAAGGCCCATATGTTCCAGCCATTAGAGAATGGTTGATCACAATTTGTCACAGCTAACAATGTATATAGCAGATGCTATGACCTGACCACCAATTAGATTAGAGACCAGTTTATAGTCTCATTCCCTTGTATCCCATCAATTGCTAACGATAAAATTATTTCGAGATTATGCCGAATGACGTAACTAGGCATAGAGATAGGAAATTCTCACTTCCACCTCTAATTAGGTTTAAACCAAAGGTTTTTGTGTGTGAGTGTGCGTGTGAGAGTCGCAGTTTCACAAGAACCGCCTCTCCTCCAAAAAGTTAATTTTGCAACCGACAGCCAGGATTGAAATTGATCAAAATTCTGAACCACTGCTCTTAACTGGCGCCAATTTGGTTTATATTATTAATAATATCAAACCTCTTTATGAAAAGAGCTACTGTATCCGCTCAAAGGCTATATTATTTCGTAGTAAAAAGATCTAAAATCATCCACAAGTAATGAAATCACGAGTGTAATGACACACAATGCATGATTTAAAAAACGGTCGTGTAAACAACGGTTCTATGTTCCAGTGACCATTTTATGACCTCGAATTGTTGACGTCTATAATTAAAGAACACCAAACGAAATAGAAATGATATTCATTGCTCGCTCCACGAGGGCAACACGTGACAAAGTCAAGTTTAATGTTAGTAAGAAAGTGTAGCCTTTGAAAGTGATCTGGAACTAGACATTCGATTTGTTTTGCTTCTAATCAAAACAGAAACGATGAAAATAAGTCTGAAAAAAACATTAATGCTTAATTTTAACTAAATGGATTTTGTTAATATGCTCATCTTCTGAATAAATGGGCTATTATACTTATATAATAATTCAATAAAGCAGAGTTAAAGAATTCACAACTAAAATAGAGGCCAATAAACTGTTTAATTAATCCGTTCCCTTTATATTTTTTAAACATTCAATATGGTATCTATGATTCATTATTTACTTCTGACATTATATATAAATCACTTTTTGCTCAATATTTTTACATGTTAAAAATGTTATGTTTAATACAACAGGGAAATTGAAATATCTCTAGGAAAAAATATTAGTGAGTGCCTCATATGAAAGTCTTGAACAAATAAGATGTCAATTTAAGAAACGTTGGAGTAAAGCAACTGATTAATTAAATGGTTCGTTTTGCACGGGAACTAATTTTGTCTAAATGCAGATAAATATTTTATTTTTATACAGTTTATTAAAACGACTAAGAGACGTAATCACTCATAAATATGTTAACTTGATTTACCTCTTTTCCCATTACAGATGGGACAGGAAATATATAAATACACATTGATAATTATTATATGGTTTGATGATTCAAAATAAATGAAAAAAGAAAAAAAATGATATGTAGGATATAAAAGGTAAGCAGAATATGCAATAAATTGATTCCTATAAGTTATTAAGTAATGAAACAACTTTCTTGTAACTGTTTTTCATGAAAACTATCGATTATAATTTTAGTCTTAATTTGTTACACTTTCATTGTACTTTTAGTGTTTAACTTACTAAATTGGAGACAATATATTATATTTACAGCATTATTTTATATTTAATTGATGATAAATTATTGAGAGTTAAGGGTAAATATATGCCCATCATTTATGCATATTACAGGTTCAATTCCCGACAAACTCGACTAGTAAAATAGTCATTCATTTTGAACGTAGTTTGGTCATAGATTTTTATTTTCATTAATTAAATAATTAAAATAATATTTTAAACAAGGCTTTTGTAAACAGAAATTTAAAGTGACGATTTAATGTAGACAAAATGTATTACCTAAATAAGTTCAACCTAAAGAAATGCAGCCCTCATTTGCATACAGAAGCCATAGGAAGAATTGGATTTGTCGTTCTATACCTTTTCAATTTCAAAATGATAATAATCAACTTCAAAATGGACTTATTTTCAAGTAAAAAAATTAATCAACTTCAAATTGGATCAATCAACTTCAAAATGGAACAATCAACTTCAAAATGGATTAATCAACTTCAAATTGAGAAAATGTCAAAAACCTAAAAACAATCAACTTCAAAATAAGAATAAACAACTTCAAATTGGAATAAACAGCTTCAAATTGAGACATTTTTTTTTTTTTTTTTGTAAATTGAAAATTATTTTTTCAATTAATTTACCCCATGAGTAAGGAAATTGACTGTTTGTCTTCATTATATAGATAAAGAAAAAAACAAAATATAAACAACTTAGAGGCCAAGAAAGTACTGGGTGAGGCTACAGTAAAAGTAGGAGGAGAAAGTCCCGTATAGGAAAAAATGATGATTGATGATGATGCTGGAGAAACCTCTACAAAAGAAGCTGAAGAAGAACTAGCAATACAGCTCCAAAGAGGATTTACCCCAAGAAAACTGTGGCTGGCGAAAAAAAGGCACAGATTTTAGCTGCACATGCCGCAGCAGGAAATTGGAAAGACCTGGCAAGAACAATTGGTGTGCCTCTGCCAACAGCGTACCGTTGGTTAGATCAGGGTGCTGATAAGAGTGACTCTAGGTGGGAGCAAGAAAATATAAAATTACGCAAGAGCATAAGAATTTTATGACCGAATTAATTGAAAGCTCCCCTAGGGTCACTCTTCAAGACATTGTAAATAAGTTGGTCGAAAAGTATGAGGTTCGTGTGACGAAAGAATGCATAAGAAAGCACTTGGACTCCATGGCCTTTACTTTAAAAGTGGTTCATTATGAATCAGAAGCTGCCAATAATAATGTCAATAAGGCAAAACGTAAGGATTACGGAGTAGCTTTACTAGAATTTCAGTCCCAAGGTGTGCCAATTCTTTATATAGATTCTAACGTAATAAACCCTGCCTGTTGCAGCTATGTCCTGTCACCCCGGTGGTTCTGGCCGAAAAAGGAATCCACCCGATCTCCCCACCCGGTGAACTGAAGGAACCACCACTATTCGCCACGTTGTGAATTCTTGATACGAACAGCAGTCTATCGGTCTCCCCAGAACGGTCCGATGGGAAGGGGAGAAAATGGCTGGGTATTACGCTGAAAGGAAATCACTATTCATGCAAAAAAAATTTTCTTGTAGTCGCAAAGACATGAAAAAGAAAAAATAAGCAACTCTTTCGGTTCCTGTACAAAGAGCCCTTTTTAGGCCACTGTTTTTATGTCACCACCGAAGAATTTACACGAGTACAAAATGTCGTAACGAGGTTCACTCGTTTGGGGTCGGAAGTGACAGAGAGAGAGAGGAGGAAAATTTCTGCCTAAACAATTTCGGCTGATCTAAGGGAAGTAATTCGGGGATCTTCGTCGGAGCGTGTGATTATAGCAGTTTGGTTTCTTAGTTTTGTTGGTAAAATTAACTGGTTTCATACAGGGTCTGTTTCTATTTCTGGGTTCGGATCGGACCTCTTGGGCGTGTGACAACCAACCAACCGGACCAGCAAATTCCAAGAAGCTGTCTCTTCCCCGGTTCTGCGATCTGACTAACTCAAGCGTGCGGGCAGCTTATATAGAGAGAGGCGGAGCTAAACCATCTTTAGGCACCGCCCCCGAATTTTAATATGCAAATCGCCTTTGATCACCATGCAAGCTTTTCCGGTCCCCGAAACGCAGCGGGAACCCAGTTTTCAACAGATACTAAGATCGGATTGGGACCTCCTGCTGGGTCTTCCGCAGACAACGTCTACTTAAGTTTTGCCAAAACCACTTATCCCGTCTGGTTGAATTCCGCCATTCAGACCACCCAAAAGTCCAATTCGCCATTTATCACAAACTTTACTTTAACGAATCCGTCTCTTAATCACTCTGGAAATATTACATTTAATTAACGAATAACTCAACCCCAGAAACAATTATTAAGAGAAAAAACAAAAAAAATATTTCTGGAATTACTCCGGAATCCCTTCTACCCAAGTAATTAGCACCTTCATCCTAATTCTTTAGCACTGTTGATTACTAAACCCACATTCTCTCTCTCTATGTCACAATTCCTCCCTTACCCACCTGACATTTACTAGTAAATGACACATGAGATGTCATACCAAAAATAAGACGATAATAGACACAGGGTCGTCCAGCTGTCCTTCTTGGAAGTTCATGGTCCCCCGGCAATCCGGTCTGACTTCAACGGTGTACAATTCTAGAAATAAAAACATGAACAAGAACAGACAAGAAAATACGAAGTCGAGATATAGTGTTCCGAGTCCTTTTCTGTTTCCTTTCAGAGCGTCCTTATAAAGCACATTGTCGTGCTTTCACTGAATAAGGTTCATTGTTCAGATTTTTACATGTAAAACAAAAAAAAATTTGGTTATTATGAGAATATATGTTTTCATTGATCTCACAACTATAGGTATTTCCATCCAGTTCACTACTTGGGATACTCCCATATCTTCACCAACTCATTTGTCTCTTCATTCGTCTACATATGTATTGTATCTACACAATTTTCCAAAGTTAAACATTCATTTTTTTTAAATTAAACACTCCTTTTTTTTTTTTTTTCAAGATTAACACTTATTGTTTTTTTTTCAAAATTAACACTTATTGTTTGTTTTTGTTTTTTTTTCAGCTACATATTTTACTTAGTTATTCTCTTTCATATTCTTTTTTCACAATCTTGTCTTACGACCGGTTCGGGTCTTCACAACAGGCCTCGTTAGACTTTTTACGGGTTCCAGTTCTCTCACAGCAGCTGTGGGCTGTTTTCCCACATCGGCTGCAGGTTCTAGTGCATCTCGGTCGAGATAATGCGCACCAATTGGGTTCCCAGTACGTTCCGCACTTCCACTTTCTGCCAGTTCAACTTCCACACTCGACATTCTCACTTGCCTCTTTTTCCACCACCACCAACTCAAAGAAACCATACCTGTAATTAATATAATCCCCACAACGGTTGGCCAGGTTACTATGGTAACCATTTTCTCTCTCCAGTCTGAGTCTTTCTTACTTAGCCTAGTTAATTCTAACTTCAGTCGCCCGAAATCAATCTTATCAACAGGTTTCAGCAACCCCGGCATCCTCCCCAACGAAAACTGAGGGAACTCCTTCGTAATTGTATCCCATAATTCAACCCATCCAGTTTCATTTGATCCTACCAATTTCAACAACGCCTCATTCCTTTCGAATCTCTCTTCTGCTTGATAGTAGGGGGTAAGGATAGGGTCAGCCCGTGTGCACCACAGCCAAGGGGTAAGGCTAAAATGGTCAAGGGGGGGAATAACTCTCATTGTCGTTGTCACCTCATTCTCGCAGACCTTAGAGAGCTCCATTACACCCTGAGTGGCCACTACCCAGATCCCGTATACATTGCTAACAGCTTCGGGTAGCATTACATCAGTCAGTATCTCTACCTGGCAATGGTCTCTGATTCCTTTCTTATTTTTTCTAAATAAGTCTATCACACACAATTCATGGCTACCTGTCACATAAATGGGACTTGCAAGTGCCCAGAGCATTATTCTCGCACCTCTGTGTTTCTTCCCTTGTCAGTAACATAAATTTTGTCCTGGCTATGTTTAGAGCGAGAAATTCTGTCTCTACTTTGTACCTAGCCACTGCCTCTAACCTTGGGGTTGGTTTGGGGTAAGGAAGGGGCAGATTTAATACCCGGTAAACTTCGAAAGTGCTGTCTCGGTTTAATAGGGGAACTGACACCAGTACTAGCAATTTACTTCTCTCCAACAGGGTAACACATCCCAAGGCACTATAATACTTCCATAATTGTTGAGTGGGGTCCGCCAGCAAAGCAAGATGATGGGAGAGTTTGGACTGTATTTCCAGCAGTACCGCCCTTAGTCGTTCTGGGGTTATTATACTCGGGGATAGGTGTCCCATAGACAGCATGTCCAACTGGGCCCTTCACAGGTTCTAGCAGCACTGTTAACGTATGACTGGTTTGGCGCACCCTATTCACTATAGCTAACAACTGGAGATGCTTTAGCAAGAAACCCTCCAATTCCTGGTACCCAGTTGTTATAGTTGTGGTTACATTCGCCAGCTCTTGCCTAAGATCATGTAAGTAGGCAATGGGTTAGGGTTAAAACTCTCTCTGTTCTTAGCCACTTCCAACCTAGTAACATTAAGTATCGATACGCTTTCCTTAACTACCTGGGCCATCGATTGCTGCTTCTGCTCTACCTGCGTCAGCTTCCTCTTGATCAACCTTATCTCGTCTTCAGACACCGTGCCAAATAACACACCTAATGCCTTACCTATTATAGGTAATACTGCCCTCTTTTGTCTAGTTCTCAACAACTTAATTCCCTTTAAACAATCGCTCATCTCCTTCCATTGCCCATTGTATTAGGGACTCCTGAGTTAAGGAGTACAACACCCGGTGGTAGTTTAGACCTTGTGAATACTCTCCGGCGACTTGTGTCCTGGCTGTCTCTAACATATCTACCTCGACCCTTAACTGGGCTAGTAGCAATTCATACGGCAGTAAATCTATCACTAACGTGATTAACCAGTTTGATCTAGTTATGATCACCTCGCTCGTCTTCTTAAACACGGTATTTTCACTGTGCGCCCAGGCATTAGCAGCCAAAATCAGCATTACCAGCGCTCAGGGCCTTCTCTCGTCCATGTCTGAAAGAGACGGAGAGAACAGTCTATCTTACATAATTATCTATTTATTTTATTTATTTATTTTATTTCGTCAGACGGATGCATTGTGGAGTGACACATCCAAGACCAGCCCACACCACTGCAAGCGCCGAGTCCGCGCAGGGGCCCTTCTACGCGCCCTGCGTAACGCCGACGACAACTGCACAATCGACCCAAGACTGTCAATCGTTCAACACAACCTCTGCACAGATTTTCAATGTAATCGGTCGACTCGAAAGGCGTTGTTCCTCGCAATCGAAGCTTCGTTGGCAGCTCCTCATTATCAGGCGTTTGTTCAGTCTGCCATTGATTACGTAATTGAGCTAACGGAATCTCGTCGTCAGGATCCCAATCGCTCGATCCGTCTTCTTCTCCGCCATCACTAGGCTTAATATTCTCTTTCTCAGGGTGTCTAACCGGGAATCGAGTTATCTCCCTCAGCCTTTGAAGGGTAGTGGGACTAATTTCGACCTCCTCGCTAGCTTCACTATCACTTCCTAGTAGTTCTGGTTCCACCAGTGTGGTCTTCCTCAGTTTTTTCGGTTTTGTCTTTATGCCGCCCCCTTCCCAGTCTTCTATCTCAGCTAACTTTATGTCATTTGCGTGTACTCTTTTCACTTTCCCGGTCAGTTGATCCCATATCACAAAGGACACTGGGCCTGTCTGTTCTACTATTCTATAGTAGGGGCTCTACCTCTGGTCCAGTTTACCGTCTCTCAGGTGTATTTTATAATACACCGGGTCACCTATCTGGAAGGAAACCTCTTCTCTATTCTTATTTATCCTCTCATTTCGCTTTTTCTGGGCTCTTCGAATTCTTCTTCTCACCTGTGTAAAGATTTTGTGCTGCTGCTCTAAAATTACCCTATGATGGTCCTCCCCTAAGTATTTCCTCCTAGGCCTTGATAGGTTATCTATGGGTAAGACCACGTCCCGGTCATATACCAAATAGTAAGGTCGTTTCGTTCACCGAGAGTCTCATAGCATCTAAGGCTTCGGTTAAAAACAGATCCCAATTCTCCCTATTATGTTCTGCTAATTTAGCCAGCACATCAGCAAGTCTTATGGAATCTCTACACCTTAGCGTTACTCTGGGGATGGTATGGGGAAGTGGTTATGTGTTGAATATTTAGTTCTCCCAACGTCTCCCTCATAACCTGATTCACATTTTCCGAACTGTTATCCGTAATCAACTGTTCGGGAGCCCCATACTAGGGAAATATCTCGCCAAGTATTATCTCTGACACCGTTCGCGCCTTCTTATCAGGTATGGCGAATGCTTCAGGCCAACCTGTCAGCCAATCCACAAAACTTAATATGTAACAATTCCCTCTATCAGTTGGTCCATAAGGGCCAGAAATGTCTAAACTCATTTTCTGAAATGGGTAGTGGGGAATATCTGTTTAAAACCGGTGCAGCCTTACTTCCTCTACCCTGCACTTGGCACGTTACACATTTCTTTACATAATCCACATCATCATTAAACAACTTGGGCCAATAGTAATTCCTCATTATCAACCCATACGTCTTGTCAATCCCCATGTGTTCTAACTTTCTATGGCACTGATCTAAGATCTCAGATCTCAACTTTTCGGGTATCACCATCCTCAAGCTTACCTCCTCATCTTTTCCTGAAAGGTAATACAACACATCACCCTGCAATACATATTTGGAGGTATTTCCTGCCTTTACCCTGGACCTAATGGCTGTTATGTCACTATCCCCTTGACGTTGCCTAACAATATCTATCCAGTGGGGGTCCGTAATGGTCTCTGTTTCACCCGCCCCCTGATCTTCCCAATTAGGTCTCCTTTCCAACCCGTGTGAGTTAATTACATTGACCTGGAAGGCCTTATCGTCCACATCTGGCTCTAACTTGATGGACTCCTTTTCCAATTGTCTCGGTATCCTCGATAGCAAATCAGCACAGGTGTTATCCCTCCCGGCTAGGTACTCTATTTTACAGTTGTACCCACTTAGCTTCAGCGCCCATTGTTGGATCTTTTTGTTTGTCCATTCTTCCTCTAGCAGATATTTGAGGGGCTGGTGGTCTGTCTTAATGGTGAATACTGCCCCGCTCAAATAATAATCCAACTTCTGCACAGCGTACAGGATGGCGAACGCCTCATTCTCGATCTCCGGCCATCTTTGTTGGGTTTCGGAAAGCCGATGAGAAAGGAAATAGATTGGTACCTCTTCAGGCACTCCCGGCACTGGGCCATCCTTATCAGGGCATGGTTGCGTGAGTACTGCTCCGATGCACCTATCACTAGCATCAGTGTACAGCACCATAGGCTTACCTAAGTCTGGGTACTCTAACAAGGGCACAGCAGTCAGCTGGTCCTTTAAAGCCTCAAATGCTCCGTCCACCTAAACCTGGCGTATTTCTTCGTCAAGGCTATCAGAGGACCCGCCAACCGACTAAATGCGGGTATGAACCTCCTATAATATCCTATGGCTTCTATAAAACCCCTAATCTCCCTTACAGTTTTCGGCGCAGGCATGGCCCTTATTATCTCTACCTTATCTAGGTCGGTCTTTATCCCGTCCTTATTTATCACGAACCCTAGGTATTTTGTCTCTCTCTTAAAAACTGACAGCTTCAGCTTCAAGCCATGCCTCCTTAGGCGGTTGAACACCCACTGCAGGTGTTCAAAATGCTCCTCGGGTGATTTTGAAAATACCATGATATCATCTAGATATGCCATGGCAAACGTCTCTATGCCATTCAACACTATGGACATGAGCTGACTAAACACACGCGGGGCATTTGCCAATCCAAACGGCATAACCCTAAAATTGAAAAGACCCATGTGACAGGTGAACGGGGTGTTTTCTTGGTCCTCCTTGTTCAGGGTCACCTGCCAATAACCCGATCTCAAATCCAAGGTGGAAAAACACTTAGATTTCCCTAGGAGAGCCAAAATTTCATTAATCATGGGGAGAGGCACTGCTAGCGGTTTTGTAATCGCGTTCAGCTGGCGAAAATTTACACAAAAACTGTGCTCTCCATCTTTCTTTTCAACTATCACGATAAGGAAGCTCCAGGGAGTTTTGGATCTCTCAATTATCCCCGAGTCCATCATCTCATTAACTGCCTCCTCTACTAATTTCCTTTTGTGGATTGGGGTTCTATATGGCCTTAACTTAATAGGTGGGTGGTCACCGGTGTCTATCCTCATCTCCACTGCCTCTGTCTGTCCTAGCTCCTTATCTGTCATTGCTATTACCTCCCGGTTTCTACTTAGCAAACCCCTTAATTCTCTTCTATAACATTCAGTGACTGTTATGTCCTCGTCCCTTAATTCGCTGATCCCTGTCTTGTTCCGATACCTATCTTCGTTTCTTATCCTCACCTGTTCGACTTCCCTTACGGGGCAAGCCCGTGCTAACTCTTCTTCTCGCTTTATTCTGACGGTTTTATTACCCGAATTAGTCGGAAGCAGGGGAACGGTCCTTGATCCTTTCACTAATGAACTACATACTGTCACTTCTCCCTCATTATTATCACACCCGTCCGTAGGGGTTACCTGATACAAGCCGTCATTCATGGCTCCATTGTCTTCTCCTAGCGGTATCTCTACCCCGTCCACGGTCAGGGTGGCTGGGTCGAAACGGATCTGGGCCTTGTGCTGTTTAAGCCAGTCACTCCCCAGAATCAACTCGCCCCACAAGTCAGGTGCCATATACACTTTCATGATACCTCTAGTCCTTGCTAATTGAAACGGCAGCCATGTCATGCCCTCTATCCTCATCCTACTGCTATCGGCCTGGCTTATGGATAAATCTACTGGCCTCAACTTTCCCCATCTCCCTGTCTGTAGGTCCTCGAACTAACCAGTGATACTGATGCTCCAGTATCAACCAGGGCCCTAACCTTCCTGCCTCCCAGCAAGACATTGAAGGTGAGATCCGGCCCCTCCTTCAGCAAATGGTACACTCGGGCCTCCCTTCCTTCTTTCCTATTCGCCTCGTCTTGGGGGATTCCTTCCTCTGTGGGGGCAGGTTCCCCTCATGTGGCCTGCGCCTCCACAATGCCAGCATCTTCCCCGCTGACAATCGGCCGAAAAATGACCAACCACTCCACACGTCCAACATATCAGAGGTCTTGCTCGGACTGGGACCACCCCGCCTTCTACTTCTTCACGGGTGACCCAGCGGCGTTTCCCGGGCCCTTTGCTTTCCTGGTGGGTGGTAATAGCGCGTTAGTTCGCTTAATGCCTAATTTACGGTCCCCTGTCGCCGTAAACCACCGAGCTTTCGCAGATAATGAATTATCAAAGCCATCAAAATAAAAATTTGACAATATCTGCGGAATTTCCACGATGCCTAATCACTGAGTAGAATTAATATTTTTAAACAAGTTGGGCTTCAATAAATCCCATGATAATTTTGATTCACCTATCAATCTAAGACTCTCAAAAAATAATATCCATGTAATCCTCAAGCCACAGAGTTTAATCTTTAAAATTTGCGGAGGGAAATGTCGACTTTTCTAGGAGTCTGTAGGGTATTTAATAGAATTGTAATCGAAGTGGGTAACTATTTTTTTTTCAACTGGAACATTCTCTATTCCTGACATTAAAAAGAATTCTACGCATAATTGTACAAAACATTTCAATTTCTTATAGCAGACGAAATCTGCATTTTTAATATTCAAATTCTTGCTCGTGATCAAGTCTCGCCATTGTATTAAGTTAAGAGAACAAGTTTAAATTGAGCGTCACGCGAAGTTCAATGAACGCTTACCATTACAGGTTGGTTTGTTTTTTGAAAAATCCGTTTTACTCGAATTGTTTGCCCAAAACTTTTTAAAGTTTTTAACGTCTCCACACCGAATCATTCTGATATACATATAACTATATACACGCATATTTTACAACCAAACTCTTGAACCCAAACAGAAACGATAACTCTTGAAGATAGACGAAATTGGTAAAATCATGATAACAACTGAAAAGTCTTTATACGTCGGAGATCTTGCCCCAGATGTGACAGAATCTGATCTTTGTGCAAAATTTAGTACAGCCGGGAGGATCCAGTCAGTGAGAATATGCCGACATAACAAAACTAAAAAGTCTCTAGGATATGGGTACGTTAATTTTCACGAAGCAGCCGATGCTGATAAAGCAATGACCCTTCTGAATTTTGATCCTCTTCATAACCGCCCCATGCGTTTGATGTGGGCTCAACGTGATCCTTTTTTGCGAAGGACAGGAAAAGGTAATATTTTTGTGAAGAATCTTAACCTCAGTATTGGCAGCAAGGAATTGTATCACATTTTTGCGGTCTTTGGAAAAATCTTGTCTTGTAAAGTTGCTGCAGACGAGAACGGCTCCAAAGGTTACGGATTTGTTCATTACGAAAACGAACAATCAGCCCTAGATGCTATCAGCAAAATCGACGGGACTGAAATCAGTGGCCAGAAAGTTCTGGTCACGAAATTTGTACCACAAAAGGATCGAATGAATTCTAGAAACGTTTTTATAAAGAATTTCGGTACTTCACTGGACGATGAAGGTTTGAAGAAGTTATTCGTTCAATTTGGTGACATTGTGAATGCAAAGGTGATGAAAGACGAACTTGATATTTCCAAGGGGTTTGGTTTTGTTTGTTTTAAGAATGCGTCGGCAGCTGAAAGAGCAATCGCTGAAATGAACGGTTTTATATTAGCCAAAAAGAAGCTTTATGTTAGTTGTGCTCAGTCGGCTGCTGAACGCCAAAAGTTTCTTGCAAGAGAAAGGGATTTACTACCGACTGAGAGCAGCCAGTCTGATGCCATTGCAAAATTCATAAGTAAATATCGCAAAACAAACTTTGCTTGTACCAGCGAAAAAGAAACTTCGAAATCCAAAGAAGTCGACGTCGAAGCTGATCACTATCGAACAAGTCCCAGTAACCCCAATGCCGGCAAACAATTAACTAAATCTAGTTCCTCGGTTTTAGCTCGACATCCCGGTGATGGAAGGTCGATTTCATCATGTATTAAATTGTTTTCGCCTTCATCAACCGATCCGAAACAGAGACGGTCAGCTAGCAATTCACCAGTCCCCGTGTCGCCGCCAAACGAATTGTCTACTTACAATGATTTGCAAAAGAAAACCCTAGCCAGTCTCTCCGTCACAAAACAAAAAAAAATATTGGACAATCTGCTGTACGACCAGGTTATGCAAATTACCAACAACAACGCGGGTAAAATCACTGGTATGCTGTTGGAATTGGACACGTCGGACATTTTGTATCTTCTCGACTCTGCTCCCGTTTTGCGAGAGAAAGTAGAGGAGGCCGAGCAAATTTTGTGGCAACAGCAGGAACAAGAGGAACAGCAGCCACCTTCTTCTTGAACATAAATGGGTAAGCCTTTAAAAGAAGAGGAAAAAACCCAACAAGCAGAAAATGAAATGTTCTTTTCTTTACAAGAAGTCAAGAATAATTCATTAAAAAATTATCGGAGATATAATAAATCTTTCAGCAGGCATGCCAATAATTGTATGTGCTGTTTGCTATGACAACTTTTAGTTGATTAGAGAAGACTAAGATGATTAGAATTTTAAATTTATTTACATCTGCATGTAAACAAGATTTCTTGAGGCCGAGATATCCACTGGTAAACGATAACTTCAAGAAGATAATCTAAAAATCCATCACGATAGTTAAAGGATAATTCAATTTTTTTATTTCCTAGTCAGTCATGTTAACCCTGATCCTATTGATACAATGTTAGGTAGTTTCCATCTCACATATCTGACCAAGTCAAAATTCACAAAAACAGTCTTGTCCTTGTCAAACATTGAGCAAATATTTTTTTTTCGAAACCGAAAAATATAGAAGCAAAATAATACACAAATGCTTTCAAGAGTTCCTTAAAACATTTTAAAGGATAACTTAAACTCAATAAATCTAAAGTGTTATCTTTTTATATTAATCTTAGGAAATTTTACCAAATTTTTTTACTTCTATGTTTGAGGTGTATTAAGTTTTATACATAAAAGAGAATATTGATGCAATGGAAGAAATGTCCTCTCAAACTTAGACTATTTCGGAGTTGTAAATTGTGTATACACAAAACACCTAGTCTCACAGGGCATTTTTAGTGTAACAATATCAATCTTCATTAGTCACCTATCATGACCTTGTGCTAGTAAATACCTAAAATTGTTAATGATGAATTTTGATACTAAGAATTTCAAACTGTGCAAATAAAGTGATTGAGTGACAATTCAGCATTTGTTACTGAATACAATGTGAATATTCAAATTTTCTCAAACATGAATTCATCTCACTCAAAATTAATGACTATTGACTGTTCATCTGTGACTAATGAAGTGTGTGAAGACATATAAATGGACACTGAGGTTAACACCAAACGGCGACAGTCTTTTTCATGCTCGAATATAATCTTGATTGCCTGAAGATTGCATTCAAGCATGAAACTGTCTTTGCTGTGTTCACCTCAGTGTCCAATTTCATATTTACACAGGTTGTAGCCCTGATATTGAGCATTTTTACCTGTAAATATACCATACCTTAAAACTATATTTTTATCATATATATATATATATATATATTTAAACAAATATTGTTAATAATTTTTGCTTTAATTTTGGGTGAAAATAAAGACAAAAATTGTCCAACATTTGGATATTTTTTTATTAAGTTGGTCCTTGATCTAAGCTTTTGGCTCATATGAACCATATTCAGAGTGATTATACAGACATTTTAAAAAAGATATTCACTATCGAAGCTTAAATCAAGGACAAACTTAAAAAAAATATCCAAATGCTGGAAAATTTTTGTCTTTATTTTTACCCAAAATTAAAGCAAAGATACAAACTTTACAACGGCTCATGATCAGACATAACAGACATTCATTGTCTGTTATATTTAACAATATATGTTTAAATAATGATCTGCTGTCCCAATACACTAAATATATGTCTGTGTGTGATCTAAAATCAGTTGGAAAAATATTAAATTATTATGACTATACCTAGAACCAGTTGCACAACTTTGATGCAATTTGGCAACCAATCAAATAGAGCATAAACACTCTTCTGGCAACTAAATGAGACACCATTGAGTTCATTTTTTTCAAAAAATATCACTCACACTACATTGCATAAGTCTGTCAGGCCCAGACTCCTAGCTCCCAGTGACTTCTGGCTATTGCCTTTGAAAGGGAAACAGTGTCAGACCCTATGCAAGGTTAAGGAGAACATGACAAGATAGCTGACAACAATATTGAATGAGGAGTACTTTGAACAAGACTAAGGTGCCACTACTCTATGTATGTTATTTTATCATTAATATTAAATGGCTGGATCATATATATATATATATACACACACACACACACAAACGAGGTGAACCATGGTATTTTGAGTGATGGAAGGAGGATACTTACCACACTACAGCAGTCTTCTTATAGACAAGATGCATTCTGATGTTACAGCACTTATCAGAAATGATGATATGCTAAACTCATTTAATAGAGTTGCTTTGGATAAAGAACCAATTCTGCAGTTTTGAGACCCAGTATTATTATTTAAATCCACCACACTAGTATTAGTCATTGTGTTTGTAGCAGTATACATTATGAAGGAAAGAGATGAAATGACAAAATTAATTTTGTAACTTCAATAGAATCCTGAAAGCATTACAGCTTTATCAAATCACAGTTCAGAGTCAAAAATTTGAAAGTAGCTTTTCTGATCAATCCATTTTCACCAATTCTAACAGTTGATGCAATCAACTCTTACCTTATAAATACAAATAGAGAAATTCAGTAATTCCACACAGAGAGCAAGGAGTAATTTTCCAGTGCAGAACTACTTTGTACTCATCACCATATATGGTAATATCACCTGATGTTAAATAAATCATCTGCATCATGACACCTAATATCGTATCACTCAATCACCCATTATGAATTTCACACTTCCTCCCACTTATCTCAACTTTGCTTAATGCAACCTCTGCTAATTGCACATTGTGGTACACTCAATAATTATCAGGCCAAATTGATGAAAATGCATTGAAAGAAGAAAAAAAAACAACACACACACAAAAATGAGGATTAATCTGAATAATTCAAAGATAAATAATTTATTATTTTTACAATTCTTTCAAAACTGCAGTCTAGATAGACTTCTTTTTTTTTCTTACAATTTCAGTAAGTAGAGAATCTTGTTTGCTGAGATTAAATATTGTAGATGACCTTTAATCACACGATTTAAATGATGACAAAAAAAATCCTTTTTTTTTTCTAAGAATCGTAAATGTCGTAGGTAACTACAGCAGAACAGAATGAAAATAATTTACACAGCCTGGTCTCAAACAAAGAAATTCCAGCATCCCAAAATAATGCTGATTTGAACCACCAGCAGCCGAGAGAAAGAGAGAGAAAAAAAAAAAAAAGCCAACCTTCTTTGGTTTCAGTATATATTCTTTTTTAACTTTCCCTCTTCTTCTTAAGCTTCCATACATGCAAGACACCAATCATGATTTGTATTGGAGATTCCACCAATTCCTTTGCTAAATGTTCCAAGGTAAAAAGTACACTTACAATTTCATGAATTATTTAAAGTAGATACTTCATGTATGTTGTTTTAATTACTAAATTTCATCTGGTCTACTCTCCTACATTCATCATATTTAAGATTTGGTTTAGTGTATTTTATAGGAAAATAAATTTCTCTTTCATAATATTTGTGTAGATAATGGAATACAGGGGAAAAGCTTTTTAATCATGCATTTCACTAATGCGTGTTATGTTTGGTTTCTTCAGGTTGGAATGAAAGACAAAACTGCGTGTAAGGAAAATGGGTTGGGATATTGTGGATATGAGGGGGCAATAAATTAATTTAGTAGATCCAACAACTAGAAACCAGAAAGTCTTTGTTTTATATATATATATATATATATATATATATATATATATATATATTACACACACACACAGAGGGTGTAATGGGTAAATTGTTGGCATTTTATATTTTTAATTTTGCGCATGTACGTTGTTTTCAATTTTGTTGACTGCACAGTATATTAGGGTCAGATGGGCTCCAACTATGAGAAAAAGAGTGCCATGACGCAATTCACTCCACCAGAAATTTGGAAACAGCATGCTGTACAACTTGGCATTCATGCCAGAAGCTCCAATATGAACATTTTAGGATGTTTGGGTGACAATCTGAGGACAGCGCAAAGGATTCAGAAAGAGTTGGATGAGTCTAATGAAGGTATGACAGCTCAGAAAACTCACTCTAAGCATTCTGATAAGAAAAGAACACCCGGATATGTTGGTGAGGACCTCAGAATCAACATACAGCCTACATCAAGTGCCATGAGGAGGTAGTGTTGCCCTGGGTCAAGATGATGGCTGCTGGAAGACCCTATGTCTGGCAACAGAAGTCGGTACCATGCTACACAAGCAGGAGAACATAGTCAAGGCTGTCAGACTATTTCTGCAACCACATCACCCCCTTACATCTGGCCACCTAACTCCCCAGACTGCAATCCCCTTTATTATGTGTGGGGCCCAGTTGAATGAGAGACCAACAAAATGCCTTATAACACCAAAGATGAACTGAAGGCAAAGATTATGACAGCATTCACCAACTTAAACAAAGAGATCAGAACAGTTGCAGGAGATTGGCAGCCATGGTTGAAGCCAATGACAATTTTATTGAATAAATTTACTCTTTAGTATTTCAAGATATTTTTGTGTAATTTTGGTAAATATATCTGTTAAAAATGAGATATCAACGTTTTTTCATTTTTGTGTAATTTAGACAACAATTTATGCATCCTGTATGTATATATATATATATATATATATATATATATATATTATTATAGGGCCATTATGCCTGCTGGATTTTAAATCAACTTACTCTGGGTAGATCTATTTGTTTATTCTCTATTAGCTCATACACTGCTTTGTGTTGGCATTGCTTTTGTGATGATCAGAGATATTATGTATAGTCCTGGTCTTAGGTTTATTGTCAAGAATTGTGAGATTGGCACACTCTCAATGCATTTTCTTTTTAGTGAGTCCTTTTCTTTTCTGATCAGACTGACCATATTAAGTCAAATTGTAGTCAGATGTATTAGAGTAAACTACCAGTGCATTCAATGCTGTTATGCACCATATCTCTATAGTCTTGTTTTGAGATTTTTTGATTGTTTGCCAATGTAAACCAAATGGGCATTTTGTACAGTCTATTTTGTATATTTCTGTCTCTGTTGTTGCTATCTCTCTAATTCTTTTAGAGGCAGGTTAATGTTGGATAAGTTATTTTCAATTGTAGCTGTTATGGAGTTGGAAGGTAGGATTATAATAATCTTTGGATTTTTGTACACTTTGTATTTGGCATTGTACAGGAATTTAGATATTGGAGAAGTTTGAAAGTGTTTTCAATGTATATGACCTTCATTTCTTCTGGAAACTAATTTTTAAGATTTTGGGGATGATGGAAGTCAATTTATAAAGTAAATAAAGTATTAGGTTGGTGTAAAAATAATGACGTAATGATGTAGTTTTTTGACGTATTTTATAACGTCAAAAAATGACATTATTACGTCATTATTTTTGCACCAACCTAATACTAAACAAGACTTACTTTATATCTATTTTTTCAAGTAGCAGGTTTTTTTTCATTAGTTTATAATATCCATAATTTTAAAGAATGGAACAATAAAAAAAGAACAACATTAAGTTGTATTTTCTTTTTGTATGTGACTAGGTAACTTGGTTCATGGTGTTAGAAAAAGTCTTAACCCTAAGTTAATATTTTTAATGAAAAAAAAAAAAAAAAAAGAAGAAATATTTTGTTTTTTCTTTTTAGGCTTCTGTACTTTAAAATTGTGTATACTTGCAGAACTATAGATACAAAATACAGGTCCAGGATCACTTTACACACATCATAAATCAAATTCCAAATTTAAATCATAAAAGTTCAAATAAAGCAGATCAAACTACAAAAGAGAAATACATTTTCCTACAAAAATACTAAACTGATTTTTTTTAGTCACACTACCAGTGAGACTAATTCACAGACTGCAAAATCAGAATCTTGGTCACTTAGATTTGTTATTATATATACAAGGGAGTTCTGAAAAGTTCTTGGCTTAGACTAAAGAAGGGCTGGAAACTTTGATGAAAATTAGATGAGGATACTAGTCATGATGAATATACTAACGAAAATAATTCAAAAAATTATTTTGCTATGTCAAGATTTTTAAGAATTATTGATAATTATTAAAATTTGAAATTAAGAAAATCAGTCTGAAGATTCTCCTTTGAAAGAATCATTAGAAGTTTGAAGTTTTTTCATTAGTTCAACTTCTTTTTCAGTGCGAATATATTCATCTACATTCAAGTTTTCTAAATCATCATCACTGTACATCGGTGTGGGGCTGATACACTCTACATTTACAGGCAATTTGCGTTTCCTTGGCTTTTTCATAATTGGTGGCAGAATTTCACCATAGCTGGCATCTTCTTTATTGTCCGTTTCTTCTTTACTCTCTTCATAATTCTCAGCCTTTTTTTTCTCATGTTTACATTTCAACAACATGTTGTTGAATAAGGTGTGTTGGTAATTTAAAATATCTGGTAATAAAAATGAGAGTTTTTCCTTATTTGGTTTGGTTTTGATCCAGGGCAGCTGCAGAGCAAGATGGCATAAAATGTCCTCAATCTCATTCACACGTTTTTTAACCATTGTTGAAAGAATAAGACTGTGCTTGTGGCAAAATGACCAGGCTGAAATTTTGCATCTCTCAGCAGGTTTTTCAGCTTTCCAAGAAATGTATGCAACTGCAGAGAGAAGTCCAACAGGGTTACGTCCACTTACAAGCCAGAATTTTTCCCCTATGTTTAAAAGCTGATGGGCACACTTCACAACAGAGAATGGTAACTGACATTGAGAAAAGAGATTTCGGCTCAAGGTACCAATTGCTGCGTGTTCAAGTTTTAAGTTCAGTAACTGCACTACAGTTTTGTAGGCTCGTCCAAGTTCAAACATGTTACGCTTAGTCATTCGTGCCATTTCCAAGAGAGTGTATAAGGAATTGTGTTGTCTACAACTCAGATAAAGGCATGCAATTACAAGAACTTCTTTGTAGTCAATACTTTTCTCTTTGATTTGTTCATGGCCATAAGTTTTTTCAAAATACTGCTTGGATAATTCTTCCACTTCTGGAGAAAGCTTCATTAGCTGCACAGTCATCTCCAAATAACTGATCAGAGACTTGTAACCAGGTCCATTGTAAGAGAAAGAAGGGTCACGTGTGCTAGAAACAAACTGAAAGAAGAAAATATATATGCATGTATCAATTAGAATATTTAATTAGATGAAGCTTTACATACACAGGTGCTCATCCAACAAAATTGTATATACAATTGTCTTGTTCAGAACAGTGTTGATTTCTGTCTGAAAGTTCAAATGTTTCCACACTAAAGAATAAACATTGTAAGACATTTTAGGAAAACATTTCAGGTTTGTTTAGATGGCATTATCACTAGAATTTTTCCCACCATACATCTTAATTTTAGGAATGTACTTTTATCATGGTGGATAATATCAGGTTTTGTAATTTTTAGTCAGCGACTTAAACTGTTCAATGAAGTGGCCTTTCTTCACAATACCCATTTGATCTTTGAAATAAGTTGACAGGTAACAGACATCTGCAAGAAACAAATTGATTTTTCACTATATTTGTAGTAAAAGTAATACTTTTCAAAATCCAGTTGTGGTGGAAATAAGTTGAAATGTACGAATAATCTGAGTAGTGCCTAGAATGGGGAGGAAGAGGGGGATGCATTGTGGAAAGAGCGATGAGAATATAAGTTGATGAACAGTTTTTGTCCAGAATTGTTTTTCATTTTGTGCAAAAGGATTATTCATGTCAGTGTTGCTGGTATTTGTGAAAGGCGATAATGGAAAAAAAAAAGAGAAAAAAAAATGTTGTGTGATTCTTTTGCACATTTAAACAAGTTATTTTGACCACAAGCACACTTTGGCAGGAAAGATTAAGTTAAGCAATGAAGTAATAAGGCTATTTAGCAGCAAGTATAAGTATAATGTATTCACATGGTTGAAAGAAGTTATTTCTGATATTGCAAGATTCTTACAATATTTTGAAGGGGATGCATAAGGTTCAATTTGGAAATGAACAATGAAAACCAGAAAGATGCAGTTATGTTAAAAGAGGCCCTCACTGAGCGAACATTTGTAGCATGCAAGTTGGAGAGAATTAGAAACAAGTGGATATGTATGCAAACAAACTCACGAGATTGACAGGATGAGAAGAATTTGTGGGGAAAAGTTGGAAATAACAGTGAAACAAGCATTTGTGACTGATTTCCTGAAGCACATGTCTGTATTGCTGCAGCAGTTGTCACATATTGTTGACAAGTGCTGGGGAGTTGACTGTTATAAAAGTTTAAGACCTTGGAACAGTGACTCCACTGAGCAAAGGAAGTGGAAAATAGAGAGGGGAAAGACTGAAGCACAAGTATTCACTGGGCAATGATTAAGGTATTGAAGACCGCACATGGTTAAAGATTGCAAAGAATCCAGGCTTGTGTTGTTATCTGTGTGGCCATAGCCAACTAATATTATACAGTCCCACATGTCACATAACAAGCTGAATTCTAACAGACTGATGTAATAATGTAAACAAAAAAAAGTTAATGGCCACTTAGAAAATTGCTAATCAAAAGGGAGGTAATTTCAAAAATTGACTTCTTAGAATATAAATTAACATACAATTACATAGAATTTATCAGCTGCTATTTCAATTACCTAGACATGTTTGCAACTCTAAAATGCATATTTACACCCTTTTTTTTTTTTACTAATCAACAAATTATAAATAGCTATGAGTTACCTCGTTTTTATGATTTTCGATTGTGCATATAGCCTGTTTTGCAAATAGTTCCATTATTAGGTGAATTTTCTACCTCATAAAATTCATTAATCGTATTGACTGGTTTTCTACAAAAAAAATTCAGTTCTCTGTATGAAATATTTTGAAGAGAAATTTATTTTGAAAGGAAAATGAAACAAGCTGAACTGGGATTTACATTCAATACCTACAATACAAAAAATAAGAAAACCATCTCTTTTACTGAATACAATGAAATTCAGAAAGCCTACAAAACAACAATTGGGCCAAACTGATGAATTACATGATTTTATTTCAGTTGATTTTACTCAATTGGAAGAAGTGTTATCCTAACAGTTTTCAATTTAAAAAAAGGAAGATTATATTCTAATTTATAGAATATTATTTGACCCTGAAACACATTTTCCATCTAAAAAAGAATGTATTTGCATTGACCAAAACCATGATGGAACCCCTATACTGTTACCACAGCAGTTTATACATGGACATAATGCTATACTCACAAGATTTAGCAAGTTAGAAAATTTTCCCAAATACATACAAAACATGATGGGAGAACAATCATACTCAATTCTAAAAGAATTACAAAAAAGACAACATTACCAACCGAGAGGTCATCCTTCATTTTCTGCAGAACTATGTTATGCCTTACTATTGCACTATACATCTCAAGAAGCCTACAAATTACTTCTGGAGAAATTTCCATGAGCATCTTTTTCTTTATTAGAGTTAATTTGGAAACTATAGAAATTTATTCTGCAAAATATAATTTTACTTGTGAACAACACACTGAAAATAGGAATTCACTTTGCAGCAAAAATTGTTGCGAATATATTTTACAACAAATGAAAGTTTTTATTGGATGAAGTTCAAAAAAATATTGTACAATGTTTTAAGAAAAAGGCAAAGGTCAAAAGAAAATTGATTTATAGAAAAACTGTTAGAAAGTTTTTTTACTTGTATTTGTCTTGTATTATTGCTTAATTCCTTAATAACTTTTTTGTTTATTTACAATATTTTTATTATTACTTTTCTGTTTAAAAAGAGAAAAATAAACAAGCTGTGTATTTTGGGACGGTTTTAACATGTTTTAGATAAAACAGACAAAAATTGACTATAAACTAAATAGGCCTGTTAGTAATTAGCATGAAATGTGACAGACGAGGCCATATATATTAATGGGCTGTGGTGTGGATAAGCAGATTGTAGCAAGATTTTGGAATCAGAAAAACAGTCAAAGGGTGGTTAGGGTGTTACTGCACCAGCAGTAGTTACCTAGTCTATCTAGAGAAGGTGTTTTTACACACATTGCCAGCAGTGGAACGGTGGAAGGAGAGCTATATCCCTGTGACGCAATCCCCTCAGCAATGTTGGTGATGCCAAGCCAAAATTGGTGAGTGAATAAAAAGAGTAAAGTGAAGGCAGTAGACCGGGGAAGTTAATTGCAGAGGAACCAGTGAAATGGATCTGTTTGTGAATGGAAAACAACTAAAACTTAAAAAGTTAATTGTAATAGACTCTATTGTTGAAGGAATTGATGGGGTTATCAAAGTGGATGTGATTGACCTGATGGGGTGGGGGTTGCAATCAATAAGCTTTTTATTTTGGGCAGCTCAGTGTGTTGTGAGTTTGCAGGTAAAGAGTAAGGACAAGGTTACAAGATGAGAAGATGGTATCTATCCCTTACCACTTCCATAATTTTGCAGTAGCAGTTTTGAAATTGACTTATACACCAAGTGCAAGTAGTCAAACAGGGTCTGCTCTAGTTCCACCTCAGGGAAGGAAGGAATACTAAACCTCCCCACCACTACGTATTCTTCATCATCTACCTGACAAGAGAGTATAAATGCACTTTGTGACAACATCTCATTCTCTATTTCATTTTTTAGATTTATAAAAATAAATAAATTTGACAATTCATATTGGGGAAAGTAGAAATATGTATAAAATTTTTAAATATGTTAAACAAGGTTTTTTTTAAGGTGAAATATTGAAAAGGGATTAATTTGGCTACTCCTATTAGGGTGGGAGTGTAGGATACATAAAATGAGGATTTGTTTTTATAATGGGAGGAGGAATAGATCTGATCTCATTGGGGAAGAGTGGTACATGAGGTAAATGTCAACTAACAGAGAATCATGTTAGAAAGAGGTTCTAGAGAAGATTGTTAATTAAATTGAAATTTAAAAGAAGAAAGACGTTTGTTTGGTCAACTAATTTAGGCAAAAAAGAAAAATCTCAACAATGTAAAAAAAAAAAAAATGGAAAATTGCTGAGGAAAACTGAACAAGAAAAGTGAGAATATTTATATTTTCATAATAGAGTGAAATAGATAGATTCTGAGTGAATGTAATTACATTGAGAGAAATGTGGAATGAGTAAACTAGGAGGATAAAGTGGGTGAAGGGATGATTGCCATAATATTTAGAAAGAGATGGAACAAGACCTAGTGAAAGTTAAATGATATAACTAAAAATGTGAGTAGGGGTTTTACATTGTGAGGCTAGGAGTGTGGTAATTATATTAATCTATAACAGACCATGTTAGAATCACTATAAGGATATGACAAGGCTGTTTAAGATGAGTGAAGTTTTCAGGTTAATATTAATATTTGGGTTTTGTAGCATCTTACAATGTTAGACAAAAGTACTCCTAGTGCAATCTATCCTATAACATGTGAGTAGACGGATACTGTTTTTGGACATATAAATGCACCTTCATTTCACCAGGGAGATTGGCTGGAAGGTAGTAAAGAGCTATGACAGATGCAAGTGACTCCACATTGAGTGGGCTGAAGTCTGGATAAAAAATGGCTGGAAAAAGCTAACAATAGATGTGACTACAGGAAATGAATGCAGCTTTTGATGTTTGCCTGTGGACATGGAAAATTGGCTGTATGAACTTATGTAAAATTGTCAGTTCATTGGGGGTGATGGACTTAAAAATGAGGTTCAACTCTGACTTTCACCAAATTCAAATAGAACTCATTCATTGAGTTTTTTCACCTAGCCAATTTCCTTGAGATTGTTCGATATTGTTGAAATGTTGACACTCATTACCTGAGACATTTCTAAGACACTTTGATGTGGGTTTTGTTCAACTAGTGCTTTCAGATGTTGATTGTCAATTGCACATGTATATCTACTACCTTGATCTTTATGACTCATATCCCCACCGTGGAACTTCAGAAACCAGCTATGTACTGTCTGATTACAAGTGATCCCTTCACCTCATGCTCTGTTAAAGTTGGTAGCAGTTTGACAAGGATGATGACCAAGTTTGAACTTGTGTAAAACAAAGTAAATGCATCTCTTCTTTTTTCATGCCTAAAATGAGGGGAATATGTTTTAAATTAAAATCTGAAATTGACAAAGAGAACACTTTAATCATTAGGAATGAGTAATAGATGTTTGTGTGTGCAACTATTATAATATATTAAAACAAAAGGTTTCTTCTAAAATCAGACATTTTCTGAACAACCTAATACCTTATTTACTTATTGATGATATTGCTACAATTTGTAATCATTTTATTCCTTATTGAGTTTAGATGAGCAATATAATTTATACCATTTTATGCAGACATATTTTGGTGCTGCTATATCAGATAGGAAAAGTGCATTTGGTCTACACTCTTACATATAAGCAAGAACATAGCATGACATTTAGTGCATTACAAAGCCACAGACTATATATATATATATATATATATATATATATATATATATATATTTCACACATTCTAGTCACTTAATTACATGTGAGTATGCTTTTTGCAAATTTCTAACCAGCCAATGACATGCCAATAAATTAATGGCCATAAAACCTTACTTGACACGAGTGCCAAGAATGACTCTAAAAAGAAGACTGAGGCCGGGGAATTGCCCTCTTGTTGGAAGTCCCCACCGAGTTGTATTATCAATGTAGCGGATTTCTTGGAGCGAGCTAAGTGCTACGCACACTTTGTCGTAGAAGGTGGACTCTTAGAAGACACCCAGGAATTAAGAAAAATTGAAACACGAATAGTGTCAGTCTTCGTCGTGGACAAGCGTACGTGCAAAATTTGTCACTCGATGAAAGAC
This sequence comes from Acanthosepion lycidas, assembly GCA_963932145.1. Taxonomy (NCBI): domain Eukaryota; kingdom Metazoa; phylum Mollusca; class Cephalopoda; order Sepiida; family Sepiidae; genus Acanthosepion; species Acanthosepion lycidas. The sequence goes on from OZ010577.1 coordinate 137,002,634, forward strand.
ACAGTGATAAAATCACTGGAGTCCTTGGGGTTCAAGCCCCTCAGAGTTGTGAAAGGAGCCGGCTTTTTCATGTGAGACGTATTGTTACACACGCCGGAAGATTGCGTGGCAGCTTCGAGCAGGGACTTGATCACCAAAGATCTGATCCTGAGAACATAGTACCTATGCCGAAGAAGGACCAGCGTTTCAATATATGAGGTCCCTCCTCAGGTTCGCTTTCCTGACCCAGTTCGGTGAAATTCTGGCTGCATCTTGCGATAGCCTGAGCGGTGGGTGGAGTTTCAATATCCGTTTAAATCAACAAGCCTTCTTCTCCATCCCCAACTGTCTGGTAGTAGGGAAATTGAAATTGCTGGTCATTGTGACCGGCCGTAAACCGGTATGCTGGAAGTGTGAAAAGTCTGGTCACCTTTCCTCTTCCTGCTCAGAGAAGAAGGCCTCTGGAATTCAATCTCCCGTTGACCAGAATCCCCCTCTGACCGAATCTTTACCTACCGCTTTGCCTGTAATGGGCATGCCAGCTTCTGGGACCGGTAAGGATAATCCTCCGGTTGGTCAAAAGACCACATTCTCCAAAGAGCCTTCGCCCTCTGCTAGTGCAGCTGCGGAGAAGGGGGAGGGGGAATGGCTAGTTGCTGGTAAGGCCAGAGGGAAGCGCCAGACAGCGGGTCCTCAGTCCCCTGAAGCCCCAAGGACAAAAGGCACTAACTGCCCCACTCCCTCTGGCAACAGTAAGGGCAATACTCCGGCCTCTCAACCATCTTTGAAGGACAAGCAAAAGAAGTACGATCCCGGATTTGAAAATACCCAGTTTATCCCCTCTCCTAAGAAACGACTGTAGAAGTCAAGTGACTTACCTGCCAACATGGCTGCCTCCTTCTATTTCCTTATAAAAGGCAAGCCAGCTGATTTTACCTTATTTTATAGGAGAGCACCTAATACACCAGTTGGGTTGGTCCATTTTGCTAGAATGGACCTTCCCAATGCATTTGCATGAGGGGTCTTTATTCACCTATATATTTCTCCATAAATGACTCAAGTCAGTTTTGGCTTTGGCTACATTTGCCTACTTGTGTACTAAACCTCTGGCAAACTAGCTAATATTCAACATGGCGCTGCGAACAGGATACGAAGACTGGCAAGAGCTACTTATCAAAATTGGCATTCCTACCGACTCTGCCAAAACCTATGCTGAATCGTTTGTGAAAGAGAATATTACTAAGGATAGCCTCTCTATCATAGACCGGGAAATCCTTAAAGAACTAGGTGTCACAACCATGGGACATGCCCTAGCTATCCTTAAGCTATCAAAGGAGCAACCTTTGACATCAGACAGCTATACGAAGGCCCCTGCAGCCAAACTCCCCCAGCTCCATTCAGAGATGACATCACAACAATTCCGAAAGTTCAGAATTGATTGGGAGGTATTTGTGCAAATGACAAACATGCCCCCTACACAGACCAACATCCATTTATACAACTGTGCTGATGAGACTGTGCAAACGTCGATCATCAATACATACCCCAAATTTTTCTCGGAAAAACCAAACAGACTCCTGAACATGTTGGAGGCATTAGTTACCCAAAAATCGAACCCTATGGTTCATAGATTGTCTTTCGCTTCGATTTCCCAGGGACCAGGCGAATCAATCCAGCAATTTGTTGTCCGCCTTAAGGGTACAGCACAGGATTGTGACTTCACATGTCCCATTTGCAGTCATGACCTATCTGACATCTATATCAAAGACCAGCTGGTCAGAGGTACAGCAAATGATGCTCTCCAAGCAGATTTACTAGCAAAGGCCAGCTCATTGAAGACCCTTGACCAAAACATCAACCATGCTGAGGCATTCGAGGCAGCACTGCGTGACCAAGCACGAATGGCAGGGTCAACAGAAATGTCAGCATTGCGTGCATCAACCTATCGCAAAGAAAAAACAACACAAGTGGAAAAAAATCCCCCTCAATCCAGAAGCCCCAAAAAACTGATTATAAAACAAAACAAGTTCCGCTGTAGTGGATGTGGTAGCCACAAGCATGGCATCCCAGGAACCAGCACCCGCCAACAGGCATGTCCTGCCTGGATTCAGACCTGTGACTTGTGTGGCATCCAAGGTCATTTTTCAAAAGTTTGCCGATCAAGAAATCGCTCTAGTGAAGTGAGAGGCTTCCAAGACGATGAAGCTAACATGGACAGTTTGATTGCACATGTAGAGTTTGACCAGGAGACAGGCTCATATGTGTCCTCTAACAAAAATAGTGTTGTTCAGATAGAAGCAACACTGGTCCCATTCTCTCCAAAGCCAGACCCCAGAAATCCTGAAGATATTCCAGGTAATCAAAGCACTCGTTTGAAAATCTTCCCAGATAGTGGGGCCACCATTTGCCTTGGAGGACCCAAGCACCTACATAGCATGGGTCTCAAGGAAAGTAACTTGATCCCATCAAAGAAAGTTATTCATGCTGTGGGTGGCTCAACCCTTATAAGCCAGGGATGGTTGCCTATTCAATTTAGTGTTGGAGAAATGTCGACAAAGCAAGCATTGTACATCTGCAATAACATCGATAAGATATATTTTAGCAAGGCCGCCTGTATTGATGTTGGCATACTGTCTCCTCACTTCCCCACGCCTATGACTATGACAACCCACAGCAAATTAGATTGGACAACCAACGATCACACAGCAGCTGTCGAGCAAAAGCAACTCAGAAGATTTCAGCTACCAGATCGCCCTGAAGAAACCCCCTTTCCAGCAAACGAAGGAAATGTGGAGAACCTCAAAAAATGGTTACTGAAACAATTTGCTGATTCAGCATTTAATACTGATGGGCAATTCCCAGCCATGTCTGGTAAACCAGCACATATCCACCTGAAAGAAGGGGCAATCCCTAAGGCAAGACACAGACCAATACCAGTGCCATACCATTTAAAAGAACCAGTGAGGCAAGCCCTTATGCAAGATATAGAAAGAGGCATATTAGAACAAGTGCCCATTGGTACTCCAACAGATTGGTGTAGCACAATGGTCATTACAACAAAAAAGGATGGTCGACCGAGGCGTACCATCGATTATCAATATTTAAATTCGCAATGCAAGCGAGAAACCCACCACACTGCCTCACCTTTCCAGCTGGCAATGCAAGTGCCACCCATTACCAAGAAAACAGTACTGGATGCTGTCGATGGCTACCACTCTATTATATTAGATGAGGAGTCCCAACCGCTCACAACTTTTATCACAGAGTGGGGAAGATTTATGTACCTTAGGATGCCTCAAGGCTACTTAGCATCTGGTGATGCATACACCCGTAGATATGATGAAGTCATAAAAGATATTCCCAGGAAAATCAAATTGGTTGATGATACTTTGCTCTACGACACAGGCATCAAAGAGGCATTCTATCATACCTTTGATTTTCTAATGAGATGTGCACAAAACGGGATTGTACTCAGCAAAGACAAATTCCAGTTTTGTAAGGACACTGTTCAGTTTGGTGGCCTTCAAATAACTTCATCGGGAGTATCTCCCTCTGAATCTATGCTTAATGCTATTTTAAATTTCCCTGTTCCGAAAACCATCACCGATGCAAGGTCTTGGTTTGGACTGGTAAACCAACTTGCCTGGGCATATTCATTAAGTCCCATTATGCTACCTTTTCGGGACCTTGTCAAAAAAAACTCAAAATTCACCTGGAACCAGACCCTTGAGAAAGCATTTCAGGAATCAAAGCGGGTCATTGTTGAACTAGTAAAGCGGGGCGTCTCAACATTTGACATCAACAGAATTACCTGCTTAGCTCCTGACTGGAGTAAAGACGGCATGGGATTTTTACTTCTTCAGAAACGCTGCACATGTGCAATCGAACGAGCCCCTGTCTGTTGCCCTGAAGGCTGGCATCTTGTGTTTGCTGGAAGCAGATTCTGTACTGACGCTGAGCAAAGATATGCACCCATAGAAGGTGAAGCAGCAGCTATCAGCTGGGCACTTGAAAAGTGCCGCATGTTCATACTAGGTTGCCCAAACGTTATAGTCGTGACCGACCATGAACCACTCAAAGGACTTTTTGGTGATCGAGATCTCAGCAAAATTCACAACCCTCGCCTATTCCGACTCAAAGAGAAAAGCTTGAGATATCGTTTCACCATGCAACACTGCCCTGGAAAATGGCACAGAGCCTCTGATGCTATTTCCCGCAATCCAGTCACTACAGTACAAAGCCTACTTGATACATTCTCTATAGAACCCTCCCTTATAGAAATTGATGAATCAGATGAGACTTGTGCAACAATGAGATTGACAGCCCTTACATCAATATCTCAATTAGATGATAATCCTGCCATAACTTCCCCTGACCACATTCGTTTTGCTGGTCAAGAAGACACACAATACACCCTATTACGGAAAACCATAGACAATGGTTTTCCAAATAGTCGTCAAGCAACACCACCTACAATCCGGGAATACTGGGAAGTTCGTAACCGCCTAAGCAATGAAAATGGTCTAATACTACTTGACAGGAGAGTAGTGATACCAACCTCCCAGCGCAAGAACATATTAAAATGTCTACATTCAGCTCATCAAGGAGTAGTTGGCATGAAAGCGCGTGCCAATGACTCAGTTTACTGGCCTGGAATGAATGCCTCAATTCGCAATTACAGGTATAATTGCATTACATGTTCAAGGAATGCCCCAAGTCTACCACATGAACCAATCCAAATGACACCTACACCTGAATGGCCATTTCAACAGATTGTAATGGATTTGTTCTATGTTAAATCCTTCACATATCTTGCTTGTGCAGACAGGCTCACTGGATGGCTCATTCTGTACCGCATCAAGCCAGGGCAAGCGGTTGCTTCCAGGTTGATTTCCATCTGCAGAGAAATATTCCAAACATATGGTGCACCTGAGGAACTTAGTACAGATGGTGGACCGCCATTCTCAGCTTACTCATTCCAACAATTCCTAAAAACCTGGGCTGTTAAGCAAAGAATTTCATCAGTGGCCTATCCCCAGTCTAACGGACGTGCAGAATTGGCAGTCAAGACTGCAAAAAGACTCATAAAAGACTGCACAGGACACTAGGGTTCCTTGGACAATAACATGGCAGCACAAGCAATCTTGCAATATAGAAACACCCCTATCCAAGGCATTGGCTTATCACCAGCGCAACTCCTGCTTCATAGACGTCTTCGAGATTTTATCCCATCGCACCCACAGTTATATAAACCACACCCTGAATGGATAGCCGCAGCGAAAAAACGAGAACAGAGATTATCCAAACGCAATGCAGACCTCATCGAGAAGTACAACCGTACTGCACATGCACTATCCCCACTTTATAAAGGTGACACAGTCTCCATTCAAAACCCAAATAGCCGTCGATGGGACATAGCTGGGCGAATAGTAGAAACACTTCCCAACCGTCAATATAGAATTAGAGTTGCAGGATCAGGCAGAATAACCCTGCGGAACCGTAGGTTTCTAAGGAAACTTGAAGCACCCATAATCAAGACCCCCATACCAAGCGCCATGCCTGTGTCACCTGAGCCGACAATTACGGATACATGCAGACCACATCAATCTGCCAAAGACTTGGAAAATGGTGACATTACATTACAAAATAAACCAGCGTCCCAGGGCCCTACTCAATCACAGCCATCAAGAACGAGGATTCCCAGGGCGCTATCCCGACTACTCTCGTACAATCAGCCAGGCAATAGGGAATTAATTCCTCCCCAACGGCCAATATGCTTCCGCAATGGGGAGAGGAGGGAGATGTAGAAGTCAAGTGACTTACCTGCCAACATGGCTGCCTCCTTCTATTTCCTTATAAAAGGCAAGCCAGCTGATTTTACCTTATTTTATAGGAGAGCACCTAATACACCAGTTGGGTTGGTCCATTTTGCTAGAATGGACCTTCCCAATGCATTTGCATGAGGGGTCTTTATTCAGCTATATATTTCTCCATAAATGACTTAAGTCAGTTTTGGCTTTGGCTACATTTGCCTACTTGTGTACTAAACCTCTGGCAAACTAGCTAATATTCAACAACGACCTTCTCCCCAGATAACTCCTTCCAAATCGCTTCCCCTCAGTAGAGATCCCAGCCCTTACAAGCATAGATCATTCTATACACCCCTCAACACACCCACTCCTTCCCCTGTTAAACATAAACACTCTAGCGTACATATGCATACTCCCAGTCATTCCCCTGTTAAAAAGGTGGATATGCCACCTCCCACTTCCAAGCGACAGAGAAGCCCCTCACAAGAGGAAAAAGAAAAGAAAAAGAAGGCACAGAAGTCTATTTACAACATGGGAGAGGATGTGTGCCGTATTTCCCCTGCCCAAGCCGAGAGAGCCAGGGATTATGGAAACCGCATTAAGGAACTCAAATATTTACTATCAATAAGGCAGTTTGAGGACCAAGACATTGAGGTGCCTCAAAATTTCTCTCTGGCCCAAAGGGTTCTCACAGTGATCAGAACTGGACCCAGAGCAAAAGAGATTTGGGCAATGCTTGAGGAGGCCATCAAATCATATAAAATGACCTTGCCAATAGCAATCACTCAGAACGATTATTTAAAAAATTTAAATCAATTTTGTGCAGGGAGGGTCCCAGTTTTAGTTCACCCCTCCCTTTATAGAGCACTTAAATTGACCTTCCCCTGGGATATCGGCGGAATCTCCCAAGACGGTACCATCAAGACTGAGATGGGTCATGGGTCTATGGGAGAGGCGGTCGGTATCCTTACCCCGTCCATGTTCAAACCAGTACTTCAACCCTAACCGGTCGTCACTATGGCTCTCTGGTTAGCTCGTGACCTTCAGTGCCTCAGAGTGAATGTTTGTTGTGTGCAAGAGACCCGTTTTTCTTCTCATGACCGTGAGGACATACTGTCTAAGGGGTTCGCCCTTTATTCAGGATGTTTTGACGTTCGTTCGAGGGGTGTCTCTTGGCTAGTGAGAAAGTCTTTGAAGGCTGCATGTTCCCTTGTCTTCGTGGATCCGGCGGGCAGACTTTGCATGCTGGATGTTACCATAAAGGATAAGGTTCTACGTCTCATTGGGGTTTATGCGTCCAATATCCATGCCGAGCGGCCTGCTTTGTTTCGGCAGATCGCGCCATACTTGACAACATCTCGTCGGGTAGTTTTAGCGGGGGATTGGAATGCCGTCCTTGACCCCGATATAGATCGTATAGGGCAAAAACAAGGTACTAACAACCGGGATGTTAAACCATTTCGGGGCTTTATCGATGAGTTTGATCTTGTCGATAAGTACCGGAATGAACACCCTCGGGAGGTAGCATGGACATGGACAAATAGTGGCAACTCGGCTCCTGGGATGCTTGCGAGCTACCTCGACCGAGTCCTAGTTAGGAGAGTCAACGTAGGGCTCTTAGGGTGTCCAAGCTTCCAATATATAGTTTATACGGATCATAGGCTTGTCCGGATCCCTGTAAACTTAGATAAGCCTAAGGTTAGATTGGCTGGTTACTGGAAATTAAACTCATCATTATTTGGTGAGCAGGGTTTCCGGGACCAGCTGCTACTAATGATTCAGAGGGAATTGACGGGGGCGGTTGTGGGAAACGCCTGGTGGGATAGATTAAAATCTAAAATTAGAACGTTTGCTGCTGATTTTAGTCGTCGACTCAATCTAGATAGATTAGCGGCGCAAACGGCTTTAGAAGAAAAAGTTGATTGGGCAGTGAAATCCCGTGTTAGTGGGGATATAGCCTTGGCTAAGGCAGAGTTGGCCTCCTTGCTTATCAAGAAGGATCAAGCTCTCGTAGTTAGGGCTAGGTTAAAAAGAATGTATTCTGAGGCGACAAATATGGCCGCTGAACTGCGTGCAGAGAAAAATCGGAAGGCGGCTGGGCGACATATAGCGTGCGTCACATTGCCAGATAAGCGGACCGTGACTACAAACGCGGGCATATGCGAGGCCTTTTGTGATTAGTTTCAGGATCTTTTCACCAGGGAGCCCGGTCTGAGCTCTGCTCAGTTTGACGCCTATTTAGCCGACTTTCCCTGCCTCCAGGCAGCTGAAGCGGCTAGGTGCAAGGGTCCCATTACTGAGTCGGAAATCTGGGAAGCGCTGAAGCAGGTTGGCCTGGATAAATCTCCGGGACCGGATGGTCTTCCCTACGACGTTTACTTGAGGCTGTTGCCCGTTGTTGTTCCTTTGCTGGAACTGATTTTCAACCACTGGATGAAGCAGGGGTCTATACCTCAACACTTCACCAGCGGTGTGATCAAGTTGCTGCATAAGGACAAGAACGGTGGGGATGGGTTAGGGAACTTTCGCCCTTTAACCATGTTAAATACTGAGTTAAAGATTTTGGCGAAGATCTTGCAGCTTGTCCTGTCTAGTCTGATTGGCCCCGAACAGACTTGTTCTGTGAAGGGTAGGACTATTCAGGATAACCTTCATATTGTACGCTTGATCTTAGAAAAAGTTGACAGTGAAGCCGCGCTGATCAATTTAGATCAGTCCAAGGCCTTCGATAGGGTTGACCATCGGTTTCTGGAGGCTGTCCTTTTGGCGGCCGGTTTCGGAGCCGACTTTCGCTCCTGGATCCAACTTTTGTATGCGACCCTTGGTGGAAGTGAATGGGTTAAGATCGAAGCATTTCGTATTGTCTCGCTCCATTCGTCAAGGTTGTCCGCTCTCGCCTTTGCTTTACGTTCTTGCATTGGAGCCGTTCCTTCGCAAGTTAAAGGCGAATCCGGTCCTGCGCGGAATTGCCCTGCCTGGGGCTACCACCTCAGCCAGGTATTCTGCCTATGTTGATGACGTTTCGGTTCTTGTGTCGAGCAGAACCGAGATTGACAAAGTCAGCAAAGAGATCAGTGGGTATGAGATGGTGACAGGGGCCAAGATCAACCGCCATAAGTCTGTTAGCTTGCGGTTGGGTGCGTGGAAGGGAGTTTCTCTTCCCGGACCTTTCCTCTGGATGGATGGGCCGATCAAGATACTCGGCGTCTGGTTCGGTCCTGATCTCCAGTTGGAAATGAATTGGTCGGAGGTACAAGGGAAGGCCTAGATCGTGGTTAATCTGTGGTCTCGGAGGGGCCTTTCCTTGAAGGGAAGGGCGGAAGTATGTATTTCACACATATATCCGACTCTCTGTACTTCTACTCCCGTATGCCAGACTAATTTTATTAGTACGGGTCTTGTTCTCTTTCTTGTGGAGAGACAAGGCCCCTATGGTATGTCGCGAGATCTGTTGCCTTCATCCCTCTGAGGGCGGTCTGGGTATGCCTAGCATTGAGATTCGTCAACATATGCTTCGCATTACCTTTCTAGACCGAATGTGTCGCGGATCGGATGAGGTGGGCGCCTTCTGGAAAGTGTGCGCTCGTGCAAGGAGGAGGCTGGCCGTAGACCCCAAGCCGAGTGCTCCTTCTACAGCGAATGTCGTCGTGCTCTGAAGCTCCTCTTTTGGGCTTTGGATGGCCTCTCCAATGCCCAGGCGTTGTCTTGCAAGGCATTGTATCAAGTGTTAGTTAGGGGGGCCGTTCAAGATGATCTAATTGGCGAGCTCGGTCTTATGAAGCAGGAGGCTCACTCGATATGGCCTTGGGCGCCCGGGTTGAAATGCCTCAATAACGATGAGGCATCAATCAACTGGCTGGTGATTCGCGAAGCCCTCTGGGTCAGCAAGAGACTTTTTTCAGCAGGCTTGGAGAAATATCCAAACTGTCATCTCTGTACGGCGGAGTTTGAGACCATTGGTCAGGCCTTCTTTCAGTGCAGGGCGATAGTGTCGTTGTGCAAGTTTGTTGAAGGCCTCATGGTTCGCATGCTGCAGGGAAAGATTTTTGTCCTTGAAGCCAGTTCTGTTTGTAGCAATGTGGTGCCACAGATGACGAAGGCTGAACACTATGTATTCTGTTGCTTACTAGGGGTTATGAGAGTCGTGATTTGGACGACGCGTCAGAAGAAATTCTATGAGGGCAAGAAGTTCACTTCTTCCCAACTGATCTTGTTCTTTAAGCATCAGCTTAAAGTCAAGATTAGGACGGAAATGTGGCGACTCACCTCATCAGAATTTGGCAAAAGGTGGGTGAATCTTGCACGTATGTGCCGAGTAAAAGGGGCTGACCTTGAGCGGCATTTTGATGCCGGTTAGGCATAAGGATATTGTTTTCCTGGGTTGAACATGGGCAACCCATCCCGAGATTAGGCTAGATTAGGTTTTTGTATTTGATGTTTTAGTTTTTCTTTTTTCGGTAAACTTAGCTAGGGTGTGTTTGCTCATTGGCCCCTTTTATTTCTGTCCTCACTTTTTTTTTTTAGTTTAACTCCCCATCCCCTCCCTCGTTTAGGTGGTCAGTGATGTCAGTTCTCCGGTGGATGGAGGGCGCCTTTCTTTTCGTGTGTGTGTATTTCGTATTTGTTGTTGTGTATGAATGTGTGTGTGCTTGTGTGAATGCTTTGGAGGTATGAATGTTTCTTTTATTTTACAGTCCCGCATCGATTTCATCCGGTTAACTGATATTTCTACCACAAGTAAAGTTTGTGGGGGTTTTTATTACTAACTCCTTTTTGTTTAGTTTCTTGTAAATATTTTATGCCATAATTGTATATACTCATTGGGGATCTTTTAAAAATTGTTGTTTTTATGCCCCTCCCCCCACAGACAATATTTGTACATAAGGGGATTATTTAGGATTTTCATTGAGACAAAGGTATTTTGGTGGATGTAGTAAGAAAGGTATGGATAAATGTGTTATTTTGGTGATAGGAATATTGTCTAGTATGATAGGGTCAGTACTTGTGGCTAGCTAAGTTTTATATTAAGTCAAGTGATGACTGTCCTTTTCCCCAACCCCCTTTTTGGCCTTGTGCCACATTTGTTGTATTCACAGCAATAAATATTACTATTCACTTAGCTTGCTCCACAACTGAGTGTTTATCTCAACCACGTGATTTCTCTACATGGCGCTGCGAACAGGATCTATGACACCCGAAGATTGGGAACTCTTCTTCATTGAAGAAGGCCTATCCACTGACTCGGCCAAAACTCATGCAACAAGGTTTGCAGACGAGAAGCTGACAATCGAGAGCCTTCAAATGCTGGATTGATCTATGCTTAGGGAGCTCAGAGTCACATTAATGGGAGAAGCCCTATGTATCATCAAGCAGGCTAAGGAAGCCACCACCCAGACAACCCACATTCAGGCACTAGCAGCCAAGCCTCCCCATCTCAATCTCGAGATGACACCACAGCAATTCAGGAAGTTCCGAATTGACTGGGATGTCTTTACCAAGATGACAAATATGCCAAGCTCCCAAGCTAATATTCACTTATACAATTGTGCTGATGAGACTGTGCAAAATGCCATAATCAACACACACCCCGACTTCTTTACCACTGATCCAGATAAGCTACTTGACATGATAGAAGCGTTGGTCACCCAGAGGTCAAGTCCTATTGTCCATTGCCTTGCTTTTGCCTCCATGTCTCAGGATGTGGATGAGCCAATACAAAGTTACCTTGTCCGCCTTAGAGCTGTAGCTGTTGATTGCAACTTTACCTGCCCCTCGTGTGAGCATGACCTGTCTGATATATACATCAAGGACCAGATCATCCGTGGAATAGCAAATGACACACTCCAGGCTGACCTACTGGCCAAAGCTGGGGCACTTAAATCTCTTGAGCAAAATATCCGTCATGCTGAGGCATTTGAATCAGCATTGCAAGACCAAACCTCAATGGCTGGCGCTTCAGATACAGCCGCTGCTCAGCTATCAACATACCGCAGACAGAAGGGTACACCACAAGCCAACGAGGGGATCCGTACCAGCACCTATTGCAACTGCAATGTTAAACCAAACCACCAGGCCTGCTTAGGTTGTGGCAGCCACCAGCATGGCACCTCAGAAACTGGATCCCGCCGGCTAAAATGCCCAGCATGGGGACAAACATGTAGTAATTGTGGGAAGCCCAATCACCTATTGAGGCTATGCCGGGCTAAGAAACTGGCTCAAGTGGTCAGGAAAAGCCCAGAGGCTAATGAAGCCGCCATGGACACACTTATTGCCCACATTACATTCAATCAAACGATGGGCATGTATACATCTAAAGACACAGGCCAGGTAAGGGAGATTGATGCATATGTTGTTCCATTCTCGCCAAAACTGGATCCCAGACAAGTTAAGAATATCCCCAGAAATCACAGCACTAGGATGATGATCTTTCCTGACAGTGGGGCCACCATATGTCTCGGGGGACTTAAGCACCTTCTGAATATGGGGCTCACTACCAACAACCTCATTCCATCAAGAAAAGTCGTCCAAGCTGTGGGAGGCTTTACACTCGTATGTCAGGGTTGGCTCCCCGTGGAATTCATCGTCCAAGGAAGAACAACAAAACAAGCCCTATACATATGCAAAAAGATCCAGCGGCTATACTTCAGCAAAGCAGCCTGCATTGATGTAGGGATACTGTCCAAAGACTTCCCGAACCTGACGACTACAATATTACCCCAAACAGCAATGCAACACATGCCCTCGACAAGCACACATAAAAAATCAGACGCAAGCCCTAAACAATGCAAAGTCAAGGGACAACTTCCAACGTGCCCCCAAAAACCCCCTTTTTCCCCAACAGAACAAAACATTGATAGGCTCAAGAATTGGCTATTGAATCAATTCGCCAAAACGGCATTCAAAAATAATGGGGAATTCCCACCAATGTCTGGCCCCACTGCTCATATACACCTCAAAGAAGGAGCAGTCCCCAAAGCCAGACATAACCCAATTCCTGTGCCTTTTCACTTCAAAGAGCCCAAAAGGCAGGCCCTTTGGGAAGATGTGAAAAGGGGTATCATAACCCCAGTACCAGTCGGCATGCCCACTGATTGTTGTAGCACTATGGTAATTACCGCCAAGAAAAATGGCAAACCACGAAGAACCATAGACTACCAACACTTGAATTCACAGTGCAAACGGGAAACATACCATACAGGGTCACCTAAGCAAAAGAAAACGGAGTTGGATGCTGTTGATGGATATCATTCCATCCCCTTAGTCCCAGCCACTCACCACCTTCATCACAGAATGGGGAAGGTTCATGCCACAAGGTTACCTAGCATCTGGTGATGCCTACACCCGAAGGTATGATGAAGTAATAAAAGACATCTTTAAAAAAGAACAAATAACCTGCCTCGCCCCAGATTGGAGCAAAGACAGAATGGGCTTCCAACTTCTGCAGAAGTATTGCTCATGCACCACCGACAAAGCCCCAGTTGTCTGCCCTGAAGGTTGGCACCTGGTATTTGCTGGTAGCAGATTCTGCATTGATGCTGAACGCAGATATGCACCTATTGAAGGCGAGGCAGCAGCAATTGCGTGGGCATTGGAAAAATGTTGCATTTTTGTAATGGGTTGCCTGAATCTCATAGAGGTTACAGATCATGAACCACTAAAAGGATTATTTGGAGATAGAGACCTTAGTAAAATCCAAAACCCCCGATTATTCAGGTTAAAGGAAAAAACCCTGAGGTACAGATTCACCATTCAGCACTGCCCTGGAAAATGGCACAGAGCCTCCGATGGTCTCTCGTAACCCAGCAGACATCTCACAGGCACTCCTAAATGTATTCACTGCTGAACCCTCTCAATCAGACATCATTGAGTCTGATAACATGGATGACTGCGTCAAATCAACAACCCTATTAGCAACATTTGGTGCAAATGACAACCTGGAGCTCATCTCACCAAACGTTATCCGTGCGGCGGGACGCAGTGACCCGCAATACAAAAAATTAATTGAAGTAATACAAAATGGATTCCAAAGGACGTGCAGCCTCACTGCACCCAAAATACGTGAATACTGGGAAGTTAGGCACCGCCTAAGTGTTGACGACGGATTAGTGCTCTTAGATCAAAGAATCGTTATCCCCACCTCTCAACGCGCAAAAGTCTTACATAGCCTACATTCTGCACACCAAGGCGAAGTTGGCATGAAGGCACGTGCCAATGAATCTGTTTATTGGCCCGGGATGAATGCTTCAATACGTAACATTAGAGCAGGTTGTATGTTCTGCTCAAAAATTGCCCACGAGTCAACCAAAAGAGCCAATCAATTTGACACCATCTCCTGATTGGCCATTTCAGCAAATCGTCATTGACATCTTCCATGTTGGGAACCATGGTTACTTAGCATGTGCTGACAGGTTAACAGGCTGGCTGAATCTATACCACTTGAGACACGGAGAAGCTAATGCGTCAAGGATTATTTCAATTTGCCGAGACATATTTCAAGCCTACGGCGTTCCCGAGGAACTCAGCACTGATGGTAGGCCACCCTTCACATCCCTTACGTTCAAGCAATTTTTACAAGACTGGGCTGTTAAACACAGGTTATCATCTGCTGGTTACCCACAATCCAATGGTCGAGCAGAGCTTGCTGTCAAAACGGCCAAGAGAATTGTAAATGGCAACATAGGAGCCCAAGGATCGTTGGACAATAATCGTGCAGCAAGAGCCATCCTTCAATACAGGAATATGCCCATTCAAAACATTGGGCTATCCCCTGCTCAACTACTACTCCACTGCCAACTACCTAACTACATACCATCCCACACTCTATAAGCCACATGCGAATTGGATAATTTCTGCCCAAAATCGCGAGATAAGTCTGTCCCGGCAGAACGCTCATCTCATAGAGCGATACAATAGAACAGCACACACATTAAACCCCTTTCATAAAGGACAAATAGTGGCACTACAACAGCCGTCAACCCGCCGATGGGACACAACAGGTCAGGTCATTGAAATCCTCCCCAACCATTGTAGAGAAATCATGTGGTTGAGATAAACACTCAGTTGTGGAGCAAGCTAATTCAACCTTGAGAAAGAGAGCTATTTATGGTCCCATGGAGCATCTCATTGTGCTAAAGTGGAATAGTCCATTGCTTGGGCTGTGATTGGCTGCTGGTACCTGAGTGGAGGTATTTCTATATAAATACCAGCTTGAAGAATCAAGGTGGTTCTAAAGTCAAAAAGGGAATTCAACCTTGTACTAGAAGAGTATACCTAATAAAGTGACTAGTGAATGAATATACAAATTTGTGAACATAGAAATCAACACTGCATGGTGACTTATTTTGTAACAAGGCATTGCAATTAAACATGTCTGTTCTGGACCAAAGTTTATATAAACAAAATATGCACAGGCAGAAGAGTTATACAGAGATTGTTAGAGCATGTGCATCGAAGTTGAATGCTTGCAGAAAAAAACTGGCAGCCCTGCTCATTGTGTCTTAGAGAAAATCCACAGAAGTCATTCACTGCTAAGATGTTAGCACTCCCACATTTCTTAACAAACAGACAACTTTCAGTACCTCAAGGGTAGAAGGAAGTGCTTGGGATGAAACAGCACCAGAGTTGTACCATTTTCTTTTACATTTCATGTTTAATTAAATAATTGATAATTTTTCAATAGTAACAATATTTACATTTCTTATTATATTTACAGGGGAGAGTGTGCAATATTGGGGATGGAGAGTTTGTAGATATAAACAGTGTTAATATAGAAATCACCTCTGATTGTCAATTTTCAAACTTTAAGCAATCATCAAATAGTTTTATGATCACTTAACATGTGAAACTTATAACACAACCCCTGGCTAGCTGGCCCAGCTGTAACCACCAGACATGACCCATACTGATACTATTCACCAAATATAACACATCTGTCTAGGTTTTGAAGATCATACCAAGTGGGGACTACACTTCAGTGAAGGTGGCTGATATTCAGTGCAATCAATTTTCGTTAGTTTCCTTCCTTGGAATTCTGATGTATTTTAGTGAATTTCATTCATTGTGTATCTACCAGAAATAAAAGGCCATGGCTTTTTTGATCATACTGTTTCTCCAACATTGGGTAATCTCACTTAAAAAGGTGTTCAGAAATTGATATATCAGCTCAATTACAAAACTAAATAATGTGAAAATCATGAATCACAGGTCCAATGTCAAAAATCCCAATACACATAAATGGTCAGAAATCCAATGCACAAGGTAACAGTCACTCACAAGCCAATGAATGATGTAGAAAAAGAAACTACCTACCAATTCAAGAACACTAACCACTTTTACTGACGGAACAATTTTTCATTGGTTGACAGTTGGAGAGAACAAACAATATTAGCATGTCTGAAATGCATTTATGGCAACAGCTGCAACCGACTTGTTTCTAATTTGGTTATTTTGTCTTTGGCTTATCATACAGAACACATCTGCCCTTTTTCTCAATAAGTGACTTTCTCTTTTGCCACATGTATTAAGTGTTCTCAGTAGTATCAAGATCTAACGCCTCAATCCTGCCAAATCATACTATTTTTTTTTCATAAGAATGCACATCATATGTTCACCAACTGATGACTTGACCAGTAGCAGATCAAGTCACACACTAAAAAACAAAAAACAAACTATTCAACCAGCACACTAGAGAATGATTATGGAATACTAATCTCCAATGTTCGTGTTCATCATCGATAATAACTTCACATAACAACAAAAAAGAATTGGTAGAATATAAATTATTTATTTATTTCTGAGTCACCACACAACATGGTCAACATTACATAGTCCTGTCCGTTTTCCACCCCTGACATCAACCCAGCAGCCAATATCAAGTAATTCATCCCTTATGTATGGTTCTTAACTAAATAGGGGTGACTTTCTTATATTCTCAAATGATGCATAAGTTGCTACACTCATCAAAAAGGGTAATTCACACTAATGTCCGTGAGGTATTTGGCGTGTAATCATTACACTGTAGTGTAATGTAATAAAAAGCAATAAACTATTCAAGAATACTGATTTGGTATTTGTACAGATCTTGCCACTCTTCCATTAAAACTTTTGTTTTTATCATGAGATTACAAATACAAAGAAAAATCAATATTTGGTTCTCTAACTTACTTAACTTAACTCATAAAATTTGATTTATAATTTTTCTTTTCGCTCTTTGTATTTTATTGTGCTTTCTACTGTGAAAAAAATGAATCAGTTATGGTTTGACGATGCACTGTAAAACAAAAATGTGCTCTATAGCGTGCATTGAGAATATGTTCATCAGGGAAATAAACAGTTGAATTATCTTCATATGTTACTTAATTATCAACAATAACTTGTGACAATTAAATATGAAAAAAGTAGTAAGAATATTTTGGAAAGAAAATTACTTTTTTTAAAACCAGTCAGAAAGGAATCATAAATACTGTCAGAATGAAGAAAAATAAACATAGATTCTCAAGAAATTGTATTTATTTTATTCTCCCAAAAAGAAAGACTTCAATTTAAAAAGGCGATTTGTTATTTATTTCCTATCACCGTCAAAAAAAAAAAAAAATGGGCATAATTCTAAAAAGATAGTCAACACTATGAAGCAACGTTAAAAAATAACTAAATAAGATATAAACAGTTTTTGTTTGTCTAAATTTCTCTTACCTGTTTCATGTCACCTTTACTTGGGTCGTAAGCAAATGAGACCATGCCAGCACTTTCTACAACATAACCACATTCTGCACATACAAATTGCTCGTCACTGCCATGATAGTCATGCATTATGGCTTTCTCGCCACACAACGGACACTCTAAGTCCATCTCGTTACTTATTTTTCGACTTTAACAGAAAATCTTTTTTTAAATGTATTAAATTTCGCATAAACAATTCGCGTCTATTCTAGTCATACTCGATGTCAATAACCAAAAAAAAGACAACAGTCAGGGGAGAGAACTCTGATATGCAAATGACTTCCAGCCTCACCGGTTGTCCTACTGTAGTTAGCAAGTTCAAACCATGATACAAACTACTTTTTAGATTTGTTTTTAAACACGATCACTAACAGATATTAACTTTTTTTGGTTTTGATATTGTTTTTAGTATCTTTTTTTTACTTCTTTTGTCTTCGTTTTTTTTTGAAAACTGAACAAGATTTTTTTTTTGGTTACTGACATTGGTATGGATAAAAAAATAATTGAATATGCAGATACACTGATATTCATTTTTTCATTAATTTCAAAGTATAACCGCCATCTGGACAACACATTAGAAATGAAACAATAACTGAACATCACATATGAAGTGTATTGTGTACAGTATGAGTGTACAGTACACTGTCAGTATATGTTCGGAAAATGATGACAAAGTGAAAAACAATTTTTCGCGTGATGCGTTTTTTCGTCCTTTTGGTTTTCGGCGGCAGACTATTTACGTTTAGGGGTTAGGGTTTTAGGGTTAAAAATCCTATAGAACGCTGCCGATGATATAGTAACTAGACATACGAATGGACGGGAGGGACGCTGAAATTTTAAACTTTTCAATTTTTTTTTTTTTTTTTTTTTAATATGTGTTTTTTGGGTATTTAGTTTCTTTGGGGGTAATTTGCTTTTTAAACCCCGCGCTAAATATGTACTAAAAATTTGCTGATCATTGTTAAATAAAAGGTAAAGTCAAGAAGAAAAGAATGACTGAACAGAAGAAGAGGAAGATTTTTTTACTGCAAAATGGAAGAGGTAAAAAAATAATAGTCAAAAGAGAGAAGAACAGAAAAGCAGAAGAAAAGGAAGATCATTCATACAGAATATTTTCTATGGAGAAAAAGGGTTTTGAAAATTAAAGACAATACCATGTTCTGGAGATAAATTTCTGAATAGACAAGTGTATCAAAGTAATTCCTATTTAGTTTATTATGCATTTTCAAGCAGCAAGGAGAAAAGTAATTACAGAAGTAAAATAACATGAATGTAATATATAAGGAAACCAATTTTACAAGTAATAAATACAAAAAACATTGAATTTCAATATGCTTCTGGAATAAAAGAGAATTAGAATAAAATGAGTTTCATGTGAGCTTCAAATAACTGTTCTTTTTATAAATATAGTCCATGTTTTGTTTTTTTAATCATTTCATCCTAAGCAAGGCAATAAAGCCACTAGGGCCCAAAAACTTACTGAGTGTTAGAGAATATGAGAAAAACTACTATTAAGGAAAGAGGACAATAAAATATAAAAATTAAGAAGACAGAAGGTAACAATTGATATTGCATTTAAATTTTTGAAGATCAAAGTTGACTGGGAAGCATGAAGCCAGAAGAGAGTTCCACAAGTGAGAAGTGCAATAAAAGAAACTGTTAGAATAGAACTTACAGTTACATCTAACCAATTTAACTGTGAATTGATGAGACCTTGCTGCCAATCTAGTACTGCACTTGAATTCATAAAGTCCAGGTACAACAGAAGAAAGTTCATCTGAATAATTACCATGAAAGTATTTATAGAAAAGACACAGGGAAACTACATTATGGTGGTGGGAAAGTGACTGAACCTGAGATGACAGGTCAGGACCAATAATATTGCTGATTCTTATTTGGATTTTATCAAGAATCTCTAAATATATAGCAGGAGCACCAGAGCGGATGTGGCAGTAATATTCAAAGCAAGGATGAATTGTAGATTTATAAATATGTAAGATAGATTCTTGCAAGAAAAAAGGTCTAGCATGACATAGTGAACCAACTTTCTTATCTGCAAACTTAGTAATTGATTCAATATAATGTTTCCACTTCATGTCAGCTGAAAACATTAATTTGAGAAGATGCCATGAGTCACTCTCCTGGAGGTTAGCATCAGCCATGCTGATGGAAGGTAAAAAGGGTTCTCCTAGATGATTAAATGAGAGCAGTTTCATTTTTGAGGTTGTAGTGAAGAAAATGGCGACTTACCATGTTAGTATGTTGCATGTATCCTACATTGGAAAACAAAGAAAGAGCGAATGTGACTCTTGTTTATATATGAGAATGTCATGCAAATTTTTGGTCACACCTCAACTAATCACTGACCTCTCGACCTAGATATAAACAGGTGCCACATGTGACCGGTAGATTGGCTCTAAGAGTTGTTACATGGTGTGAAGGAGGATATCTTGAGATGTGCAGCTGCTGTAATGAATTTGATCCCCTCAAAATTCTAGTATAGAGGTGTTAAAATTAACAAGCCACTCCTTTACCATTTAACAACAGACTGACTTTATTGAACTGATCAGACTTACTATTAAGACAGGAGTAAATAGTTGTGTCATCAGCATAAATACTGAGTTGAGAACTGAGGACATCAGGAAGGTCACTTATGAAAATTAGGAGCAGTATAGGGCCAATGATAGAGCCCTGATGAATACCTGCATTTATGCAAAAAGATCTAGAAGTGTGGCCATTCAAGATAACTTTCATTTCATTATTTGATATGAAAGACTGAATAAGTTCAAAAATTCATCCAGAAATGCCATAACCTTTCAACTTGTGAAGACCAGTATGCCAAACCCTGTCAAATGCCCTTGAGAAATCTTGATAGGTTCTTTCAGCAATAATTGTTAACACATCAGCAGTTGACCGAGAGATGCAAAAGCCATATTGCTTATCTGTAAGGAAACCCTACAATGTGAGATGCTTAATCAATTCAGAGTTAATTAGAGACTCTAGCACGTTTCCAAAAAAAGGTAGAAGGCTAATAGGGTGGTAGTTAGAAGGATCAGGTTGTTCACCTGAGTTCTTAAAGACTGGAACTACAAAAGAGTGTTTCCAACAAGTGGGAAATCAAGAAGCAGCAAGGTATTTATTGTAGAGTTTAGAGTGAACCGAAGACAGTTTAGGAGCACATTTCTGAAGGACTATTACAGAGATACCATCAAGTCCACATGCTTTGTGAGAAATGATAGCAGAAATCATGGACAGAATTATGTTCATATCACTCAACAGAGACTCAGTTCTAAGTGGAAAGTCAGGTAAAGATACTCCAGATGAATCAAGAGTAGAATTTAAAGAGAATTTATGAGCAAAACATTCTGCTTTATCAGCAGAAGTATTTAATAACTCAGATTCAGTCATAGAATAGAAGACTTACTTTTATTTAACACACTATTACACAGCTGGCAGTAGTTATGTGAACCAAACTTGTTAGAGGCTATACAGTGCCTCATTCTATCAACAAACAAAGACTTAAACTCTTTGAGGGCACATTTACAATTATTTCAAGCAGCCACATATAGGTACCTGTTGTGACCAGAATTATAACACTAGTACACCCGGAAAAAGTGATTCCTATAGGCTAAAGCAACTGAACAGGCTGGTGTGAACCAAGAAGATTGTGGTTTCACCTGATATTTGCAAAAAGGTACAAAAGCATCAATACTGGCTTTAACCTATGAAGAAAGCTCTGTAGAACAATTCTCAAAAGGAAGGTTAAGAATAACAATCCAAGATGTGTCTTAAAGTCACAAAATGAAACCCAATTTTTCTAAGCTGGACCTTTTACGAGCTTACCACCAAATATCAGTAACAGATAAGGATATACATGAAATGGCAGTTACAACTAACTTTTTCATTTTTAACTCATTTTCTCCCCTATTGTTGCTTTTTATCTCAGTTTCCATGATTGAATATTCTAGAACTGTTAAAATAAGGAGGCATATTTCAAGTTTCAATGGAGGTTTGTTCTTAGTTTAGCAGTCAGAAGAGATTTGACCCTGAAAGCTATAATAAAATATAACAGAAAAGAAGAAAAAAATTAATAATAAACATCATTCAGAAATCGAATAATTTAGAGGAATGATCTTCTTAATGTGGTAAATTAGTAGATTAAATGTAAAACAATATCATTATTGTTATTTGTAGGACTCAATCACATACGAGAAGGGTGCTGAAAAGTTCTCAACCTAACCTAATTAATTTCCTAAAATTTGATCAAATAGCCAATCAGAGTATTTTTTTGTTTTCTTTATTGAGTTGTTAAAGGTTGAAAAGAGAATTATCAACAAAAATATTTCAGGTTCAAACATGAATGTTGGCCTGGTTAAAATAATTTACGCATACAGGAAAAAAGTACACTGTTTTTAAATTGGAGTAAATATCATTTTTTCTCATTATTATTTCACCAATTTTGCAGACTATATCTTTTTTCTTTTTAACTTAATATTTTAGCTGATATATTCTTCAGCCTTTCTCAGGTATGTACTGTATTTTGTAATCCTTAAAGGTCACACAATACATTTTTACCTATAAACAAATACTAGCTTCAAAATTTTGTGTTTTAACAAAAACTTTTCTAGCTGAAAAAAAACCTATCATATAATGAAAAAAAAATCAGCATATATGATAATTTAAAAAAATAGAAATGATGTTTGCATAACACAACAGTTTCTAACATAAATTTTACAAGACAAAGCTCAAAAGTAGGTAATATTTAAATCCCTTTAATAAATAAATTTGAATCCTTATCAGAATTTTGGTGGCTGCCTACTGGTGTGTTCTAATGTGTGGTGTGTGATTTTATTTGAATACAAAATAAAATGGAGTTGTCTACCTTTGTCTATTTCTTCCCTTTCCATTTGTGTTGCTGCACAAGCCACATTAGACTTAGAATAAGTTTCAGAAGAAACGTAACTTTATAAGAAATAAGTGTTTTCTTTCAAGGATGAGAAAAAGAAGGAAATAAGGTAATTAAGCATCAGGTAATATCATAAAACAAGAAAAGTCATAAAAATGGGTTATCATGGAGTTCAATTAAAGAGGAATTGTTAAAGAATTTGAAAGTTCAAGGGAGAATTTAAAATTCAGTCAAATTTTTTATATAGAGAATATATAGAAAATATATATTTATATGTAATAATTATAGAAAACCAAAAGCATTTGTGTTATAAGTGGAAGAAATTCTTGGATGAGTGTATAAGCATCAAGCTACTTTACCTTAGGTAGACAATTACTTCATTAATATTAAATAGATGCATAATTTTTGGATAGATATCCTAATAATAAAAGAAGAGCCTAATCCTCCCCACCTATGCATCCACATTTTTTGTGTGAAGGTTTTTTTTTAATTGTAAAAATGTTGATCCTGTGTCATTTAACCAGCATTCTTGGTCAGCTTAAATTATATTTTTTAACATTATTTATTCAATTTAAATAAGTGATTTAAAAAAAAATACACTGCAAAATTTTATATTAAATTAAATATATCTTGTTCAATTAAATATCTGTTAAAATAAACAATATTTATCATTGTTTATTTACAATATAAAAAAAACTCAATAGCATTGTAAATATTAATTATCTGCTAAGATACAATAGATCTCATATCAGTGAGTTCAGTTTTTTAAACAAATTATCCTCAAAAAGCTTTCCTTTAGTGAATTTTCCAATCACAAAATTTGTTATTACAATTCCAAAGCCAGAGTAATAGGGTTCTTTGGAAAACACAATCTTATCAAATCTGCTATTCTTAATAGATGCAGATTTTCTGAGATAAAAGTTTATGTTCAGATGAAACTTTTCAAATTAATTCAAGTATTGATCATAAATTGACTATTTTGCATAACTATCCACACAACCACCTAGGACATTTGAGATATCCAGATTCTTTGACTGTATTTTTCTTTTTTTCTGCCAATAATAAATTTTGCCATATTTTATCTAAACTCCTTGTTCACATTATCCTTGCCTTGGCCTGTGTCACTTCTTCAATTTTAATGTTTGCAGGGTTCAATTAATATTGACATTCAGACCCCACAACAAAAGCAAAGATAATCTATATAGCAATGAAAGGAAATGAAAATGTTATCTCCCTCCTCTCGCTAACATATATCTATCAACATTTTTCATGAATTTAGACAGCTGTTAAATTTTGGTTTGATATATGTGTGTTTTAAGGAAGTGAAACATGTGAATTACTAGTGATCATGAATATGTTTTTTTGTTTTTTTTCTGAATATTTTTAATTTAAAAAGAAGAAATAAAAAGAAGGAGGTATTTTCAGTTAGATATATTTTTAAACAGTTGAAGGCAATTTTAACGTTGAAGATTATCTCATATGTCATAAAAGTTATAGGAGAAAGAAAGATAAAAATTCAAGGCAACTGAAAAATTCTCAGCAAAATTTTGTATTCTGTTCAAAACAAGATACAATGACCTTTTAGATTTGTTTTAGACACAATTACTAACAGCAATAAATGTTTCTTGATTTTAATATTGTTTTTGTAGGATATTTTTTTGACTTCTTTTGATCACTCTTTGTTAAACACTAAACAAGAATTTTTCATGACTAGATAAATAATATGAAACTAGTTTTTGGAAATTTGAACACACAAATGTTCAATTTTATATTTATTTTATACCCTAAAAAGGAAATATATATAAGTGTATATTAAACAGAAATAACTTGTAATGGAATATTTATTTTTTTATACTATCTCTAGTTTTGGGGTTATTTTTCTTCCAGGTTGTCGCAATACATTTTTACCAACATACAGATCTAAGTTTTATTGTGTATAGTTCAATATAGTCCATTTGCTGAATTTTTTGCTGTGAGTATCTATTGATTCATGAGAATACCAGTTAAGTAATTTTGGTCAGTAAGTACTTGAAAATGTCAGAAATGCTGAATGGATGGATTGAAGTGTGTGTAAAAAAGTATAGATATTCAATACATACTTTTCTGTTTAACCATTACATATAATATCACTCTGAACTAATTTCAATTCCATAAATCCAAAAAGACCAGAATTAAGTTAAAATTTCTTACTTACCAACTAAAAATACTCAGTTCTTGACAATGACTGTGATAGTCAAAAGTATTTGAATATAACAGAAATAACATGAACTTTGGACTATTTATTCATAACTTCAATCCATATGTACAACATCTCATTTGGAAATTGGAAAGATATAATATAAAGCTGAATAGTAGATATCAGTGTTTAATAAAATACATTTAATTTTTAAAATTTAATAGAATCTACAAAAAGGATTTATTTATTTTATTATTTTTGTATTGGATTATGTTTTCAAACTGATGACATTTCTGTGATGGTAACGTGAAGCAATGGAATTGCAAACAGCAAGAAACACATTATTTTGCTGATACATTTCTAGTACTCTTTCTTGCTTTGTGGGACATGTTGATGTCCACAGTCTTTCAAAACGTTTCTTGTGGACAGTTTGAACAGTTCCATCTGCTTCAAACTTAACTCTGATTCAAGCAATGGTAAGTCACATTGGGGGATCTGTTTAAAACTCACTCCTAAACTGTCTTTTCTCATCAACTGTGTTTTCAAACTTAGAAAAGAAATGAAAATTAAATGAGTTATCAGCTGTTAAAGTGTATATACATTTTTTGGTACACCCTGTATCTATCTATCTATCTATCTATATATATATATATATTTATATATATATCTTTTTAAAAGGTTTTGGAAATGTATTCGTCAGAACATCAGGGTAAACAACTTATTGCAGAATTATTATTTTGTTTTTTGTTTTAACAATGACAATGAATGAATCTGCCATTAAAATATTCTTTGAGTGGTAAGTAGTTGGTCCTGGGGCTAAACAGGGAGAGAAAACAACAACAAAAAGAAGACCTGAAAATTGGATGATAAAGGTGAGAAAGCAACAGAAGATAAACATATACACCTTACTATCAAAGGTGTGCCAAATTATACTTATTACCAGTAATGAATGTTGTATTGGTAATGAATGTTTTATTAGCATGCTGAGACTCTTAGATGCCAAGCTAAATATTCCCCTTAGCTCTTTAATGTTTCCAGGTATTAACAGCCCTTAAAAGACCCACTTCCTCTTTCCATCATTGTAATGGTTGCTCAATGTAAATAAATGTATATTTAACTGCACCTATGCTTCTGTTATCAATCTGAGCTATTCTAAGGTCTGTTGTTTGATAGCATGTGTTATATTATATTATCTAGTAATCTGCCTTGATAGAAACTATCTCGGGCTAGGAGCATTAATTCCTTTACTTCAATAGTAACCCCTTTCCCTTTTTCTATGCCACCCTTCAAGCAATAAATATGTGTGTACATATGCTTGTCATCCTTGTTTCGTCTCTTCACTGAACCCAAACAGAAAACAAAACAACATGTTGTCAGAATAAAGAAACAATTGTAAAAAAAAAATAGGCACATGGTATTTTGCCTCAGATAATCATGGCTTACAATGATATTTTGACAAGTTTCGATGAGATTTTGTGCATTTGAAAAACCCATGTGCTCCCATGTACCATCAAGGTAAGAGTAATTTGACGTCTACTATTACTACTTGAATCTCCTGTTCCTTATCATGGAAACCTCTCATACACCCATACCAAAGATAGTTTGGTTCAGTCCCAATTTGGTAAAAGAAATGGACAATTTCTTATATTAGGCCAAACTATACTTTGGTGGATCACTTTGTGACCTGGACAATGTAGTGAAAATAAATTGTCTCTTACTTTGAGCCAGTGTAGAAGTACAGGAGATAAGTGAAACCTTTGTTTTTCAAAGGTGATAAGTAAAGAATGTAGATAACTACATTAAACGCTTCAAGAACTATGTGAGCCCATGATCTGATTTACAAGTGTCTAGATACAAACCAATGCAATACCAACAATATTGTGATTGGTTCACCAGCACAACATTCCATGTCATCAAAACCAAGGTGCCAATTCTACTGGGTCTACAAATATCCAAAAAGTTGGGAAAAGTGACATGCAACTTGGCAATCAAGGCAGACATTTCACTCAATGAATAATGAAGGAAATACTACCCTGAGACCGAAGGAAGTGCAGAAAAAACTATCCCAATACTGAGAACAAGCTTGAAAAGAGAGCCTAAAATGTGGGCACAAATTCTTCATCAATTTCCTGATGTGTTTGGATGTGCATTAGATGTTTGCCAAAAGAGTATTCCATATAAGTAGACCCAACAATAGCCCCACTTGTGCATTCACCCTGGTAAGTTTCTGTAGCCTTAAAAGACAAATTCAAAAGTGAGCTAGACTCACTGGTGAAAATAGGCATCTTAACCTAAGTGACAAGCCCAACTTCATGGGTCAACTCATTCGTGTTACCAAAGCCAATGGCTCAATCAGGCTCTGGCTAAACCCTAGAGACCTAAACAAAACCATACTGTAACCTCATTTTGTCACCCCTAAATTCAAAGATCTTGTTTCAAAACTACACAGTGCAAAATAGTTCACCATAGTGGATTTCAAGTTGGGTTATTGGCAGATAAAGATAAACAAAAAATCAAGGCAACTGACAACATTCATCACCCCATTTGGTAGGTACATGTTTAACAGATTCCCAATGGGAGTTAAAAGACCTCAAGATGAATTTTAATGAGCCACGTTTGAGAACTTTGGGGACATGAAGAATGTTTTCTTTATAAGTGATGATATGATTGTGTATGAGTTTAAAGAAGATGACCAAGTGCTCAATGAACTCCTCCAAAGAGCCAAGGGAAAGGAACTGTAAACTCAACTCTGACAAGCTAGTGACACATACCACAGAGATACCATTCTTCAGTCACACCCTATCCAAAGATAGTGTAACATCAAACTTAAAATAGGTGGAAGCAATCACACAAATGCAACCACCTGCAGACGAGAAACAGTTTTTTTCAGAGCCAACTTCCTGAGACAAGTTAACTACCCCAACAAGTTCTTGCTCCATCTTGCTATGCAGACCAAGCCACTTTTTGACCTGTTGTCCAAGAACAATGACTTCATCTGGTCACCCCAGCAGCAAACAGTGTTTGAAAGTATCAAAGAGGAAATTGAAAAAAAACTGCACTACTTAGGTATTTCAACCTAAAGACACCAATTCTCTTGCAAATTGATGCTTCAAATGCTGGATTTGATGTAGCATGCCTGCAAAACGACATGCCAGTTGCTTTTTCAGGTAAGACTCTCTCAGGACCAGAAATATAATACTCAAATATTGAAAAAGAGATATTTGCAGTCATTTGAAAGGGAGATGTTTGCAGTCATTTTTGGCCTACAGAGATTCTATCATTATGTATGGGGGTCACAAAGTAATGATCCAGACTGACCACAAACCATTGGAATTGGTTACATTCAAGGACCTGGCACAAGTACCACCAAGGCTGCCAAGAATGCTGCCAAAAATTCAGGGATATGACTTTGCAATGCAATTTCAATAGCTAACTGTTTATCAAGAATGTTGCCAAGCCCAGGCAGACACATCAAAGACATCGATCTCAGCACTCATATAATGAACATACATTAATTTCTCACCAACATGTATACACAACATTAAGATGGAGACTAAGAAGGATTCTACTCTGGGAGAACTCAGCAACACAGCGATGATTGGATGCCACTGAATGGACTGCAATATACAAGTAAGGAATTTACCAGTTTTTCAGAGAAATTCAATTTCAAGCTGACATCATAATTACCACATTACTATCAGTCAAATGGTTTCACAGAGAGCATGGTTATCATGTGTAAAAAGTTACTTCTGAAATCCTGGCAAACTGATACTGACTGTTACTTGGCAATGATGTCATACAGGGCAATGCCAATTTCGACCAATCTGAAATCCCTAGCTGAAATGGTCAATGGAAGGCCCATTCAAATACTAGTAGTCTCAAAGCAATGACTTGGAGATGAGCTAACCAGAGACACAATTCAACAGAATAAAGACGAGACAAAAGACAGGAATGACCAATGGAATAGTCACCAGCATCTACTGTTCAATGCAGGTCAACAAGTTCACATTCAGGATGAGAAAATCAAGTTATGGGAATCTGAAATGGTGACACAAACCACTGTGGAGCCAGGGTCATATATAGTTGAATTTGCAGATGGCAATATCTATCTTAGAAACAGTCAGTTCTTAAGGCCTGCAAGAACTAATTTGACAAAAACCCTGTGGAGTAGCAAACATTACCACTGACCAGCACTGAATGTCAATGTACCACCCCTACAAATGTTAAACTGCATGACAACTCCCACACCATTACATCAGTATCTGCTGCACAAACCCCCCCACTCACTCATGCTGAACAATACACAAATAAAACC
Organism: Acanthosepion lycidas; assembly: GCA_963932145.1. NCBI lineage: Eukaryota > Metazoa > Mollusca > Cephalopoda > Sepiida > Sepiidae > Acanthosepion > Acanthosepion lycidas. The sequence continues at coordinate 137,031,538 of OZ010577.1, forward strand.
CAGTCTTACATCACTCCAGATGAATGTTGTATTAGTGTACTGAGACTCTAAATGCCAAGGTAAATGTTCCTCTAATCTGTTTAGTGTATCTGGGTATTAACTGTCCTTGGAAGACCCACTTCCTGTCCCCATTATTGTAATGGCAGCCAAATATAAATAAATTTATATTTAGCCACACCTACATTTCTGTTATCAATGTGAACCATCCTGAGGTCTGTTGTAAAATAACAATGAAGTAATGCAAGGCAGTAACAAAACCAAGTTTAGATTTTATTCCACAAAGAACAAATCTGTAAAGTCATACAACATATTTAAAAAGAAGAATCCATTATGCAAACAAAAAGGGAGGGAAAGGTAAGTCCACTAAAATCACCCTTGATAACTGAAGTTGTTGGTAAGAATTTTATCTGATAACAAACATAAGTATTTTAGTTAAATATAAACCTAATATGGAATTAAATTATTAAATGTATTCTTTCTCAAAGGAGAAAAATTTGTTTTAAACGTTTCTTATATATATATATATATATATATATATATATATATATATATATTAGATATAATAATGAAACTTAATAAGGTTGAACCTGTCATTGAATTCACACATGAATTTGAAATAAACAAATTTCTACCTTTCCTCAGTATCTTATTAATACATAACAATAAGAAATTAGACTTTAAAGTTTATTGTAAGCCCACTAACAAAAATGATCTAATTAATTTCTATTCCCACCACAATAAATGAATAAAATAAGGATTAGTCATAGGATTCTATCTTGGAGAACTTAGAATATGTAACCTAGAATACCTAAATGAAGAAGATAAATATACTAAGAAAACATTTATACTTCTTCACTACCCACATTATTTCATCGCCAATGCTATTAAATGAGCTCACAAAATCCACAAAGCCAAAAACTAGACCACCAATAGCACTTCTAACAAAAATAACACAAAATTCATAATCCTACCTTCTAGCACTTTCTTCTTAACTTGAAAATAAATTGGTTATTCCTAATACTAGGATCTTTATTATCACATCCATGACAACCGGGGATATAATTAGGAAGAAAAATAAATTCAACACTAATTCAAATACTGGTATTTATCAAATAAATTATTTACAATGTGAAAATGTGTATGTAGGGAAGACATCACATGATCTAAAAGCCTGTATCTATGAACACAAAAGAGACTTATGTTTAGACAACCATTCAAACTCTCTCGTAATACACAGAAACAAAACTGGCCATAAATTTAATTTTACTAATGCCACCCAAATTAAAAAAGAATAATTTTTTAGAGAGAAAGTACTTGGAAAGCTTAATAATGTGACACTATTTAGCTATGGTAATTGGCTAACTAATTAACCATAGAAACTAAAACAGGAAATACTTAAGGCGAAAAAGAGCTATCCCGAAAGATAAACTGATCGATGTTAAAAAAATTTTTTTTTCTATTTACGAAAAGATACTTTTTACAAAAGACAGTAAACCCGTGGAAAAAGCCATATGTGCGGTTTTGTCAGGTTGATTAATGTCTTGCCGAGGAAGATAGGAAGAAAGGCAAATATTAAGATATCAACCAGACCATGACAGTCATAAAAATTTCAGCTTGAGACAATTGCCAATACAGGCAGGGAGAATCAATGTTAATTATCTTTCCAAGATATTGTTTATTTTTTTTTCTTGGCCACTAGAGAGGAAAAGCAATGTGGCAATTACAAGATTTTGGCCTTTGTCTCAACATAGGTGAGAGGATTGTTATTATTTACCTTATCAACATGTCGCTTCAGATGCTGAAATGTTGAATAGCATTGTGGCGCTTGTAAAATTTTGGCATGAGACAGAAAATAGAGTGGAGAATTGAGATTTGGCAAGATAAAGAATTTAATGTCTCAACAAGCCAAGGGTTCCATTATAAAGCTAACTTCACGAAGGGACCAGATGGCAAACTTTGACAGTGATTGATGGAGTCAGTAGAGAGTGCTGGCTAAGTGAATTCTGGGTGGCCAAAAGATATGATAGAAATTTAAGTGGCAATGTGGAATTCGTAAAAATTTTGGCCGATGGAAAAAAAAAAGAGAATTTTGTAAACAAAAATTCTGGATTATAATTTAAGGAGGCCAGCTTAGCCACACCTGCATATCCAGGATGCCATTGGTCGAGTGGTAGCAGTGGTGATAGGCAGAGGTGAATGGATGAGAAGGATGGAGAAGTTATTAACGCCCACTGAAGGGATTGGTATGATATATCAATGTGAGAGAGGAAGAGTTTAAGAGGATAGCTCTCCTTCAACCTCTCCTTACAGACGAGGGAGACCCCACCCCTAAATGGAAAGTGATTAATTTTCCAAAAATGGGAAGTAATCTATTTTCCTGGCCTGACAACAAAGAGATTTCTTGTTGGAAATTGTGATTTACTGAGAACCTCAGGACACATCTGGCCCCACACCAGGTTTTGGTTGGTACCAATATAAACGTCCTTGGTTCATTGAGTTAGTTGGAGTTCTGCGTTGCACTTGCAGCTGAGCTAGTTTTGGAGTTAGAGTCAGAGCTTAACCAGTGTGTTGCCTCGCAGAAGCTGACCAAGAGATTCCATGACCTCTGACTTCACCTATCCTACCAATAGCAAGTTATACTGACAAACGATGCCATGCTAGCACCTAAGAACTAAATCAGCTGACTTAAGATACCAACTTGCTTGAAACATAGAAGTGTCACATTCTGTAGAAAATGGGCTGGGAGAGAAAGACACTCCTGTATATAACAGACAGATAAAGTTAATTTGTTATATCTTAACATACTTGAACCTCTTGGTTTTTTTTTATCATTTTTTTTTCCTTTGTGCTTGTGCGATACCACCTTCAGTCTACACTACAGCCTGATGCCTGATTGATCTTGTCTACCTAAGATCAAAATCATAACGTGGGTAGGTTAGACTTGAGATCGAAGCAGTTACTCCAGTAACCAGACGTTGCAAGTGAACTGGGAACGATAGAGATGGTATTGAACTGGTACAGCTGGTGAAGCCATTAACATCGTTGACCAGAATTCGACCCTAGATGGGCCAGTATCCCATATTGGTATCCTGACCAGGGAATTTCACTAAGTAGTGGCAACCACCAATCAACAGGGACACAGGCTGGTGGCAGCGACAAAAAGTCACCCCAAAATGCCAGTAAGAAACATTACAGTTTCACACTGTAACTGGGAGTTAACCACAGGCCGACAGCTGGGTGTCACAATAATAACAATATTACAACTATAAACATTTGTCAAAAACATTATATTACATTGCCAACCATTCAATTCTTAAAGAATCTAATGTATGTTTATCTAAAACGGTATGTACATAAAAAACATTCCCAAATCAACATACGAAAAACCAGCATAATGTCTACTAGACATACATACACACACACACACAATTATGAATATACATTATCATCTGATGTCTCCATAAAATGTCATCTCTCATTGAATTTTTGATGCTGCAAATTAGACTAACATTGGTTCAAAAGAGTTGAATGCACATGCGATTTAATTGATCAATGAAAATCAAAAACACAAAAGTAAAAAATTATTTCTTTTTCTCCATATCTCAGTCTTTGATAAAGCTTTAATAAAAGCGAAACATTAGGTTGACAAATGTTTCCAATTTGTTCTTTATCATATATATATATATATATATATATATATATATATATATACTACTTTGACACTCCAAAGGGAAGCTTTGACAGTGCATTGACCTGCAAAATCTTAGGTATATACTTACTACACGAACTAAGCAAAATAATAGATAGAAATGACACAGGACTCTACGGAATCTCATGATCTTAAGAAATTGTAACAAACAAAGCACAGACAAAACTAGAAACGCAATAATAAAGATTTTCAAAAATAACGGATTTGACATAGATATAAAAAATAACCTAAATGAAGTAGATTTTCTAGATGTTACCTACAACCTAAGAAAAGGTGCATATAAACCATACAGAAAGCCCAATGATAAACCACTCTATATACACACATCTTCCAATCATCTGCTTTCTATAATCAAACAGATACAAAAATTGATTAACCGCAGGCTTTCCAACAATTCCTCAAATGAATCCAAATTAGAAAAAGCTAAGAAAGACTAAGAAACAGGTCTAAAAGATAGTGGATTCCCAGCAACACTCACATACTCACCACAGAATACAAAAAAGGCCAACAGGAAAAGAAATATCGTATGGTTCAACCCACCGTACAGCAAAAATGTAAAAGCAAATGTAGTAAAAATATTCTTCAAACTCTTACGCAAACACTTCCAGGAATCAAGCACCCTACACAAAATATTCAACAAAAACACAGTAAAAATCAGCTACAGTTGCACCAAGAACATGGCACAAATAATAAAAAAGCACAACAGGAAATCCATCAATAAACCACACAAACAAATTAAACCCACGTGTAACTGCAGAATAAAGAACAAATGGCCCTAAAATGGTAATTGCTTACAAAACTACATAATATACCAATCCACGATAAAATCACCAGATAATGGAGAAAAAGTATACATAGGAGTAACTGAAGGATTCTGGAAACAAAGAAATTATGCACACAAAACATCTTTCGCAAATAATAAATATGCAAACAGCACAATGCTTTCTAAGTATATCTGGGAAATTAAAAACAAAATGCACATCACACCAAAAATATCTTGGAAAATAAGGAAAAGACCATCAGCCTACAACAACCAGTCCAAAACTTGCAAACTTTGCTTGAAGGAAAAAATTTCTGTCATTACCTTCCCAGACCAAAATAAATTATTAATAAATGATCTGAGCTCATCTCAAAATGCAGACATGAAAACAAATTTTTACTACATTACTTAAAAATTGAAAACTGAAAAAAATAAAATAAAATAAATAAGTATATAAACAAAATCACAATAAAATAAATTAATCCAAACAAATTACCAAATCACATGTGTTAGAATAGATGAAATATAATAAATAAATAAAAAATGAAAAACAAAATCAATGAACCCAAATAAATAAAGTAAATAATAAACAAATTAACAAACCATTATGACCAAAATATTAGTTAGACTATAAAAATCAAACCAAAAATTAGACAAAAAACATAGCTATAACTGTTATATATTGATAAAAAAAATACTACGTTACTTAAAAATCGAAAACCAAAAAGAGTAAATAAAAATATGCAGTATAATAAATAAATAATGAAAAACGAGTAAAAAAAATAATCTAAATTAATCTAAATAAACTAACAAACTGATCCTGATAAATTAACCGTTGGAAAAAACAAATAAAGATAATCAATCCAAATAAATGCATGAAGTAATAAACAAATTAAAAACTGTTCCTGCCAAAATAATACTTAGAATAAACTACAACAATCAACCCCAAAATTGAATAAATATCTTTAATTATCTTCCCAAACCAAAACAAAACTATTAAATAAGCGATATAAACAAATTTTTACTATGTTAATAAAACACTGTTTAAAATAAAAATAAAAAAATAAATATATAAGATATGAAATAATAAATAAAAATAAAAATAAAATAATAAAAATAAATAAGGACAAACAAAATAATTCAACCCAAATAAATAAATAAACAAATAAACAACTTTCGGCAAAATAATTGTAAAATAGACTACCCACAATGCACCACTGACCTGTATATATATATATATAGCTGAGAGAAAAAAACAGCACACATGGCCTAACAATTGTGTCTAGCATAAAACAGACTCAAGCCTCTAAATGTTGACTTCAGTGTTCACTTATATATATATATATGTGATAAAGAACAAATTATATATATATAATATAATATAATAAAATATATATATATATATATATATATATAAATCAGCACTTAGAGATGACAAGCTGTTTCATGCTAGATGCATTCGTCAGGCCTGACGATTGCATCTAGCATGAAACAGCCTGTCACCTCTAAGTGCTGACTTCAATGTTCACCTCTATATTTACACACGCTCTATTTCTGATATTGAGCACTTTATCTCATAAATATAGTACACCTTAAGAGTATATTTCTTCATATATATATATATATATATATATGCCTCTACATCTCATGTCCTGAAGGCATTGAAACCATCAGAGCCACCTTGATCCTCTAGCTCTCATAGTCTTGGCAGAGTAGTAGAACATCCACTCCCACCAAATTAATCTGCTAGAGATCCTACTGGATGATATCCTTCCAGTGTCTGTGTTGTATACTGAAAGGTTGTCTCTGTTGAAACTGGAAACAGTTTCTCTCTGAAAGATGTCTATAGACTATTCCAAAGCTTTTTATTCTCCAAGAACTAAAACAGTGTATTCATTTCTAGTTAAGACTTGACAGAGTAATTCATTTATTGGGGACCCCCTTATGGTGAAATCTTTAAAATATTAAAATATTATGAAAAGTATTTAACAATTGAGCTCCATGCTGGGAGCCAGTAAAATGGGTCTTTGGACAGTCTGAAACCTATGACACAGCCACAACTGCTCCCACCTGATCTAAAACCAGAACAAATACCACTTATTGACAATGACACTGACACTGTCTTGAAGGATGTATCTGTTGAGAATGACACTTTGGATGAGAACTCTTCGTCTACAGCAACTTCACACATGCCTTAAAGGTGTTTAGCACACACACACACACATACACACACACTCTCACACTTTTCTTCTCATGAAAAATAAAATGGAAAAGCTTTTACTCAGTTGGCATGTAATACAACAACTTCTGCTTACTCTCTTCACAACTAACTGTATTTGGGACATAGCATAAACTTTGGAACCTCCCCCAAAACAGGGTAGCAAACACACTCACACACACCACTCTAAGAATTTCTATTTGGTACAAACAGGTTGGCTGGGAATATGACAAAATAGGATAAAAACAAAGATCAAATTTTTCCTCCAATGGACATTTTTAACTGATATAACAATGTAATGTCTGAAAAATAGAAATTCACAGGAAAGTGATTTTTAGCCTTTGACATGCAATGGTAGTTAGGTGAAGAGTGAATATTTCTCTGTTTCTCTTTTTACTTACAAGGTGCAGACATATGTAGAGACATTTTTAATCTAGAAATCCTTTTCCCAATGATACTAAAAATTTGTGTTTCTTTTGAATTTTAATCATGCCTCTATGAGCTTGCATATAAGACTTATGAAGTTTTGATTTTACAGAAAAGTATCACTGCTATTAGCTTTTAAATTGTGTGGGTTTCATTGCTCAGAACAGACTAGAAATTGTATAGAAGTTGTCACTCCACAAATATCTAGTAGTAGTAAGGTTGTTAGTATGTTATCAATACATTAACAGGTTCTCTGTGGTGAAGGCAACCATAGTTGACTCCTCTTGACTTACTCTACTATAAAAGTAATGGTCAAACCTCACATATGGGCAGTGGTCATATTTGCATTGAATAAAGCTTATTTATATTTATATTTATTACAATATTAAAGGTTTCTGTTTTTCTTCACTATGTTGAATTTTGGGGCTGATAGTTGTTGTGAATTTAGAATATATGGGAGGATCGCTAATATTCTAGTCAATGAAAAATCTTTGATTTTTCTGTATTAGGGTTGTGCTGAGGTGAAATTAGATTTGGATATTTTTTTTATAATTCTCTATACAATTGTGACAGCATCATTATCCAAGTTCACTGGGATGTTCATAATCTCAAGTGTTGACTTTCTTTGAGATGTTAGTTATTGTATCAATCAGTCTATTATTTGTGCAGTCAATCATCAGACCAAAATGATTTAAGAAATCATAACATAGGTGTGGTTTTGTGGTACCTGCAATCACAAATGTCCAGGTGAACAGAGGTTGTCCAGGTGAACCGAGGTTGTGCAGTGCCAAATTTAATGTAGCTTCTTTGGTATAATTAATAGGGCAGTTCCTGCATTGACATGAAAATTAATCTTTTGAGCCTAACCCAAACAGCAACTTCTAGAAAAGATTGATAAGTGGAGGATACCCCGTGGTGATAGAGAAATAAGTAAATAAAAATGGATAATAAGACCAAAATTTTGCCATCTCTAGAAATAGACACAATAAAAATCACCAGGAAAACAAAGCCATAGTTCAACCAACCATCAGGAAGCTTTCACAACCACAATGTAAGAAAAGAAATAAATAGGTAATAATGAGAGGATCAAACTTTCTCCATTTCTAAAAGTAGATAGTTCACCCAACTAATCCGAATGATTTCACAACCAGGATATAGGCTGTGAGCCAATGAGAGGCAGAGCAGCCTATTTAAAACGGATCTATAGATTTGTATATAACCAGATGGAAAATCAACCAAAACTAGAGCTGATAAATTAATTGTCGAGTCTCTGATGCTTCAGTCATCGTGACATACATAGGGTCAAAATACAACATTTGCATGACTAGCTGGCAATAGCTAAACAGTTCTTTGCTACATTGAAAACAAACATACCTTCCTTCACCACATGGTCAAGTGGCAGCTGCTAAATTTGGATACATAACTCCTATACAGGATGCTATGGATAAATTGTCGTCTAAATTACTCAAAAATAAAAATATCACTGACATCTCATTTTAACAGATATATTTACCAAAATTACACAAAAATATCTTGCAATAATAAAGTGTAAATTTATTCAATAAAATCACCATTGGCTTCAACTACAACCTCCAGATGACTTTGATATCTCCTGTAACTCTTTTGGACGGTCTACTTGTTTAAGCTGGTGAATGCTTCCATAATCCTTGTCTTCAATTCATCTTTGGTGTTACAAGGAATTTTGTTGGTCTTTTGCTCAGCTGTGCCCAACAAATAAGGAAGTTGCAGTCTGGGAGTTAGGTGGCCAGATGTAAGGTATGATGTGGTTGCAGAAATTGTCTGACAGCCATAACTGTGTTCTCCTGATTGTGTGGCATATTTCAGAGTCTAGTTGCTAGATATAGGATCTTCCAGCAGGCACCTTCTTGACCCAGAGAAGTACTACCTCCTCATGGCACTTGATGTAGACCTCCATGTTGAGTCTGAGCCCCTTTGAGAAGATGAATCTAGGCATAAAATTTCCATCACTAGTGGTCACACCAAACACCTTCGTAATCACCATCAGACTCATCCAAATCTTTCCAAATTGTCTGCACTGTCCTCAGATTGACACCTAAACACTCTGAAATGTTCGTTTTGGAGCTTCTGGCATGAATACAAAGCAGTGCAGCATGTTGTTTCCAAATTTCTAGCAGAGTGAATTATATCATAGTGCTCTTTTTCTCACAGACAGTGCCTAACTGACTCTACTATACTGTGCAGTCGACAAAATCAAAAACAAACAACACATATGCGTGAAATTAAAAATATAAAATGGCAACAATTTACCCATTGCACCCTGTACATAATTACATTCTCTTGCTCTCATATGCACCAGGACTTTTACAAATGAACTCTTAAAACTTCGACTTTCACCTTATCTTTTGTATTATTATATATAAAGATTTACTTTGTATTTATTAACACTGTGCATTTTCTTTTAATCATTACACAAGGCCAATATACACTCAATTATACTTTATATGTGGAGATAATGGACATTATCAGAAAATAACCTAATAACCTCCATAAACATATATCGCCAAATTAGTTTTTCCAGAGATCTCACCAGGTGCAGGTGATCAACAAAGGGATTCATATGAATCTATTTCTTATCAACAAAAAAAATTTACTTACTTTGAAAAGTTCACAATTTGAAATGTCAAAGGTTGAAAGAAATGCAGTAAGAAAAGGTTGATCTATCTTAAACAAAACCTACTTTTCTGGGTCCATTTAATAAATATTCAAATTTTGGGAACATGCCTCCTCAAATCTGAGATAAACTCTCAGAGGTTTATAAAAGACATTCATATCTGAGATAAAATTTATATATTTAGAAAAGACAGTTTTACATCAAATTTAGAAGTGTTTTTCTTTTTCTTCTTCTTCAACAGCATCAATAGTAGTAGTAACATGACCAGTGCATACTAATCCCAAAGCTTGATTGGGGTCCACAGCAGTGCTTTGTGACCCTTGCTAGCTTATCATAGATTTGGGGGGGGGGGCTGTATAATAGATTCAGTGGGGGACGATGAGACCCTTGCATCAGCTCTGTAAGTTGATATCCAGTATAGTGTCTTTGATACTTTAGCACCAGTTGCAATGAAGTGCTAAGTTTTGAACAGCTATACTATGCTACACCAACCACACAAAACATATATATTCACTTAAGGTGGATGCTCACCTAAACTCAATTTAGCTGCCAAATCTTCTGTTGTACTGACACCTGATGGTAAGTTGTAGTGATAGAAAAATAAATAAAAATAAATAATTTCACCATCTCTAAAAAGAAATGTATATTAAGAATTTTCAAGTCACAAAGGCATTTTTTGACCAACCAATCAGAAAGCTTTAACAACCAGGATATAAGGCTGTAAGCAAATGAGAATGAAAGCAGCACTTTTGAAGCAGATCTCTGGAGATGTTAAATCAACCAGATCTCTAGAGATGGAAAATCAACCAAAATCAGAATTGATGAATTAATTTTTCCCATTCTATGATGCTGTGGTCAACATACCCAGAGCCAAAATACATTTTGCACAACTAGTTGGTGACTTTAATTGGTTAACTATACTGCTACATTTCAAAACATATAACTTCATTCAAATTGTTAAGCAGGTGACTTCCACATTTTTATACATATATACATATACATATGTATTTACTTCCTTCCAGATTCTCTCTCTCTTGTATGTGTCAGGACTTTTACACTTGAATTCTTGAAACTTCAACTTTCACCTTATCCTTCTAGATTATTATATTGTCATATTGGGCTACATAAGGATTTATTTTGTATTTATCAATTCTCTGAGCATTTTCTTTTAATCATTACACAAGGCCAATATACACTCAAACCAAATATAACAGCATATGGTGGGAATGGACGTTATCATAAGATAACATCCACAAACCATCCATAAAGTCATTTAATTATCTTAACTTTTCTACTTGATGTTCTGCCTTGTTGGCAAGAAAAAAGAAAGAGGGAAGGAGTGTGTGGCATGAAATACACATAAAAAAGAACATTTTTTTATCTTATTTGCTTTGCTTATTTTTCTTTTTATTCTTCTTTCTGCTCTTTCCAAACAAATCCATGTAGAAATTGTTTCCAACAATTTTGCTTTTTGCTTCAATTCACTTCTCTTTGTGGATCCTACTTTTTGAATTTTCACAAGGGCCATGCACAATGACTGTCCTGCAAATCCTCTGCATTCCACTTGGATTGGGTTAGATCAGGTTCTCCATCCATATTGTCGACATTGCTTGACTAGCTCTTGGCATAATTGTGCCTACATGTCATACTAGAAATCAAAAGAAAATGATATTTTAGCATTCATTTTTAATTAATCTATTCTTAATTTTGTTGCTGCTTTTTATCACAACTTTCTTCATTAAATATTTTCCAGCTGTTAAAGTTTTTCACATGAAATAGGAATAAAAAAGAAACTTCCCATGAGACTTGAATAGAGCATCACACATCAGCCAGGAGTTCATCTTTCATGAACAATGACATAATCAATCTGACCACAAAAGTTGATGTCTTGATAAGGCACAAATCTACTGTCATATTGACACTTCTCTATTTCCCATCTTTCACACTAATGGTCAGTAAGTATTTGGTCAAAAAGTTGTGATAAAATAGCAACAATGATATAAAGAAAAGGCAAATTAAAGAAATTATTAAAAAAATCCCAGAATCTAAATAATTTTTGAGATATCTAATCAAAATATTTCATTTTTAGGAATTGTTCAGAATGAATCCACAAACAATATGGAAGTAGTACATAGGGACTGAGCAGAAAAATTTGATCAGGGTTACTGAGTACATGTCTCATCATGAGACAACTGCATGGAAAAAAAAAGCATGAGTCACATGTACAGGTAGTTGTTGCTAGCTAAACTAAGCACTGTTAATCATCAGGTAAAATGCATAAAAGCTGCCCAACAACAGGTTGGAGTAGGAAGGCGCATTATCATCATTATCATCTGAATCATCATGATGGTTGTTGTAAACAACTGCATAAAAACATTACAAATTCTTTGGGTAAATTCTGTTAATAACTTATATATATGTATATATATATATATATATATATATATATATATAATTATTTATTAGTGGAGATTAAAACAAAAACATGTTAAAAATTGCTACACAATAGCAATCTTACCTGGGTATATATATATATATATATATATATATATATATATATATATATATATATATATATATATATATATATGGTAAATAGGGTTTTTGGGTAACAAAAATTAATGTTCTTTGGAACAGTTTTCCTTTTTCTAATTTTGTATGATGTTGAACTGGAATTTTCTATATTTTCAATAATATCACTAACATATATCTGGTCATTTGTTTGAAATTGTCTACTTGTTTATTTGATGCATCATATATATATATATATATATAGGGTAAATAGGGTTTTTGGGTAACAAAAATTAATGTTCTTTGGAACAGTTTTCCTTTTTCTAATTTTGTATGATGTTGAACTGGAATTTTCTATATTTTCAATAATATCACTAACATATATCTGGTCATTTGTTTGAAATTGTCTACTTGTTTATTTGATGCATCATTTCTTACTAGATATGTATAAGATTAGATTTTCCTGGCACATGGGTATATAGGTATATAATGAGAAAGATGGTTTAGAATATATGTATTTTTTGAATTTATAAATACATGTTATTCACATTTGAACTGTTGTCCTCATCATTGTTGTTGTTATTGTTATTGTTGATGTTTTGGTTGTTGTATCCTTGGGCCTTCATCAGGTGTATTTTGATCCAGGCAACTTACAGGTAATTCTGAACTGAACCCTTTATTTAATCTATGCAAGTAGAGTGTTCTCATTCCACTGCATATCATCTAGTTCTTATTTTTAGTACTACTTAGTTATTTCTTTCCCTGTTTTCACTGAGTAAAAGTACACACTGCTTGGCCCAGTGATTGAATTCACAATTACTATGTTAGCAAATGAACCAAAGTTTTAATCCACAAGACTGACCCAAACATTTTAAATGAAATTGGGTAGACAGAACTATTTGGAAGTCATTGATAGCTGTGCTATCATGAAGTCGCAAGTCAGCATGGCTGATGGTTTGTGACAAGGACACTAAAAAGTACCCCTGGCACAAACCATCAAACCAAAAACAGATTATGGATCAAAAGTTACTTCAACAAATCTGCTTTGATCTACTCATGGGGTGGTAGTTTTTACATGCAAAGTGACAGAAAGTGCAATTTTCTACTTTGTTAAATTGTAATTCAAATGTTGTCAATAGCATTAATATAAATATAGAACAAAGACCAATAATTATTGAAATGGATAATCCACCTGCCATTGAAGAATTATAGATGTCAATCAAAAAATTTAATCATGGTAAAGACTCTCATATAGATGAACTTCCAGCAGAATTTTTTTGTTTTTTGGGTGAATACCTTGCCAGGATACTACAAAAAATGATATGGCATATATGAAATACAAGGATTGTTCTAAAAGGATGGAGAGATGCTGTTATTTGAAAGGTAAGGGTGTGCTTGAGGCTTGTGGACATTCAAGTGAGATTGTAGTGAGCTCTGATAAAAATAAAATATAAAAATAATATGTATAAGCAAAAAAAAAAAAGAATTTAAATTAAAATAAGGCATTTGCGCTTTCCTTTAAAACCCTTATCTTTCTCTTTCTCTCTCTCTCTTTCTTTCTCAACTAACGAGAAATCAACTAAAAAAGAGGAAGAAGAAGAAGAAGAAAAGACTGAACTCGGCCAGAAAACGGCAGAAATTTGTGACTAAAATCTACCAAAAATCAGAGAGGCTCTATAAATAACTTCTCCTATTAAAAAAAAAAAATGATAAAAAAAGGAACACCGGAAAATAAAACAATTTTGGCCAATGAAAAAAATTTATACAAAAAGAGACTGATGCTTTTGATGCGTTTGATGCTTGTTGAAGCCAGTAGTCTGGGATCTTGGTCAAAAGGATATAAACTAACAACCCTGAGACAGATGGGGAGAACAGATCACAAGAGAAACTTGAACAAGAGAATGGACCACTAGAGAAACCAGTCATGCATGTCATGGGAAAAAGCAAGTGGTCATTTGCTTAAGATATTTCTCTGTCCTTCTTAGAGCTGATGAAAACAGCAGATTGATGCCATCACCTATTTCTAAGATGACTTTGAAACTACCTACTACTAAACCAAAATAGACTTTCTCCTGACTGCTATCAAGATCTGCCTTATAAAAAAATATTTGTTACACTGAATATCAAAGGACTAACTCCAATCTAAATCAAATAAATAAATATATATTATTTGTTTATACCTTATACCCTTGAGTCAGTTCGTTTTAAACCCAAAGTTTCTGATAAAATAATACCAAGTCTCTCTGGCATAACTCTCCACAGTATCACAATTCCTATCTTCTGCAGGAAAAGCACTTTGTTGCTGTTCTCCTTTCAGAGCTGTACACCAGTATATCACCAAATATTCTTCTGGAATCTCCATGTCATTTTAGACCAAACAGAGGAACAATGGATATTTTTTTACTGCCAGGAAATTCTAAGAAAAATATTGAGAGACTTTTGTTGATTTAACAAAGTCATTTGACACTATGAATAGGTAGGATTTATGGGATATTTTACTTAAACTGGGATGTCCTGCCCACTTTGTCTGGTGGTGAAATCATTTCATGATGACATGGAAACTTGTGTAAATATAGGAGGCATTCTTATTGAAAGGTAGAAAATGCTATCAAGAAGTAGGGTATTCTTGGAGTGACATTATTTTCTGTTTACTTCTCTATTTAAGGATTGTATTCATAGGAGTTATGTGCAATATAGAACAAGTAAATTATTCAACCTCTGGAGATTTGCTGCCAAAGCAAAGATGTTCACAACTCTAGTAAGAGATTTATTTTATGCTATTTTATTTTTTGCTCATCCACATAGTCAGTGACAGGCAGCACCTAATGATCAAGTTCAAAAGATTCTGTTGAGCTTTTAGGCTTCAGATAAGCTTGGATAAAACTGGTGATATATCAGCCAGTACCAATTAATTTGCATCATAAGCTGTGGATCTTCTTAGAAAACATTAAGCTAAAAGCTGTGGACAAATTTCTGTACTTGAGAAACACTTTGAATTGCTTTTGTTTTTTAGATAATGTGATTTCCAATAATCTATTGGCATATTTAAGAATCTGGAAGGCTATCATATGATATACATATATATGTATATCATATATATATATATATATATATATATATATATATATATATATGATGACTGTTGATTTGATAATCAAGTATGATTATGTGTAATGCACTAATATTAAAAAAAATTAAATTAATAACAATTACACTGACAATTTACACTGCTAAATTAATTTAAAACTAAATCTTGTGTTTTTTTTCCTAAATTTCTTGGATGGGGAATTATCATTATATACCCTATTTATATTCCGACTATTGTCCCCATTTTTGTTGTTATTATCACCTGATTGCCTTCTATCTGAATTTCTAGGATGAGGAATTATCATTATATACCCTAGGTCCTGTAAGTTTGGATATGTGGGTGGTTTAATGGCTCGAAATGTGAAATCATAGAGTCAAGTTCATTACGTTTGCTTACATGCAAAGGCCCTTTGGAAAGGTATGAATCCATCTCCTCTCTCCTGCTATGAGTAAATCATAGGACAGACAGGGTCCTATAGCCTTCATTGGTAAGCAGCCTAGAAAAAAGAATACTCTGAATTCAAACCAGCCTGGAGAGGGTTGGTAAAAGATGGATGATATTATAAGATCTAATGGTCAAAATGCAGGTTGGAGATGGAAAACACATTTAAAAAAAAAAAAGACAGTGTTTGTAGCATCATCTGATATGTAGCATATATTGCACCTTTACAGGATATGGTGTTATGATGAATAGAGTGTGTATTGAAAGGCAGAGGTAATTGACCATTTTAAACAATTTACTTGTGCTGGTTGTTCAGTGAAAGAATTTACTGAATCCTCATTTGTCGTTCTTGATCGGAGAATCCATTGATATCAAAAGATAGAAAAAGAAAGAAAATGAGTAATAACAGAGTATAAGAAGACAAGAAAATTATGAAAAGAAGAAATAACCTTGACATCCTACACAGGTGCACATACACACATATACTGATGTACATATGCACACTCACACACATATACACAGTCACATATATACATACATACACAAAGAAGAAAAAATTAACCTAACACCAATAAAAAGTGCATAAATTATTTTTTCTAACTTAATATAAAAATAACAAAAATGAGAAAATCACAGATACTTCCAGATGAGTGGACCAAACGATTACAAAGATTGATCTCTGAAACTAAACTCTGGTGTAGAGTTGCTGAATATAACAATTGGCTAAGTGATAATTTTATATTTGTGTTAATCCTATATATATATATATATATATATATATATATATATATACACACACATGCACAGCTGGTCTAAAATAGCTCCTGTTATTTCATTTTTTTCAGTATTTCTCAAAGAACTTCTTCTGAGTAAAAAGTCGTGCTATTATCCATAAGTACTTCTTCCATTCCAGCCCTTTCAAAAAAGTTCTCATTCAACACCTCTACAAACATGACTGCTATATCAGCCCAAATTTCTTTCCAGATCTGACTAGGTCCACAGTCATTCATTGAGAATATAATCTTCCTCTGTAGTTAGTTACATTAACAGCCAACCTCGTCCAGTTGGTCTTCACCTGGATTTATCCAGTTTTATGCATGCTTGGAGTGGAATCAATGGACTGGCACCAATCACAGTCTCAGACCACCTTTTGAATGCTCTCCCTAGTGATGTGTGAATCTACCTTCCATAACAAAAAGAGAATTTGATCGAGCCCCATGTGATGTAAGCCTTGCAACTCCTTACCTCTGCAGAGCCTAGGCAAGCACACCATACATATATATATATATATATATATAATACCCCATACATATATATGTATTATAAAATGTATATAAGAGTGCTCAATATCAAAGATAGAAGTTTTAAAGATATAGACAGTATAAACATAGGAATGAACAATGCAATCCTTAGACCTTGGTCTGAAAATTGCATTAAAACATGAAAATGACAGTTATCATACAGTGTTGAATCCTTTCTTAACACTGATTTTCTCTTTCTTTCTCTGTACATATATATATATATATATATATATATATATATATATATATATATATATATATATATAACACACAATTGTGGACAGAATTATTCACTCCTCCTTCCATAAATACAAATAAGCTGTAATACCTCAAATTTTCATGGAAACCATAAGCATTTTTTCACAATTGATGAAATAATGGATTTGAAAGAATGTGCAGTGACGCTCACAACAAAATTTTTATTTTAATGTCAAATAATAATACAAAAAATACCAAAAAAAAAACATTTAATATAGAATAAAATTATTGGCCCTCTTGCGTAACCTTTATTCTTGATTATTGCCTTTAATCATTTTTGATAGTTCATTACATGATCACTACACTCACTGATAGGTATTTTGCTCCATTTGTCTTTGGCAATAGCTTCTAGTTCCTCCAAATTCAACGGACTTCTTTCTCTTACTTTTTTCTTCAAATATGCCCATGAATTTTCAATGGGGTTTAGGTCAGAACTTTGTGTGGGGTAGGCCACTATCTTAATTTTGATGTCAACTATTTTGTAACAATTTGTGCCATGTGTTTCAGGCCATGTTGGAATATTCAGTGACACCCCAAAGACAGCTTTTGTGCACTTTGTTTTATATTATTTTAAAAAATAGCCAAATATTGCTCTTTATCCATGACACCCTGCGCTGTCACTAGTTCTCCTGGTCCAGAAGCAGCAAAACATCCCCAGAGCAGAATGCTCCCACCACCATGCTTAATTATTGGGAAAGTATTTTTTTGGTTTGTGAGCTTCATTCATTTTCCTCTATGCATAATGGGAGTTCATGTGATCAAATAATTCTATTAGGTTGGTGCAAAAATAATGTCGTTTTCTCACATAGTAACATATGTGAGAAAACGACATTATTTTTGCACCAACCTAATAGTTTGGTTTCATCTGACCATAAAACAGAGTTCCAATATTTACTCCCATATTCTAGATTGCTTCTAGCATAAGCTAATCTGCATTTTAGGTGTTTAGCCTTAAACAAAGGAGTTTTCCTTGGGCAACAAGCTTGAAGTCCTGTTCAATGAAAGCATCGCGACTGTCTTCATTGATACATTCAATCCTGATGTATTTACATCATTGTCAATGTCCTTTTTCATTGTCTTCAAGACACCTCTAGCAATTTTCCTTTCCATTCTCTCAGAAATTAACCATTTTTTGCCATTTCTTAATTTATTCTCAACCCAATGAGTCCCAATGTACTTCTTGATAATGCTACAAATTGTTGATCTAGGAACATTTAAATGCTTGGAGAGTGTTGTATATCCATCACTTTTGTATGCATCAACTATCTTCATTCAGAGCTTCTTGTCAAGTTCAGCTGCCTTTGCCATGGTTGCAGAATGAATGAGTTATCATGGTACATGGCACTCACATATTGTCTTCTTCATTAATTTTTAGAATGTTATAGAATCAGGTCAATACTATTTCATTTTCAAAGGGTGTTTGTATTAAATGTCAAATTAAGAAAAAATCATTACAGTTGCCATAGAGCAATATTATTTCATAATTTTTTTATAAGTGGGTGTGAATAATTTTGAACTGCACCAATTTTAAAAAAAATCTATAATTATGAATATAATAGATTGATACTACTAAAAATTTCACAAATTATTCAAAACTAAATAAGGAAGCAAGTAGTTATGGTAAATTCAGTAAGTACTTGCAAATATTCACAAATATGCAGATATTCAATAGGGGTTAATAATTCTGCCCACAACTGTATATATATATATATATATATATATATATATATATATATATATATACAAGTTTGATTAAATTCAATTGACAACTATTCTATATAAACTTTTATCTTGCATAACACAAGTACCTTTTTACAACAACTATTGTAACATCTACACACAGACCAATGGCATTGTGGTAGGTTTGCCTCTTCTGGCACATACACTATCTCATTTTTACATAATACATATAGAAAACAAAGTCTTCAATAATTCTGCCAAACCCCCATATACATTTGTTTTATTGATGACATTTTCATACTAGCAAAAAAGACTAGATGAAATATAAAACCTTAAAGAAACCTTTGAGAATAACTCTAACCTACAATTTATTTATGAACTTTATATCAATAATAAAATCCCTTTCCTCAATGTTTTAACTGACCCCAACTGTCATAATCAAACTTTAGTTATAAACAGGATAAAAAAGCAATTAAAAAAATATAATTTGTCAGTACATATCACTTAATAATACCAACAACCACCTGAGAATTATCATTTACTATAAAAAGTTCTAAACATCTAATCTAATTATTGCCAATAACACAGGATATGAAAAATTTCTTCTATGTAAAAATAATGTTGTTTATAAAATCTCATGCCCTTTGTGAAATTGAGTGTCCAATATGAAAAATTAAATAAACAGCATTATTCTTATACCTGCCATACACTTTCACACAGGTTGACTTCTCACCTGACAGAACATAGTGTAATTGTCAGATGCCCAGAAATTGCTGTCGCTTTCTGTCAGCAATACGTCTCGTCTCGCCGAAGCCTAGAAGAGCCGTGCTCTTCCACATCCACTCGCCTGGTTTTTAATGGTAGTGTTGTTCTCTTATGCAAATAAGTCTGCTGCATAAAAATGGCAGTAGGCGTGCGCACGCACGACCGACTCTCAGAGAATGGTTCGACACGCGAGGCAGCGAATTCGCTTTGCTCCTGGTAAGTCACTGTCACTTCTATTACACTCCCCACTGACCGTATGATCACATAAGTGACAGTGAGGGGCTGGTCGCTTCACCCTTGCACTCCTTCGCGGTGGTATAACCATGTCTTCCTCCCCGGCTGAATCGTCAGATGTGTCCTGGTCTGAATCATATTCCGGGGGATCAATAAGGATCAAGTCTACCTCTTCCTCGCTCTCAGACGGGGTGTCGCTGCTGCTTGCACTGGAGCTTGGTTCTTGCCATTCATGACTCCCTGACGTTGTGTCACCGCCATCATCCGCTGGTAACAATGAAGTGAGCCGTGGACGTACATCTCCCACGTGCCGTGGTAGCCCATCGATGACTACTGACCGTGGACTGTTTATCCCCGTGACACGACCTTTCACAAACTTTGACGTGCAGCGTCCGTGCGGATTTTTTACCCAAACTGCGTCTCCTTCTTTATACCGAGTCGAAGTCGCCTGGTTAGGCGAGGGCACAACGTCAATTCCTTTTATTCGAATTTTGTACGAATGCAGCAGATTGGCGGGCGCAGAAGAGGCAGACACATCAGCCCTGAGTGTGATGTTATACCAATACACGGCCTCCATAATAGAGCAGCTATTTCGCGCAGCAATCCGTTTGATTGTTTGATGACACCTCTCTACAATACCATTTCCAGATGGTTTGTATGCGCAGCGCGGTCGGAATCGGACGCCCCATTCTTCTGTGAATTGTTTGAATTGCTGACTGCGGAATGCAGTGTCATTATCAGCCAGGATCTCCACTGGGGCACCACGTTCGAAAAACACTGACTCCAATTGCCGGATTACGTGTGCAGCATCTTGCCGAACTAGCGGCCGCCAGATCGAAAACCGTGTGGGGCCGCAATCAACCAGAGTCAAAAAATGGCGACCGTTATAGTGTGTGATGTCCATTCCCAGACGGCTCCAAGTTTCACGCACACTGAGCTCTCCCTTTTGCCATCGCACAGAAGCTGGATCTATTGACTGACATTGTTCACAACTCTGAACGACCGATCTCACTGCTGCTTTCGACACGGACGGGTTGATCCTACATGCAAAATATAGTGTCCGTTTAACGCTGTGTCGATGAATCTCAGTTAACTGAGCAGGGCTCAGGTTTCCTACGGCAAAAGCACATAGTGGTTGAACAGGTTCGAGTTCCTTCACATTGTTGAACTCTAGTCAGCAAGTCAGCTCGGTTCTGGTCAGATCTAACTAGCGCTATGTCAACCGAAAGGTTATACTCTTTCACAAGAGAAGTTAGAGTTTCAAGTTGTCGCCTTATGAGCATCTCGCTAGCGGCCTTGGTGTTCAGCCGAGACTTTCATGTAAGGGCATTAGTCACCCAATGGTACACGCAGAGGGAGTCTGTATTCACGTGTAATACCGTAGCCTGCCATTTTAGCGCGAGGTTGATTCCCTTCAGCACAGCATCCAGTTCAGCCACATTGATATGCTGGGTGTTTTTTATCAGCCGTAGCCAGCATGTGTCCTCGATGATGGCTCCCTTAGCCTCGAGTGCTACTCCTACAGCCAGCGAACTCGCGTCCACCCGCACGTCTAGCTCCTTCGTATTCACGCACCATTCTCCCTGTGCAGGATCCAGTTGCTGAGCCCGGGCGAGGGTGTCCGTTATCATACGTTCCAGGGGAGCATCACAAATTTTGTCGTCCCAGTTTTGCGTTACGGCAGTGGCTCGACGTTTGATGACGCCTGTTGCCACTTGCAACCATCCACATACGGGGAAGTGTCCCACCAGCCGGCCACACATGGAGAAAATACCTCTCCGTGTCATAGTCATAGGGCTGTTTACCATTCTACTTCCTCGTCGCTATCGCAGTCGACCCTGTTCCTTCCATACTTCTATCCCCAGCACTCTGGCTCCGTCCTGTAACTTCTCTGGATCCTTGCTCGTCAGTCCGTAGAGCTCAAGATGTTTCCTCACAGATTCCGCCGACACCACATCCTCGTTGATATATATATCGTCAATATATGCTGACGTTGCTCTATTTATAGTTTCATTCTGTGCTAACACAGCCTTGAGCACAGCTCGCATTATCAGGGGCGCCACATTCAGGCCGAACCCCAGCCTGGTCAAACAATATCGCTTCCCTTTAAACATAACTGTTTGATATGGCCACAGGGATTTTTCAACACAGATCTGTAGATATGCTTTCCTGAGGTCCAGAATGGACACGTTTGCACCCTGCTGTCTCCAGTCTCACAGTTTTTCTGCGCAAACATCCGCGGCACCTGTGAATGTTTCAACGTAGGTATTCAGTTCCCGATAGTCCATCACAGGACGCACCTTATGCTTGTTGGTCTGCAGCACGGCCATCAGTGGTATCAGTCCCTTGGGCGGGCCAAACTCTTTGTTACTGTACGGCACCAACGAACCATTGTCCATCCATGTTTGTAATTCATGCTCGTACTCCTCTCTCATCTCGCTGGATACTGGATATTCAGAGATCCGATTCTGAAGTTTCCCTGGTGCATGACCTGCTGACCACTTCCAGGCTGCGACCCAAACTCCCTGTCGTTCATTGAATTTCGCACTGAAATCGGCTTCGCTGATACGAATCGCTGCACAGACGGACCTTGGTTTTTCAAAATCCACGCTTCCATGCTGCGTGATGCGAAC
Source organism: Acanthosepion lycidas (assembly GCA_963932145.1). NCBI lineage: Eukaryota > Metazoa > Mollusca > Cephalopoda > Sepiida > Sepiidae > Acanthosepion > Acanthosepion lycidas. The sequence goes on from OZ010577.1 coordinate 137,054,215, forward strand.
TCCACCGAGTGCCTTAATGGCATCGATGCCAAGCAACAGGTCGAAATCCAGGGGCTTCCCTCGCATAACCAGCACATCGATTGTAGCAGTATTACCAGTTGCTGTGCAAATTCTGACAGTGCCCCTTCCACAGCAAGCCTGCGTAGCTCCGGTTAATGTAGATACCGCCATACCCTGCTTCAACCAAGACTGACATAAACTTGTGCTCAAGATTGACCGTGAGCACCCAGAGTCAAGGAGGGCCGAATATGGTGTGCCGTCAACACACAGTAATGATGGGTAGCACCAAGTTTACTTGCTGTTTGGGGAGTGGACCGGCGCTGAAGTCTCCTCCCCACCTCCATTTCCCGGACAATTTTTGGCCAGATGACCAGTCTTGTTGCATCAATAGCAACGCGCGTTAGTTGCCCCTCGCCTCTTCACGCAGTCCCTTGCGAAGTGATTGGGCCCATTACATTCATAGCATGTGACAAGTGGGCCCATGTCTGAGGAAGATCGAGGAGTCTGGGAGGGCTGCACCGCAGGGACAACTAGTTCCCTCTCTGCTGTCTCGTCCTTTATGATTGCCCGAGCTCAGGCCAATAGCTCCTCAAGAGACATAATATCCGCCCTGGCCGAGGACCGCAGGAGCCTTTTCACAGGATCAGGAAGCCCCCGCATGAACACGCATGCCTCGCACTGTCTGGCACTCCTCCAAAAAGGATGGACAGCTTCCGTAGATCAGCCAAATATACATCTACAGTCTCACCCGGACGCAATACACGTGCCTCGAATTGTTCGTACGCCGTGAATTTAGCAGGTGCAAATGCTGTCATCAATGCTCCCTTGATTCGAGCCACATCCGATTTCTCTTCCGTAGATAGTTGCTGGTAAACCGCGAATGCTCCCCTGGTTAAGCGAAGAGGGATCACACGATCAAGCCGCTTCACTCCCGATAGGTTGCACACCAATTCCAACTTCTCGAGCCATTCAACCACAGATCCAGTCCTGTCAAACTCGAGAATAATTTTTAAATCAAACCGGCCGTCCATATTCGCTGAAATAGCTTGTCAGATGCCCAGAAATTGCTGTCGCTTTCTGTCAGCAATACGTCTCGTCTCGCGGAAGCCTAGAAGAGCCGTGCTCTCCCACGTCCACTCACCTGGTTTTTAATGGTAGTGTTGTTCTCTTATGCAAATAAGTCTGCTGCATAAAAATGGCAGTATGCGTACGCACGCGCGACCGACTCTCAGAGAATGGTTCGACACGCGAGGCAGCGAATTCGCTTTGCTCTGGTAAGTCACTGTCACTTTTATTACAGTAATTCATGCACATATCAGCTAGCACATCATGAACAGGCAAAATGCAACTATCAACATAAAAAAAAGCTATTAGTGATAATACCAAAATACTCTACAGCACAAATGCAAGGAAAGATTCAAAATCCTAGAAGCTATTATTATGCAAAATAAATAATGCACATTAAATAAAATATCTTTTAACACAGGATCTTGAAGTGTGCATAAAACATTCAAGATATATATATATAGATATATATATATATATATATATATATATATATATATATATATATATATATATATATATATAAAGATGTTCAGGTTGTGCATCAGTTAGCAACTTGGAAAGAGAAATCGGTAAGCCACAAATATTTTAAAGAAAAGTATGAATCTATCTTTTCTCTCTTCAGCTATAGGTTAAATAGCAGGGCTGATTGGGCTCTCTTGTCTTTCATCTTGAAGTGGCAACCATTCTGGGAGAAAAAAATCTATCAATTCAAAACCAGCATATAGAGGGATGGACTACATCAGGCTATCTTGTTTTAGACACACCACTGCTGCTTTTCTGGCAGTACATGTGCTGCTTATACAACCCTAATAGATTATAGGACTCATGATGTGATATGGCATCTGATTACTTATTTAGTAATTTGGTTTTGGAATGTAATTATAGCTATTTTCTCCTCCAGAACCCTTAAATAGCAATTATTTGCAAAAAAATGTAATATGCCAAGCTACTGTGACATCAGCAGATAACAAATAAAAAGATATGCATAGGAGTAACTGAAGTACTCTGAAAGCACAAAACATCCTTTACAAATGCAAATCATACCAAACATCATGGAAAATAAGGAAAACAGCATCAGTCTACAACAACAAATTCCAAAACTGTAATCTCTGTCTGGAGGAGAAAATAACTATAATTAACTTCTCAGACCAACATAAATTACTAAATAAACAATCAGAGCTCACCCCAAAATGCAAGTATAAAAACAAATTTTTACTACATTACTTAAAAACTGAAAACTACAAAAGAATACAACAAAAATAAGAATAAATGAATATAAATAAGTTTAAATAAAATAAACTCAATAAAATATTAAAAAATTACATAAATAATAAACGAATTAACAAAATATAATTGCACACATAAACAAAAATAAACATAATAATAATCAACAACAAATAATAAAGTAATCAATAATAAATAATGTTTTAAAAAATGTTAATAAACAATGCTATACAATAGCTACAAATAACTACATTTAGATGCACAATTATTTCTACTTGATAACTTCTAGAATAATTTGACACATAATCATTACCACCCACCCAATAACTGTTAGGATAATACAACAGGCCTTCTACACATAATGCACCATTGACCAGCATATATAGTTGAGCCAAAACACAATACACATGGCCTGAAAATTGAATTTAACCATGAAACAGACTGTTGCCACTGGATGTTGACTTCAATGCCCATTTTTATACTTATTTATGCTTTATCCCTGATATTGAGCACTCTAACCCATAAATGTAGCATACCATAGAACTATATTTTTATCATATATATATATATATATAGTTGTATATTTAGGCAACAATCCTTATTTTATGCATGCTTCATTAAAAATGACAGACAATGTACTACAGTTAAGCTTTTTATTTAATTTTTCTTGTGTTTGAACGAGAGCTTTCTTTTCTGGACAAAGAGTGTGTAAAAACTGTCCAAATGTTTTATATTTCTGAGCGCTTTTGGCTATACCTTTAGCCATTATCAAGGATGATTTGGTTTTTCAGCTTAATTGAGTGTGTGCATTATGTGTATGTCTTAGTGTGTAGTATAGATGTTTTAATTTCCGAATACGGTTAGCACATTGTGGCCTTGTTCGTAATTAATATTGTTGAGAGTTGGTTTTTTTCTTTTTTATTATTAAAGCTTCCATTTATTTAATCTTTTTTAGAGGTGGATGCACTTAATATATTTGTGTTTTCTACTAGTATGTTTCTAATGGAGTCTGGTAAGTTTGTGTGTTTGTTTAAATGGGTTCTAATGGAGCTGTGATCAGATAGTTGTAATGTAAGCTGTCTGGATAAGCATGTAGTTGTGTAACTGATGTAATTATTTATGTGTGTGTGTGTGTGTAATTGGTCTTAAAAACATTACTGAACTAATAGATTTAAAAATACAAACTAATGTACAAAACAAAGACTCATAAGGTAGAAAATTTACATAGAATTATTAAGAAAAAGAGTTTTAAAAATTGTAATGAGTTTTAAAATTCTGTGAACCTTATGAGAAAGACCCTGATAAATAATAAACAGTAAGGAAAATACTGATATTGAAAAACAGAAGTGCCATAGCTAAACAAAAATGTACACCGTGTAAAAATCTCTATTTAGAAAGGCAAAGTTTAAGACTGAAATTAGTGCAAAGGATGCCAGACATGACAGGAAACAAGAAAAGAGAGTAAATTTCATATTGGAAAAAAAAATTTCTGTTTAAAATTCCTTAAAGATCATCAGAAAGAAGATTTATCCGAGAAAGGTTTAAAAAGTGTTCACCAATTGAAAAAGTGAGAAAGCATAGGATGCTAGTCTGAAAGAATCATTAAATTTTAACTTGTCCACAGAACAGCGAGATTATAAAGGGACTTGGGGATACAAATGGAACAGTATATGGGCAAGTCACAATATGTTCCAAGTACTTATTGATCTATCAAAAATCTATGGTGTAGTCAACAGAAGGAAATCACAAAACACTGAAAATATAACTGAATATATTCATAGAGTTTTCATCTTGATTGCTTGTCAGTTACATTTTAATATAAAAAGAGAAAAAAATTAACTAAAGCATTGTCAAATTCTGCTGTTAACAATGTTGATAAGCCAATATGTATTTACTCTCCCTTCAAATGAGGAAAAACTATGAACTAGCCATCAATAGTTTTTGTGACAGCTTCTAAAATCCATGTCTATGGAAATGTTATACATTCTGATGCTTTAGTTAAATAAATAAAATGAAAAAAAATTCTCTTTACTTTGAAAAACCCTAAAAATCACAGAGTTGATCAAATGACAAGATTAGTCATATTAATGAAATAAATAATGCTTTCTCATTTCAGAAATGTTCATTGTTATTATTAAACTGAATGGTAAAAATCCCCAACATTCAATCTAAATTCTAAATTATTAATTTCCATGTATGTACTTGTAAAATCCATGTCTAGTATAAATATTTATTCTGATGAGTTAGACTTAAAACTCTTAATTTCTTGTTGTCAAAAGAAACATAAGCATGTTTTTTTTAAAGAAATTTAGAAAATGATGCCTGTTTTAATAGCACAATAATTCTAATATTTTCCTCTGTGTCTGAACAGATGTTGTTATTTGCTTTTTCTTCAAGTTGCTCCTATTTAACATTAAAGAGAACATTACTTGATTAAAAGTGCTTCACTCTGAAGTGCCACATCTAATCTGATAAAAAAACACTCCACTTGTAATTTTACTTTGTTTTGTTTGGCTTCTGAAAGATTTAATAAGTCAATATGCAGAAAATAATGAAAATCCTGAATACATTTGGCTTCTTGCTAACTTTTTCCTTAAGTGTATTAACTCACTTCTGGTCATCTGTTTTAGTAGCAATTTTTTCATGAGATATTTTTAGTTAAAAGCAGATTAAAGCATTTGTTAGATTGGTCACAAATTAATGAGGAACCTTATTGAATCAATAAAGCCATGGATTAATTTGCATGTTTTAATTTGTGTGTTTTAGATTAATTAAGAAAATTACCTATTAAAACATTTCTTGTCATTATTTTAGATGAATATTCAAAACATTTTGGCACAAGGCTATCTGGTATGAATAAAATTATATAATAACCCACTGAACTGTCTTGCTAACCATAAACCCACTTTTACTTTATTAAATTTTCACTCAATACAATTCCCGAGATCCATCCAAGTTAGGGGATTACAGTTGAAATGGTACTGATGAATGAAGTGCATGATATGAATGTCAACTAAATTTAGTTTAGCCTGACACAATGTCACAATAGTGAGGCATTTAATAATGACTGAACTCACAATATGAGCAACAGGCTTTGAAACTAGTTTGTTTACTAACACCCTATAACAGGTACTATATGCAGATCTTTAGTAAGCTTAGTTTAGTTTGGCACAAGGAGCATCTGTAAGCATCAAATTCACTATGCTTTTGTTTGCTCAACTAGATTGCTTGCCATTGCTTTATGGTTGGTACCCTTGACAATATATAACCAATACCAAGTGATTATATTAAATTAAATTCATTTCTCTTAGATTCTGAACAAAGATGTGTATATATTTTTCAGTAGAGAAAATATCCCCTAGCATATATTGTTCTTTATTTTAAAGGCAAAATATTGATTAGTTGCATAAAATAATTACTGTGTTGAGTTGATCTATGAATTATAATTCTTGGTCATTTTCTGTTCATTTCAGAAAATGTTAAGAAGCCATTTTAAATTTGGCAAAAGAACAAACTTTATTTCTGGTGGTATATTCATTAGAAGATGAGTTTGTCATTGTTGTGAGGTTCAAATGTTGAAGTTAGATGAATCCCACAAACATTCAAATCGAAGAAGTGATATAGGCCATGGCAATGATAACGAGAACAAAGAGTTTAAATAAAATATTCCAAAATTTATTATTGGCAGAAAAAAAGAGAAATACAATTGAAGAATCCAGATGTTTTAAATACCCTGGTTGGTTGTGCTAGTAGCTAACTGTTGGTCTTAGATGTATTGACAGTTGATAATGACCATAGCAACTTGAGTGGTGCCAAAGATTGATAGATAGTTGATAGTTGGTGTATTGAATTGGTATTAGCTGGCAGTCGTAGCCCAGGACAGACAGTTATTGGTAACCAGAAGATGAAGATGAAACCACTTGAGAGAGATCGAAGGACAATAGGCAGTCAGTGAAAGTCTATAGACAGTGTGTTGAGCTGATATAAATGGCGAGAATACTAGCAAAAAAAGACCTTATACAAGTTGAATTTATTAAAAACAGAGATCACAACATTCATCTAGAGGTTCGTGGGTTAATTTGTTTGCAAAGATGTATTCTCACCATTTAAAACAAAATTTAAAACAGATTAGTGAAGTTAATGATATAAATGGCAAGAATACATCTTTGCAAACAAATAAGGTCTTTATAAGGTCTTTTTTTTGCTAGTATTCTTGCCATTTATATCACTAACTTCACTAATCTCTTTTTTGTATGAATGATTCATCTAATATAAATTGAACTGCACCACATATTTGATTTAAAAAGAACTGATCCAACATGCAACTTCTGGGATAATAGCTGCGACATTGCTCTATTTATTGAACAATTTAGTTCATGCCACATCGACTGAAAAAAACTACTACAACAAAAGAATTCTCCAATTACCATATTAGTAAAAAAATGCACTCTCTTTTAAATTTTCAAAAAATTCAACCTTAGCATCATGACTGCATGCTCCAGAATTTCTTACACATTTCTAAAAAAACATATTTTGATTTATATCTAATCTTTCGTGTCCCGTTATTACCTGGATGTAATTAAAGAAAACAAATCAATTTCCATGCCTGATGATGTCAGTATGAACAGATGAAAGTAGTAGCAAAAAAGACCTTATACAAATTGAATTTATTAAAAACAGGGATCACAACATTCATCTAGAGGTTCGTGGATTAATGTAATTTTAATAAATTTGTTTGCAAAGATGTATTCTTGCCATTTATATTATTAACTTCACTAATCTGTTTTTTGTATGAATGATTCATGAAATATATATATATATATATATATATATATATATATATATATATATATTAGCATAATGAGAAGCCACGTATACTTTCTTAATATGTATATATAGAAAAACAACTAAATATCAAATGTAAATACTTTCATAAAAAACATTATTATTTTTTTAATTTTCAACTTTTTAGTTGTTTTATATATATATATATATATGTTTATTCACACCAACATGTTATGGACATGCTCATACACCTGTACATACACGGACATTTGAATTTCTTAAATTTTATTTCTCTAGACTCTTTACAAACTCTCTTTAACTCTTCTGAGAATGCCTTTTCCCTTTCACTTAATTGTCACCATTGTTGTTATTAAATTGTATTCAAACTTGCACAACAATGTTGTTTTATTCATTTTCAAATGAAGAATAAACATTACTGAGCAAATTCTTTTCTTTCTTTCTCCCTTTCTTTTTTTCTTCCATTTATTGATTTTGACCAATAGTGTATATCCTAGAAGGTGAAGTTTCACTTCACCTTTTAGGATATACACTACTTGTCAAAATATCAAGGCCAATGAACATAAAGAAAAAAAACTGTTTACATTGTTAGACTCAACCACATATTTGAGTAGCTTTGAAAAATGAAAATAAGAAATGGAAAAATAAAAATGAAAAACGTTTTTTAGCATTTAATAGAGAAAATTTGAAAACTGAGAAATGTGACTAAATACTAGCTGGTCTAAAGTTTAAGACCATACATAAAAGAAGTCCTAAACAGAGTAGGAAATGCTCAACAAGATGTCATAGTAGTTAGTTGTATGCCTGTCATTGTAAATAACTTCGAAAATTTGTTTGGTTGAGTCTAACAATGCAAAAGATATAGCTTTTTCTTTATTTCCATTATTCTTAAGATTTTGGCCAGCAGTGTATAAAATTCAAATTTGAAATTGGATTTACATAAAGGCATTGACAAACTTTTCCTGTTTATCTTCAGTTACAGGTTTACTGCTCTTGTTCCAGTGTCCTTGATAAAGCCACACTGTTCTTGTCCTATTTCTGCTCTAATTTTGCTTTACATTTTATTCACCAGGATTCGCATCATTAGTTTACTTATGGGGTTCATTAAACTGGTTGTCATATGGAGCTCACCTTCATTTGCACCTGGTCTCTTAGGTAATGTTACGAAGATGGATTTAGTAAGGTCCTTTGGTATGTGGTCACTGTTGCATATTTTGTTTATTACTTCTTTCATACTGTTGATGCCGAAATTGTCTAAGCCTGAGAGCATTTCTATTATGATCCCATCAGGCCCTGATGTTTTGTTCATATTCTCCAGTGCTGATCTTACTTCATCTTTGAATATTTCTGGCCCTTTTGTATTTTCTCATGTAGGTTTCTCTGTTGCATCATGAAAAAGTTCCTTGACATATTCACTACATCTTTGGAGTATTTTTTTTCTATTATCAGTGATTCTTCCTTTGATTTTATAGAGCCTGTTGGTTGACTCACCTTTCATCCAGTTAATTCTTTTATTGTTATGCATATTTGCTCTATTTTTGTTGCTCTCTATTTCTGCACACTTTCATTGATTTATTCCTCTTTATTCTGCCTACATTTGTTTTAATTTCTGTGTTTAGGGTTCACTATTTTTTGCCATTAGCATTGTTTATTGTTATTTTCCATCATCTTTAGAATTTCCTCTGTCATTCATTCAGTCCTTTCTTGTCTAATTTTCTTTGGGATGATCTCGTTTGATGACATCACTAGTTTCTCTCAGGATTTTCTACTTTGATTCTGTAGTCTTGTTCAAGTTATATGTGTTTATTACTCTGGTTTTGTATATCTTCTTGCAACTTGGGTCCTTCAGGAGTGTCATATTGCAGTTTAGGCATTGCTTTCGTCTCCTTAGTTTCCATAGTTTTAATCTGATGTATCACATAACTGGAAGATAGTTGCTCCTGCAGTAGGCACTTGGGTATGTTTTGCAGTGTGGAACTACATTTCTGAATCTCTCACTGATAGTTACATAATCAATCTAGTTGTGTCACGTCCTAGGCTTCTCCATGTTCACAAGTGTCTTGGGTGCTCCGGGTGATTACTTGATAGTTTGCTGTGCACCACTAAACCATTCTTTCACTGTGCTCATTTTGTTCTTTTCCTACCTAATTTTCAAAATGAAGTAACTTTCTCAATTAATGCTTTTTTCACAATTTATTTCCAATAATCAACAAATGCAATTAAGCCTTCTTTCATTATTCTCCTCAGATCTATGCCATAAAACCAATTTTTTTTTTTCATTTAACCGTCAACTATCGCCAAGAGGCCTAGGTGCTTTACACTTGACTGTCAATTATTGCCAAGAGACCTAGGTGCTTTACATTTAACTATCAATTATTGTCAAGAGGTCTAGATGCTTTACATTTAACTGTCAACTATTGCCAAGAGGCCTAGATGCTTTACTAGACAAAAATGAATGGGTTATTACCACCTCTGTCTAAACCACAGAAACAATCAAACTCTGGTGCTTAACTGATTTTTGGAAAACTAAATTTTGACCCTTTTTATGTTTCAGTTAAATGGATAACAATAGGCTTCAGCATCTGGTTGAGTGATTTTCAAATCTTTCATCTTCATCTAATTTTACAAGGAATGAATCTGGATGTACAAATTTTTATATCCAATTTTCTATATATGAACTGGTTGATTTTAATTACATCATATATGACCTGTATACCAAGGAACCCCAGTTTCATTCAAATAATCAGTTTTAATACCCATTTAGTGAAAAAACTTTACTGAACAGCTAATTACATTAACATTTGGAAGGATGCAATGCAAGTTCTAAGGGAAAATGTCTAATGATAATACCATGGATTTGGGAATACCCCTTCATAAAATGCACTGTATATTGTTACTTGCCAAAATCCAACAACTTTCATTGCTGTTCTACTTTCTAACAAGGGAACTAGTTCGTAGGTGTTATTCATTCATGTCATCCTGCGTAGCTTCTTGACAATGATTTGAATCAACGGAGGTTATGGCTTCCTAATATACTTGGATACATTAACTAATGTATAACAATAGTATAAAGTGTATTTCACTCTATCATCAATCCTAACAACATAATCTTCAAAATATTTCAGTTTCCCATTTGCATAACAATCAATACTACCTTCATCAACAGCATTTTCAGTAAACTTAAATCTGGCACCTCGATTAACAATTTCACCTCTTCTTCCTTAAAAGATCAGATTCAATACATTTAAATGTTCCTAAAATTATTCATCAATTGGCACAGGCAATGCATTTCTGAGTTCAATGCCATCATTGACAGTTTTTTAAGTTATGGGTGAATTTCATACTTTCTTTTAACTTCTTTTCTTTCTAGTAAATATACAAGGTATGTAAAACGATTTCATGAAATAGTTACAAGGTCTAAAATAGACCTTGTAACTTATTTCAGTGTTTTTGTCTGAATTTTAGAAATAATTCATTTGAACTGGTGTCCTCATCTTAATTGTTATAGTCACAATCTTTTCACCATTGTATTATCTGGTCTACTTAAGGTGTATATTCTTAGAATTTCAAACCAAATCATTTATTCAGTCCATTGAGACAGATTGATTCCAAGCTCCATATAAGGAGATATAACTTGTATTACTTAATTCTTTGTTAATTCATTGCATTTACTTCTTGGATTCTATTGAGTAGTAGAATATTAAATCTATACAAGTCAGTCAACAACAACATATGATTTTATGGAGGAGTAGAAACAAAGTATGTCAAATACTTTTAATAAAAATTATAAAAACTTTTAATAAAATTATTTTCTATTACTAAAAACAGTTTATTCAAATTAGGTTTTATTTTGGAAAGTAAGATTTAAAGGAATTTTAAACAAACAGAAGAGAAACCTCTAAAAAATGTTTGAAGTGAATCATCTTTGTCGTTTCAGAAAAATAACTTCAAAACAAATGAAACGAAGAAATTAACAAAGTCAATTATCTCTAGCTTATTAATCATTATCTTTATTTTATGTTTGTCTGCTTGGAATATCTTTCACCTCTTATGTACATATAACAAGATAGTTAACTACTTGCACATGTCTACCAGCTGGTAGCCATGAGAAGAGAACTCACTCATCAGTGAGTCATTTGCAGCTACACACATTTCTGGATTTGTGTGTGTGTACTAAACTTGGTTTTTGTACAAAGTCATAGAAATAGGGCACCTAGTGATGACCAAACTCCCGAGCTAATTGGACTGTGAAACTAGCACGCCAACTATCGTACCAACGGATGGTGCTCGTTTTTGCTGATGGGTAAAGAAATATATTTCTGAATTCTTGGCAAGGAAAATACAATCTATTTTTTTCACTACCTTCGTCCTTTCTTGGCGTCAGATTACTGGTTATGTATGCGAACATTTTCGAGAGAAAAAAAAAAAAAAAAATCTTCCCACACTATTTCCAATTTCGTTCTTAGTCTCCTCCCAGGCTTATGTTGCAATCCATTGTAAAGTACAAACTAAACAGCTTAGCGAACTGATAGTTTCTCTATTTTGTCTTGATGTATCCTAAAAAAGATTATGTGTGAAGAAAGATAAAGTTTGTAAGATAAAAGAAAAAAGAAAGAAAACAAAACAAAAAGGGAGGTGAGTAAATAAATAATGGAGGTGTGTGTTGTCGACAGACTGCCTTAAAGCGCATTCCCCGCCTGGAAGGAAATAGAGCAACATTTTAAATCCAGGTACACTATACCTGAGCAAATCACCACCAACCCTATTCCTTCTCTTCATTATGATGAATGAACGACACCAAGGGCGATGTGAGCACAACAAGAATAATTTCTGGGTACCGAAAACGGTAGACTACGAACTAAAAGGAGAGTGTCTGGTAGCACGACGACGTTTTATAAATTCACGTATTTTAGTGTGCTAAAGAAAAAAAAAAAAGGTGGAAGAGAAAGTGAGAAAGAAAGCTAGTATTACTTTGGAGGTTTTTTCTTTTTAGAGACTGGCTTCATTACTTGTGAATTGAAAAAAAAAAAAAAAAAAAAAAACTTATTGGATTAAAAACAAAATTGCAGAGAAACTTAGTTTGCAAAAATGCTATATAAATTTTTATAAAAAAAAATTGTACGTTACAGAGTAATAAAATATTATTATAAAATGAACAATTTTTTTTTTTTTGAATTGGCAAATTGGGACAAATTACTTTTTAAAAGTAAAACTTTTACTTTTAAAAAGAAACCAATTTGCCAATTCAGATTTAATTAAATTAAAAATATTTTTTGCTTTTAGTTTTAATGACTTCACTTCTTCGTTGTCAGTTACTTTCCCCATTTGACGGACATTTTAGACATAAAATAACTAATTAAAAAAAGAATGAGCTCTACAAAAAAAAAAAAAAATATAAAAAAAAAAAAGTAAGAAAGTAAAGTGGAACTGAATTAAAAATCTAAAGATCTTGTTTCTTATTTCGGGTTACACAAAGTCACATCAGGTTAAAAGAAAAAAAATAAAGTAAAAAATAAGTCTCGTAAAGTAAAAACAACAACAACAAAAAAAAAACAGATTTACAAATAAAACAATATAAAGGTTTAAAAAAAATAAAAAAATATATCCCTTTCTTTGCCGTTCTTCTTGTACTAGAAAAATTCTCCTCTAATCGCAAGTTGTTTAAGTTTACTAGTTTTTACAGATTACTCTATATTTTTGTTTATCTTTTATTTCCGTCAGTGACAGTGATAAGAACCGGTGACCCAGGGGCTGGAGATTCCATTTATCCCAAGTGTCAGTTGACAAAATTCGTTATGGTTGGAATTAAAAGGGGAAAATGATTTCTTCATGTAACACTAGAGATCAGCTTTGTAGGTTTATGTTCGATCTTGAAACAATCAACTAATTTTTTAAGAAAAAAGAGCAAAAAGAATTACAGTTAGTTAAAAATTCGTTCGTCTTTCTTTTGGCAGCGACTGTTGAACGCCAACAACATGGAAGAAGAAATTATTCTTCTTCGACATTACTTTTCTTTTTTATTAGTCGTCATTTGAATTATTGCCACTATTCAACTACTGTTGTAGTGGTATGATACAGTTGATCCACGCCTGCTTTTTCTGATAATATAATCCCTTTCAGCACGAATCAGTCCGACTGACTGCCAACCACATGGGATGCTGTAGGGTGGTGCTCACTGATGACAAGCATGATTTGTGGGTGTGTGATGGACATACACAAGAATGGATGATAACAAAATAACGTAAAGGTTATTTTTTTAAACCGTCCAAGCTATAAGTGAAGCGACTAAAGCACTTTTTCCCGTTTCGTGTCCTCATCTCTTTAATCAAGTTTGCTGGTGTTTTGGGGAGGGACGGACAGCTGCCGCTGTCTTTCTTGTATGTCAGGGGAGCTCACTGAATCCAACCAAGGACGACCATAGACAGAGTAGGAAGAATACAAGAAGACGTCGTTGTGGGTGGGAGAATTTTAGCAGCTGCCCCCTTCAGCTGCAGGATGGAGACTTCGATTCAATTTTAAAAACAAATCCGCCCAAAAAAAAACAAAAAAAAAACACTACACGGGTCTTTCTTTTCTTTTCAACCAAACTGTGTGTGTCTCCCTGTCTCCAGACTGATCAACCTTTTTTCTGGATATACAAACAACCAAGGTAACAACATTCAAACAAAAAGAAATTGCATGTTTTTTTTTCACGCTTTAATTAATTTTCTTTTTTCTTTTATTTTCGACAAAAAGAAAAACTTAGTGTCTATCAACCAAAAAAAAAAAAAAGCTAAACTTTTTTCCTCTCATTCTTGTGTTATTGATTTTTTTTCTTAGCCTGAAATCTTTACTGATTTTTAAAAACTTTGTTTAATGAGTTTTTTTCTTCTTTTTTTTAATACAGGTCTAAATTTCACACCCTATGATACAATTTTTTGTGTATCGGGTATTTTTTCCCACTCCTGTTTTCTCTGATGACTAAGAAAGAAAGGATCCACACTTTCTCTTTTAATTTTCTTATTCATGCGTGTCGCTTGAATAAAAAAAAAATGTTATTTCCATAAAAGAAAGGAAAATCCATTTTTTTTTTTTTTTTTTTTTTTTTTCCAAATAATTAAGAACTGAAATGTTGGCTTATATATACTTGGGTGCTATTTTTTTTTTTTTTTGTATGGGAAGATTTTGTGAATTATAGTGTATTTTATTGGTTTTTTTTGGGGGGTTTTTTTTTTTCACTTGCATAAAAATTAAAAAAAAAAAAAACATAGCCCCCTCCCAACTACACACAAAAAAAAAAAAAAAAAAATCCGAGCCTTCACAGCTTTCAAACGAAGAAAATGTGTAGAGATGGTTGTTGAGTCTTTTCGTTTTTGTTTTAGAAAAACAAAACTGTTTTAAGAGCTTTATTTAAAATATTCATCAATGTTTGCATATTTTTTGGCTATATTTGTTTCCTATACTGTTACAATTGTAATTGTGTTGGGGTGAAGGAATTAAAAGCAAATAAAAAAAAAAAACCCAAAAAACTCTGAGATTAAAACTAAAAGTATTAATGTTTTTAGTAAAAGACAACTGCTCTAAAAATTATGAGATTTGTTGGGGCGACTATCACAACATCGTTTTTTTTTTTTTGTTTTAAAAACAAAAAAAAAAGTTTTTCGTGGATTAAAAACTGAAAATTATCAAAAAATGTTTATTGTGAATAAATATAATTTATTAAACATTAAAAATAATTAAACTGAACAGCCTGAGTGACGTTAAATAACGTTTCGATCGACAAGCAGAAGTTCTTCGTCAGGGGTTGGAAACAAACACCATCAATTAATAAATTTCAATGTTACAGAGAAAAATATTCTTATTGCTTGTAAAATTTGATTTTAACTTGAAGGGAAATGTTTTTATTTGTTTATTTTTTCCTTTTGTAAAAAATGGTATTCTTCAATTTATTTGTGGGTTTACATTACAAAAGTAGCGGTTCTTATTTTTTAATTTTTGCATTCTTGTTTCAAAAACGCCGAAAAAGCAAACAGATTTTACTGTTAAAATGAAAAAAGACATCTGTCGTTTTGGCTAGTATTTTTTAAACAGAAAACAAAGCGGACAGATAAACTAAAAAAAAACAGAAATATCTTTCATGTGTTTTCCTACTTCATGAAACAAAAAACTCAAACTGTGTCAAGTGATTATTTGAAGGCATCAAATTGTGTAGTAAAAACAAATCCAATTTTGCAAAGATTTTATGGCCTGGTTTAACATTATTTAAATTACACCTTGTCAAAACATTTATTATTGAAAAGCTTTTTGGCATGTTGTGCCAAATAATTTTTGTACACCAATAATACGGCATTTAAAAATAAAAATACATGTTTTGTGTTGTAAGCGCCTTATGTTTTCAAATCAAATGCATTTCTTAACAAAGTCAAAATTAAAGTAAACTGTTTTATTTAGGTTGATTGAAGCATTATTTTATTTATAATTCTTTTTATTTGATGAAGATTCAGACAGTTGTCAGTCATCATTTTATGGCACTGTTGAGAAAATGTCATTTTCTGAGCGCGTGTGAGTTTGGGAGATTTCATTTTTTACCGTTTCTCATATTGAAATGTTATTTGTAAACAAACGTTGATCGTGTTCAGTATTTAATTTTTGAGGTGAGAATTATATTTGATATAATTAAATAATGGTGTTATTGTGACAAATGCAGATTAATGAAAAGAAAAAACAGTTACTATTATTAATCATTAAATTAATAATCCGTTGAAAAATTTTAAGCCTTTGTTGATGACAGAAAAATAGAAATTCCTAAATAGAGATTTATTTATTTCTAATAAGTAATAATCAATATTTTCTTTTAAATTCGGCCATCCACAGCGAGTTCTTTCTGCCCTTATTTATGGGAGCTGAATAAAGCCTTAAACTAAAGACGTTGCCAATAATGTCAATAAATTAAGCCACCCAAAAATCTGGTTTACTTTAAACCTCAAAATTAATCTCATCTTATACATATCTTAAACTACTTTTCTGCTTCAAGTTAACTGTTAGGATTTAGAGTGCTGAAACGGTCCATAACCCTCTCTAATCCTAACTCCATGTCCATAAACCCAAATTGTAATTGACTTTATTTATAAAATTTGAGTTGACCATAAAAATTGAGAATTTGAGAATTTTTTCCAGTGGTAAGAATTTTCAATTGATTCAAAGAAATTCCGTCTTTTTTTGAAATGCAAAAATGGCATTTTTTTAACTTTCACCCAGAATAATGTCCTTTCCATAGTTTTTTTTTTTCATTTTTGATTGGTTTTTAAATCCTTCCATATCCCAGTTAATTTTCATTTTTCAATGAGACGACTAACAGAAGATATTTTTACCTTTTTCACGCAATTTAGAAATTAAAATTAAATAATTAGCTTCCTTTTAATTTTTCAAGTAAAAATACTGTCAAAAATGAATAAAAATAAGATTTTAAAACTGTTTTAAAAACATAGCAAGAGGACATTATGAATAATTTAAAATTGAAGACTAGGAATGAAGGTGTAAAAGTTTCCAATCGTTTTTAGTTTTTTCTTTTTTACATTTTTTTTTTTTTTTTTTTTTTTTTGTTGTTTTTAAATTTCAAATGTTAATTTTTAGTTAAAAAATGGTGCTAAAATTTTTTAGCTGATGTATAAAAAAATGTGTAACTTGAAATTAAAAAAGAAACTTTTTAAAAAGTTTAAGATTTTTTTGAAAACTTTTCTTTAAGATCTCTAATGCAGGTTGAAAATAAAATTCTGGTTGAAAGTAAAATTCATTTAACTTTAACAAGCATTTTTTTTTATAGTACCCTTTAATGTAAAAAAGTTGATAGACTTTTGTTTTATTTTTTCAAGTTTTTCATGCTTGAAAAAAATTAATACTTTTAAAAGCCTGGGAAAACAAATCTGATAGATAACTCGGATGATTATTATTAGGGTAGCGGTAGCCAATGTTTCTCCATTTAAAAAAAATTTTTTTTTTTTTTTTTTTTTTTTTATTACCAGGAAAAAAATAATGCTGGATATGTTCAAATCAAATTTAAATTAAAGACGTTGTATGTTGGATAAATGTTTCATATATTTTGAAAAATTTTGATTTTATAAACATCAAAAATTGTGTTAAAAAAAAAAAAACAAACCCCATAAAACAAAAAAAAAACTTAATTCTAGCTATAGTGTACAGAAAATAATGCAAAAGAATTTGAAAAGCTCTAAAAAAATAATTTTTGTAAGTCAGTGTTTTTATTGTAAATTATGCTGCAATGAAGAAATTAAAAATTCTTCTATATTTTGATCAGACATGGAATGTATTTGAAAGTTTGATAATTTAATTTCATCATCACCATTTTTAGTTTCTGGACTATTTTATTTTTGCCACATAAAACTCAGATTCATTTTAGTCTAAAATTTAGTCTTTTGAAGTCTATTCTGAGTTCAGTAAAAAGAAACTTTATAAACACACATACACGATTTCGGTCTTTTATAACCAAATAAAAAAACTTTCTTTATTTTTGGTTCCAGTTTTTTCTTGTGCACTCGAAGAACATTGAAAGAGCCTCCTCTCTCCCTCACTTAACCGAAAAGAATAAATAACTTGTACTTTCTTAGTATGTGCTTTTCGTGATAAAAAAAGCCTTATATTGTATTTAATTTCTGCTCAAAATACTAGTTTGTTGAGGCTTCTTACTCGAAAATAATCTAAGGAATAATGATTTTAGTTATTTAGGTAGTTTAACTTTAGAAGTACGTAAAGAAGTACTTTTAATTTTCATGATCATTATATTTGTAAAATTTGTGCCATTCCTTTATATTAAAAGTAAAACCTAATGTCATTTTATTAACAACTTTTTCTATGAACATCCAGAAAATTATTTGTTATCTAAATTATTAACTAATGCAGTTTATATCTTTCAATGTATTGATGAGATCAGTGTTTGTCTTGCATGGTTCCTTGTGGTACACAGTACACTCGTTATCTAAGTATGGGAGATGATTCTATTTCTGATTGCTATTTAATTGTTGACAATAGCAAATGGCCCCATCTATGTAAAGAATGGTGGAGTTGAAACAAGTGGAATATTTTTTAAAACTTGAATATAGCTCTCTAAAGTTAAGTTAGTTCCTTTTTCATATCTATTGTTTCATTTTCCATTTCTCTTGTCTCATGCAAATTTAGTGGATGTAGATCACTTTGAGGTGAATTTACCATTAGTTTATTGAAAAAAAAATCTGAATCAAATAAACCTATCTGTTCTCCCATTTGATGTATAGGAATACTTATTACCAAGTATGCATAAAAATCTCTTCAATTGGCTGTTTTTGATGTTCTATTACAAGTGTGATCTATGAAAGTTTCTAAATAAAATTCCTGGTCTTGATGGAAACTCACTTGGCTTAATAAAGAAATGTCAAATGAAGTTACTACTTGGAGTATTGGTATTTGTATCAAATGTTAAATTGATGAATAAGGCATGATTTTTGTCTCTTTATTCAAATCTGTATTCAATTCATTTTCATATACATATCACTTTGTTAATATCTTTGATTCAAGGCTGTTGTATATGTCTCAAAGAAATGCATCTATTTGTTAGATGTTCTGACTCAGCTGGGCAGCAGTTTCATGAAGCAATGGTTACAGTTCTTTCAAAGATTACCATGTCTCATGAGATCTCTCAGCCTTAATACATGAGCTAAGGATCATGAGAAACTGAGATTTCAATTCTAATTGACATCAAGTTTTAAATCTTTTGTCTAGATGTTGTTGGCAATAATTATCTGGATGCCTCATAATGAAGATTATGAGGATAACATCTTTCCTCAGATACTACAAAGAATTGCACTTAAAATTCATTGAAGGTTAATGGTTGTGATCTGCACCTGAGGAAGACTGTAAACTATGTTGGCTGAATCTTTGCGAGTAAAACAAAGATGGAAAGAAACTTTGAATTGTAATAACTTATCTCGAAACATGGTCCTGTCACTGTAAAAACAAAAGAAAAAACCAAGTAATTGGGTGTTATTTATCAAAATCCAACTTTTGAAATAACATTACTTCATCTCTATCTAAAACAGTTGCAACAATTATTGCATTGCTATTTGACACTTATTGGATTATAAAGGAATCTTGTTAATGAATCCATAAAAGATGAAGTTAAAAGTTTTACTATAAGAGAAAAAATGAAGATAGTAAGTGCTACAAAATGTAATTAAAATTTAAAACATTTCTTATCATGAACTAGTTTAATTTAAATGTCACAGATGGCAGCCTTAATTTGGCACCAAAACCAAATTGTGTTGCAGAAATGTTTGAAATTGTCATTTGTCAATTTCATATGCACATCCACATAAATCTCCCATTACATTCATTAATTGAATGTCTAATCTCATAATATATTTCCATTCTGAATAGATTTTAAAAGAAATAGACAAATGTCATCAATACATCAGTTAATATTACTTCATTTCTTATAATGAATGGATCTTGTAAGATTCTATTACATTTCCTTGAACATAATTTGTGAAATTTTACATTTCTTTTCATTAAATGCTTCTCTTAAATCTATTATGAGTTCCAGTTTCTCTCACATAGCTGATTGCTAATATTTCTTTAAAAATGAAT